>JAAGEH010000392.1:26363462-26380587 GCA_011751065.1 Lasiurus cinereus | reverse complement strand
GCTCTTTGTTTTGTTGATCTTTTGAACTGTTTCTTTGGTCTCCAAGTTGTTTATCTCCGCTCTGATCTTCACTATTTCCTTCCTTCTGAGTACTCTGGGCTTTTCTTGTTGCTCACGTTCTAGCTCTTTGAGTTGTAGGTTTAGGTGATTTATTACCATTATTTCCTGTTTTTTGCAGTAGGCTTGTAGGGCTATGAACTTCCCTCTCAAGACTGCTTTCACTGTGTCCCATAAATTTTGTATTGTTGTGTTGTCATTGTCATTTCTTGCCATGATGTTTTTTTATTTCTTCCTTGATCTCTCTGGTTACCCAGTCGTTGTTTAAAAGCATGCTGTTTAGTCTCCATGTGTTTGATTTCTTTCTATTGTTTGTATTATAGTTGATTTCCAGTTTTATGCCACTGTGGTCTGAGAAAATGCTTGATATAATTTCTATCTTCTTGAATTTGAAGAGACTTTTCTTATGACCCAACATATGATCTATCTTTGAAAATGACCCATGTGCATTGGAGAATAATGTATATTCTGTGGCCTTGGGGTGAAATGTTCTGAAGATGTCAATTAATTCCATCTGTTCTAGTGAGTCATTTAGGATTGATGTTTCTTTGCTGAGTTTTTGTTTAGAGGATTTGTCCAATGGTGACAGTGGGGTATTAAAGTCTCCTACTATGATTGTATTGCTGTCAATCTCTCCCTTAATATCCTCCAAGAGTTTTTTTTATGTATTTAGGTGCTCCTATATTGGGTGCATATATGTTTACCAGAGTTATTTCTTCTTGTTGGATTGTTCCCTTTAGTATTATGAAGTGGCCTTCTTTATCTCTTGTTATGTCCTTCACTTTGCTATCTAATTTGTCAGATATAAGTATTGCAACCCCAGCTTTTTTTTCATTTCCATTTGCCTGAAGTACCACGTTCCATCCCCTTACCCTCAATCTGTGTATGTCTCTTTTCCTAAGGTGGGTTTCTTGCAGACAGCAGATATATGGATCATGTTTTCTTATCCATTCGGTTACCCTATGTCTTTTGATTGGAGCATTTAATCCGTTTACAATTAAAGTTATTATTGATAAGTACCTATCTGTTGCCATTTTTAGTCCTTACCCCCGAGTTCCTTCTTCGCTTCCTCTTTCTTTTTATTACAGCAGACCTTTTAACATTTCTTGCATTGCTGGTTTGGTGGTAATATATTCCCTTAGTCCTTTTTTGTCTGTGAAGCTTTTGATTTCACCTTCAATTTTCATTGAGAGTCTTGCAGGGTACAGTATTCTTGGATTCAGACCCTTCCTTTGCATGACTTTGTATATTTCATTGCATTCTCTTCTGGCCTGACGAGTTTCTGTTGAGAAGTCAGTAGCTAGTCTTTTGGGGGTTCCTTTGTAGGTAATTTTCTGTTTCTCTCTGGCTGCTTTTAAGATTCTTACTTTGTCGTCAGTGTTTGCCAATTTAATTATAATGTGCCTCGGTGTCGGTTTGTTGGGGTTCATTTTGCTTGGGACTCTGTGAGCTTCTTGGATTTGTGTGGGTTTTTTCTTTTCTATATTGGGGAAATTTTCTGTCATTATTTCTTCAAACACGTTCTCTAATCCTTGTTCAGTTTCCACTCTTTCTGGAACCCCAATTATGCGGATGTTATTTTGTTTCATGTTATCCCAAAGTTCCCTTAGACTCTCCTCTTGCTTTTTAACTTTTTTTTCTAGAAGCTGCTGTACTTGGGTATTTTTTCCTACCGTGTCTTCTAGCTCACTTATGCGGTCCTCTGCTTCTTCTAGTCTACTTTTGATGCTTTCTATTGAGTTCTTTATAGCAGTGATGTCATTATTCATTTCTTCTTGTTTATTCTGCACCTCCTCTAGTTTCTTCTGCATTTCTTCTTGTTTATTCTGCACCTCCTCTAGTTTCTTCTGCATTTCTTCTTCACGCTTCTTCGCCTCCTCTAGGTTCTTATTCGTTACCTCTTGGCTCTTACTCATATTGTCAAATTTGTCTTCCATTCTTTTCAACCACATTATGATAATTTCTCTGAACTCTTTCTCTGGTAGGCTTATTTGTAGTTCTATTTCGTTTACTTCCTTTTCTGGTGAAACCTGCCTTTCTGTCTTTTGTGGGCTGTTTCTCTTTCTGCACATGGTATTTCTTCTCTGGGTGTTTGGTTATGTAGTGCTCTCTCCTACGTTGATTGAAAGGCACAAACTACAACACGACCAGGTACAGCACACAAGACACTGAGTAGAAATGTATTCAAGATGTTAATAATCACAAATAAGGTGACCACCAATGAAGGACAAATTAGGGGTAAATAGAGAAAACAGAAGAGGAAAATGAGGAAGAAAGAAAAGAAAGAAGTGCCAAAATCAAATTGGGAGAGTGAGAAAAAAAAAAGATAAATAAATGAACAATAAAATAAAATAAAATAAGAAAATAAAAAGGAGAAAAAGGAGAAGGAAAGAGGAAGAGAAAAAAGTCAGAGAGAAAAGAAAGTGTATAAGAGAGAAAAGAGGAACAAAATATAGATGTCAGGAGAGAAGTTCAATAGAACAGTCACTAATCCCAATAAAGGCCAGCTACCAGTACCTAGAGATTGGTGCAAATTGCAAATAGCAACTGGTATCGAGGGAGATGAGGGAAAAGAGAGGTAGAAAACAAAGCAAGCAAAAAGCAAAATACAACAAGTAGAATAAACTAAAACAATCTCTCAAAAATTTTTCAAAAAATCGATATAATCACTTTTCAGGCAAATAGCAACAAAAGGACATAGAGAAAAAACAACTTTTTGGCTAATGAAGACAAGAGGGGAGAGGTTTATGTGGACTTGTAGTAGGGGATTTGAAATTAGATATATAAATGGGGTGAAATTTTAACCATGTAAAGAGAAAAATAGGAAGAATCTAAAGTTGGAAAAGGGAAAGAGAAACAAGACAGCAAAATGGGGAAAGTTAGGAGGAAAGTGTTGGCATAAAGGTGGAGTTGAGTTGGAGTAAAATTATGCTAAAGGGAAGATGAAAATAGAATGTAGAATTCTAATCCCGAAATAAAATAAAGAGAAGACAAAATGACACTTGTTTTTTTCCAAAAACGGTAAAGTACTAGTAGTAATTAATAATACTAGTTTAAAACAAAAATGTAGTAATTATAAAGGTAAAATCAATTGAGGCAGAAAGAAAAAAAATATTCTTTTAATTAAAATATGTGAAAATGAAAAATAAAGAATTAAAAATTAAGAAAAAGAAAAAAGAAAAAAAAAAGAAGAAGAAAAATAGAATGGTCCTTCACTTCCACTATTATTCTGCTTGGCACTCCTGTTTCCCAGTAGGGGAGGTATTGCAGTTCCCTGTGTTCCCCTCTTGGTGTTTTAATCTCTTTATTCTCTTGTGGTTATGCTAGAGTCAATTTGTGTGTCATCCATTGGGTGGCAGTGTTTCGGAATTGATCTCTGAGACAAAGCACAGGACCTCTCTAGGCTGTGCTCAGATCCTGCTACTCTGTGGTTCCCAAAACCAGTTTGTGGGGGTTTTGCAGCCTGGACACTGCAATAACTCCCAGGTTGTCCCTCTGCCCCAGAGAAAAAGAGAAGAAGAAAAAAAAAAGAGTCGTTTTCTGGAGCTCTCCTCTGTCCACAGCTCAGAGGGTTTGCCTTCACACTCAGGGATCACGCCCTGACCACCTCCTCGGACCTCTCCAGAGGCAGCTTTCCCGCAGCCCGGCTCCCACAGTGTCCGGGGGTAGGAGACCGCACCCTGGCCCAGGCAAAATCTGACCCTTCCGCCCTCGCGTGCCCTGTGGATCTCTGAATCCTCCGCCTGCGCGTCTGTGCCGCCTGGGAAGCCGCGCTCTGGGTCCTGGCTGCTCTGTGGGTGCCTCCGTCAGCCGCAGCTTTCAGACCTCGGCAGACATCCACCTCCCCCTTAAGTCAGGCGCAATCTGACCTTTCATTGTGCTCTGTGGATCTCTGGTTCCGCCGCGTGTCTGAGCCGATTGGAGAGCCGAGTTCTGGGTCCCCAGGTTCCTGGCTGCTCGATGGGTGCCCCAGCCGCAGGCTTCAGACCGCTACAGACATCCACCTCCCACTGCAAGATGGCTGGGGCTCCGCGTTCGCCCTGGTGGCTCTGGCGGACAAAAATCCCGTGGCAGTGGGGCTGCCTGGCCAGGAGAGCCCCTTCCAGCAGTTCCCCGCCTTCCCCTGGAAGACAACTGACTCCTAGCTTGCCAACAAACACTCCCAATGCAACTCTCAGCCGCTCTCTTTCCCTCTGCCCAGCGACAAAGCTCCAGACGCGTCCGTCTACTCCGCTGCCATTTTCTCCTCCTGGGTGCTTTTGATCAGACATCATTTGGGATTAATTCAGAGTCACAGATCACTTCCCATGAGACTGGAAGAACTGTGTAAAAGGAATTCGACAAAAGCTTTCCACATCTCTGTTTATACTTTTCAGTTCATAAAACGACCTTTAAAAAAAGCATTCAGGCCATAAGAGAGAATACATTTTCTGGCCAGAGCATGCAGGATTCCTTTGCTCAACAGGTTAAAAGAAGCAGAGAGCTGGCACAGTGGAAATGGCCCTGTTGCCCTATAAGGAGACCGTGGGAATGGGTTTACAGAAATTCCACAAACCTCTTACCACCTTCTTTTTTTTCCATGCTAATGGGACAGAAGAAAATGCTGGAGTAGCAATACTTACACTGGACAAAATAGACTTTAAAAGGAAGGTCATCTCAAGAGACAACAAATGTCACTACATAATCCTAAAAGGATTAATCCTGGTAAACATATATGTTCCCAATATAGGAGCACCTAAATACATTTAAAAAAAATTTAGAGGACTTTAATGGAGAGATCAACAATATTAAAGCCACAGTAAGGGAATTTAACACCCCTCTGACTTACTGGATAGATCTTCCAGACAAAAACTTAACAATTAAACTGAAACTCAAACGTATACACTGAATCAGATGGATTTAATTGACATTTATAGAACATTTCACGCTAATGCAGCAGAATATACATTCTTCTCAAGTGCACATGGATCATTCACAAAGATAGAACACATGGTAGGACACAAAATAAGTCTCTACAAATTTAAGAAGAATGAAATCAGAGAAATCAAGATGGCAGCATAGATGAACACCTGAACTTGCTGCCTCACAGAACCACTTCAAAATTACAACTAAAAGACAAAATGGACATCATCCAGAACCACAGGAAGGCTGGCTGAGTGGAAATCTACAACTAGAAGGAAAGAAGAAAACACACTGAGACTCAGAGGAGGTATAGAAGTAAAGTGAGGAGGTACAGAGATGCGAACACATGGAAAGGGCTGGCAACTGAATACACTGTTGTCTTTTTCAATCAGGAGGGAGATACAAGTTACCAACTGCTCTGAACTCCAATTCCAGGCCAGACTCTGGGGACCCATACTCATACTGGGGGAAATTAAACTATCTGGCATCAGGCCAAACATGAGGGCAGCTTTCTCTCAGAGGTTCTTGCAGTGCTTACCTTGGGACACTGAGATCCTGGGCCTCTTAGGGCAGAGCTGAAGGTCAGCCATTGCTGTTTGCTCCACCTTGTTGACTCCATGAGACCCTGTTCCACCTAATTTACAACCCACCCCCACTGTGCACAGAGGCTTTTGCATATGAATGTCCTGGCCCTTTGCATTCTAAAATTATCTAACAAACTGCAGTTGGGTCAGAGAGCCCCAGAACTTTCAAAAGAAGGCCCAAGGATCCACAGCAGCTTGCATTGCCTCACAACTGGACCTCATCTGGGTATCTCCAAAACCCAAACAAAGAAGAGGAATATGCAGATCTCTCCATAGCTCCTGCTGGGTGGCCTCAGGCAGAGGCTAAATTTGCACCTTCTTGGAGAATCAAGAGCCAGTGTACCCAGGGGTCAGAGTAGGACCATCCAGATTACAACTCCTCAGATCCATAAGGAAAACACTCAGGGGGCAGACTCAGTGAGCATCAAAGTTCCATGAAGCAAGTCTTGCTCCATAAGGGTGTCTCCAGCAGAGAAATTCTCCCAGCATAGACCCAACTGATCCTCATGGCCATTTGGCCTGTAGTCAATTCCTCCCAGTGATACCAATAACAATAAAGGTTTAACTACAACAAGACTGTGCAAAAAGATCACAAAAGGATGCACCAAGAGTGTCTACCTCAAGTAATTGGGGAGGCTGAGCCACTGGGCCCTATAGGATACCGAGCACACAAAGCCACACTATCAACACAAGGAAGCAGCCAAAATGCAGACACAAAGAAGCATGTCACAAATGAAAGAAATGGAGGAAAGCAAACTACTGGATATAGAGTTCAAAATCATGGTTATAAGGTTACCTAAGACCCTTGTAGAAAGCACCGATAAATTTAGTGAGATCCTTGAGGATATGAAAAAGGACCAATTAGAAATTAAGCATATACTGACTGAAATAAAGGATAATATACAAATATCCAATAGCAGACTAGAGGATAGCAAAAATCAAGTCAAAGATTTGAAACAAGAAGAAGCAAGAAACACCCAACTGGAAAAGCAAAAAGAATCCAAAAATATAAAGATAGTGTAAGGAGCTTCTGAGATAACCTCAAGCGTACAACATCCAAATTATGGGGGTGCCAGAAGAAAAGAGAGTGCAAGATATTGAAAACCTATTTGAAGAAATAATGACAGAAAATGTCCTTCACCTGATGAAAGAAATAGACTTACAAATCCAGGAAGCTCACAGAACCCCAAACAACAGGAATCCAAAGAGGACCACACCAAGACACATCATAATTAAAAGGCCAAGAGCAAAAGACAAAGAGAGAATATTAAAAGCAGCAAGAGAAAAACAGTTAATTACCTACAAGGGAGTACCTATATGATTGTCAGCTGATTTCTCAGCAGAAACTATGCAGGCCAGATGGGAGTGGCAAGAAATATTCAAAGTGATGAATAGCAAGAACCTATCACCAAGATTACTCTACCCAGCAAAGCTATCATTCAAAATTGAAGGTCAGATAAAGAGCTTCACAGATAAGATAAAGCTAAAGGAGTCCATCACTGCCAAAGCAGTATTACATGAAATGCTAAATGGTATTCTTTAAGAAGAGGGAGAAGAAGAAAAAGGTAAAGATAAAAATTATGAACAACAAATACATATCTATCAACAAGTGAATCTAAAAATCAAGTAAATAAAAAATCTGATGAACAGAATTAACTGGTGAATATGATGGAATCAGGGGCATAGAAAGAGAGTGGACTGATAATTCTTGAGAGGAAGAGGATGTGGGAGTGCAGGAAGGGACTGGACAAAAATTGTACACCTATGGATGAGGACAGTGGTGGGGGCGGGTTAAGGGCATAGGGTGGGATGGGAATCAGATGGAGGGGACCTATGGGCGAAAAAGAGTAACAAGTGTAATAATCTGAACAATGAAGATTTATTTTAAAAAAATCATATCAAGCATCTTCTCAGATCACAGTGAAATGAGATTATAAATTAACTACAGTAAATATGCCCCAAAACATTCAAACACATGAAAGCTAAATAGCATGTTATTAAACAACTAGTGGCTTGTTGCACAAAATTTGTACATGGTGGCTCCCTGTGGGATTGCACCTAAACTGGCAGTCGAACAACCCCATCACAATCCTGGACTGTTGGCTTCTAACTGCTCACCTTCCTGCCTTCTTGATCGCCCCTAACCACTCTGCATGCTGGACTGCTTGCCTCAACTGCATCCCCTTGCCAGCCTGATCATCCCAACTGCCCTCCCCCACTGGCCTACTTGTCCTCAAAAGCCCCCCTTGCCAACCTGCTCACCCCCAACTGGTCCCCCCAGGTTGCCTGATCACCCCCAACAGCCTCTACCTCGGCCCCACCACTGTGGCTTTGTCTGGAAGGACCTCCGGAGGTCTAATTATCTAAGTAGCGTATTACCCTTTTATTAGTATAGACTAGAGGCCTGGTGCATGAAATTCATGCATGGGGTGGGGAGGTCCTTCAGCCCAGCCTGCTCCCTCTCCAATACGGGACCACTTCAGGGATGTCCGATTGGCCGTTTAGACACAACTAAACGGGAAGTCGGACATCCCTCTCACAATCTAGGAATGCTGGCTCCCAACTGCTCATCTGCCTGCCTTCCTAATTGCTCCTAACTGCTCCTGCCTGCCAGCCTGATCACCCTCTAACCACTTCCCTTCCAGCCTGATGGATGCTTAACAGCTCCCCTGCTAGCCTGTTCACCCCTAACTGCCTTCTCATGCAGGCCTGGGTCCCCCACACCTGCCCTTTCCTGCAGGCCCAGTCATCCCCAACTTCCCTCCTCTGTTGGCCTGGTCATCCCTAACTTCCCTCCCCTGCAGGCTTGATCACCCCCAACTGCCCTCCTTGCAGGCCTGGTCCCTCCCAACTACCCTCCCCTGCTGGCCTGATTGCTCATAACTGCCCTGCCTTGCAGGCCTGATCCCTGCCAACTGCCCTCCCCCACTGGCCATCTTGTGGTGGCCATCTTGTGTCCATATGGGGGCAGGATCTTTTGACCACATGGAGGCAGTCATCTTGTGTGTTGGAGTGATAGTCAATCTGCTTATTACTCTTTTATTAGATAGGATAGAGGCCTGGTTATAAGTGGAGCCAGCTGGTTTGCCCTTAAGGGTGTCCTGGATCAGGGTGGGTGTTCCCTTGAGGCATTGGGTGGCCTGGGCGAGGGGTCTGTGGTGGTTTTCAGGCTGGCCACATCCTCCAGAGATCAAAGTGGAGACCCTAATGTCTATGATTTATTTATCTTCTACGTAGCCATATTGGTTGGGTTAATTTTAATACTCACTCTGATTGGCTGGTGGGCGTGGCCTGTGAGTATAGCAGAGGTACTGTCAATTTGCATATTACTCTTTTATTAAGTACAACAAGATATGATATACTGCCATAACTATAACATATCTACCAGTATTACTCTATGAGAATACATACTTCATGCGATAGGAAGGCATCTAATACATTACATTGTATATGAGGTAAGTAGTAGGAAATACTGTAGTTGTTGCAATAATATATATCCTGTGACTTCTCTTCCTGATTTGGGAATGGTTCCCAGTTTTTGTAATGTTTTCTGGCCCCTAATGTATTTTTATTTTGTCATTCACTATAACTTTATTTATTGTTTATTGCACATGATTTGATGTCTTTAATTTCTAACCACCAAAGATTCAAAAGGCTATTTTTTCCATAAAGTTTAACATTAACATTAATTCATATATTCATGTGTTTTTATTGTAAACATCTGAATTATTCACATTATCATAGATCCTGAACTCATAAGCGTGAACCATTCATAGGCTGGCAGCAAGCCAGGAAGCCACTCTGCAAGCAACCGATACTCTGAATAAAGAGAAAAGTCATAGTACAACATTTAATGTCCAACCTGAGTCACCTCAGAATGTTACATATATTGACTTTTTAATTCATATAGTATTAGGAATTCAACTGCTTGGTTGGTGATGGGGTTGACCTGGTTTCAGGAGTATTATTCCTGAAATAATTAAGGAAAGAGGGGCTCAATCTTTCTTCTTGGTTGCTTGCTCCTCCCCAGCACCTTCATCTTCTTGTCCTCAGCTTCTTGGGCATCTTCTCCTTCATCTTTACCTCCTTCTTCCTCCTTTGTGTCCTCAAATTCTTCTTTGGCACCTCTTTCTCTTCCTCTCCTTCCTCTTCCTCAGTCTCTTCCTTCTCCTTCTCCTCCTCTTTAGTTTGTTCTTCAGAGTGGGGTTCATCCTTAGCTTCCTCAGCATTTGCAGCCTCAATAGTCTCCTCCACCTCGATCTGCTCCTCTGGGATGTGGCTGATGTATTAAGAAGAGAAGAAGTGAGCAGACATCAAGTAGGAGCTGGTCTGTAAACCACTGTGGGCATATTGGCCAAAGACCTGGGAACTCTGGGAGTAGCCACTGGCTATGCTTCCCACGCTGTTGAAACTGAGCTGGGTCTCCTCCCTTTCCAAGAGTTTCCTGTAAGCTGTAATATCAATGTCCAAAGCCAGCTTCACATTGAGGAGGTCCTAGTATTCTTTTAAATATCATGCCATTTAACTCTTTGTAGTTCTCAGCTCATTTGCTAATTTGTTGATTGTGTCCTACATAGCACTAATGTTAGCGTTCTTCTAATCTTCCAGCTCTTGCAGCTGTTTTTCTAGTCCTTTGTTCATGCTCTGGCATGCTTAGATCTTCAGGGTCTTGGCCCTGAGCAGGCAGCGACTCTTGGACACCTTGTCCTTGGGGGTGCACACTGAATAGGTGTTCTTGGCAGCACTCTCTGTCAGCATGGTGAAGAGGTTCTTGAACCATCCTTCGTCATTCTGCATGTTTTTTGCAGCCAGCTTCTCTTACTGGATGCAGATGTCCTTGAGCATGGCAGAGAGGTCTGACTTGGAGAACACATCCATCTCCCATGGATATCTGAGCATACTGAATCTGTGCCTGCAGTTCAGTGATCTCATTACAAAGAGAATTACAGGTCAATATCTCTGACCATAGATGCTAAAACCCTCAACAAAATATTAACAAATCACATCCAGTAATATATTAAAAATATCATACACCATGATCAAGTGGAATTTATTCTAGGGATGCCAGGCTAGTACAATATTTGTAAATCAATAAACATGATACATCACATAAAGAAATTGAAAAAAGAAAAATCACCTGGTCATATCAATAGACACAGAAAAAGCATTTGACAAAATCCAACACCCATTTTTAATAAAAACTCTCAGCAAAGTGGAGATTGAGAAAGCATATCTCAAAATGATAAAGGCCATATGTGACAAACCTACAGCCAACATCATTCTCAATGGACAAAAACTAAAACCATTTATCTTAAGAACAAGAACAAGACAAGGATGCCCACTTTCACCACTCCTATTGGACACAGTACTAGAAGTGCTAGTCATAGTGATCTGACAAGAAGAAGAAATAAAAAGCATCCACATTGGAAAAGAAAACATTATAACTATTATTATTCATAGTTGATATGATTTGTACATAGAAAGACTCCATCTAAAAACTAGTAGACTTAATAAATGAATTCGGCAATGTAGCAGAGTCTAGAATTAATACCCAGAAATCTATGGCTTTTTTATCCACCAACTAGATGCCCAGTGCATGAATTCATGCACAGGTGGAGTCCAGCCACCCTACAAAGATGAGGGCCAATCAGGGTCAGGCCTGCAGAGGGAGGGGCCATAAGCAGGTGGCTGGCCAGTCATGCCCCCAACCAGGGTGGAAGAGCTCATTGGGAATAGGGCCTTCTGGGGGGAGGCACCACAGGAAGTTGGGGGAGGGCACAAGTGAGGCCCCAATCCAGCCAGTTGGCCATTGCAGTGCTCATCAAAGCAACTGGTCATTCCAGTTGTTCTAGTTGTTCTGGTCACTTGACTTTTATATAGATAGATAGTGAACTCACAGAAAGAGAAACCTCAAAAACAATCCCATATACCATTGTAACAAAAAAAATTAAGATACATGGGAATAAATTTAACTAAGGAGGTAAAAGACCTGTACTTGGAAAACTACAGGACATCGAAAAAATATAGAGAGGAAGACATAAACAAATGGAAGAATATACCATGCTCATGATTGGTAGATTCAACATCCTTAAAATGTCCATACTACCCAAAGCAATCTATAGATTCAATGCGATCCCCATTAAGATACCAATGGAATATTTCATATACCTAGAACAAACTCTCCAAAATTCATATAAAATAAAAAAGACCCCAAATAGCCACAATTCTGAGAAAGAAGAACAAAGTTGGAAAGATCACAATACCAGATATCAAGATATATTACAAAGACAGACACTGCTCTCAAAACTGCCTGTTACTAGCAGAAGAACAGACATACAGACCAATGCAACAGAACAGAGAACCTAAGACATTGACTCAAGCCATTATGTTTCATTATTCTTTGACAAAGGAGGCAAGAGCATACAATAGAGTCAAGATAATTTCTTCAATAAATGGTGTTGGGAAAATTAGACAGATAGGTGCAAAAAAAATGAAACTAGACCACCAACTTACACCATACACAAGAATAAACTCAAAATGGATAAAGGACTTAAACATAAGACAGGAAATCATAAAAATCTTAGAAAAATCCATAGGCAGCAAAATATCAGATATATCTAGCAATATATTTACCAATACAGCTCCTAGGGCAATGGAAACTAAGAAGAAAATATACAATGGGGACTACATCAAAATAAAAAGCTTCTGCACAGGAAAAAAAAAATCAACAAAACAACAAGACAGCCCACTGCATAAGAGAACATATTTATCAATGGTATCTCTGATAAGTGTTTAATCTCCAAAATTTATAAGGAACTTAAACAACTTAACAAAAGAAAAAAAAAATTCAATCAAAAAATGGGCAAAGGACCTAAATAGACCTAAACGTCTTTTTCAAAAAAGGACATACAATAGGCCCAGAGACATATGAAATCACTCTCAAAGTCACTAATCATTGGAGAGATGCAAATCAAAAGGACAATGAGGCACCATCTCACACCTGTTGGAATGGCTATCTCCATATATAAAAGCCTCAGCCAGTACTTACAATGCACATTAATCATCAGGGGGCAGATGCTCAACACAGGAGCTGTCCAGCTAGAGCAACTTTGCAGAGTGCCCTCTTCCACTCTGGGATCCCTTGGGAGATGTCTGACTGCTGGTTTCAGCCAGATCCCCGCAGATCAGGCCTAGGTATCCTACTTGCTGGAGGGACCCCGCTCATGCCACAGATGTCCTTTGAGCCCTGGTGCTGCTCCAGGTTTGGCCAGTCGGGGAGGGACAAAAGGAGGGAAGTTAGCTCCAGGGCATATCTGGCCTGTGTCACCCAGTCCCACCCTGCCAGCCATCTTCTAATTAATTTACTTTCAATGTTCAGGAATTTATGCACCAGGGCTCTAGTTATCGATAAATTAAACAACAAGTGCTGGTGAGGAAGTGGAGAAAAATGAAGCCTCTTTCACTACTTGTGGGAATGCAGATTGGTGCAGCCACTGTGGAAAACAGCATAGAGTTTCCTCAAAAAATTAAAAATGGAACTCCCATTTGATCCAGTAATTCCACTTCTAGATATACATCTCAAGAAATCAGAATCACCAATCCAAAAGGATTTATGTACCCCTATGTACATAGCAGCATAATTTACAATGGTTAAGATTTGAAAACAGTCTAAGTGCCAATCAACAGATGAATGGATTAAAAAACTGTGGGACATTTACATAATGGAATACTACATTGCTATAAAAAAAGAAGGAATCCTTACCATTTGCAGCAGCATGGATGGACCTGGAGAACATTATGCTAAGCAAAATAAACCAGTTGAAGAAAAATAAATATCACACGATTTCACTCATTTGTGGAATATAATGTACAACATAAACTGATAAAAATAGAGCCAGAGGAAAAACGTATTTTAGAATATAATAGATGTAATCCTGCTATTTGCAGATTTTCAATATTTCCTACAACTTTTGTGATAATATTACCATAACTATACTATGTTAGTACAATTATGGTAATATTATTATACTAGAGGCCCATTGCAGGAAGATTCCTGCAATAGGGCTTCCTGCTGCATGTCTGCTGCCCCACCTGCTTCCCTTCCTTCTCCCCCACCCAATCTACTTCCCTCCCTTCTCCCCCACCCTGCCTGCTTCCCTCTCTTCTCCATCCACCCTGACTGCCTCACTCTTTTCTCCACCTCCCCACTTGTTTGCTTCTCGAAGCTTCCCTTCCTTCTGCAGCACTGGCTTCCTTCTACGCTGTCTTCAGTTTTCTCTCTGCACCAGGATATGTAAATTAACCGCCATCTTGGTTGGGTTAATTTGCATACTTGCTCTCATTGGATGGTGGGCATGGCTGGTGGGCATGGCTTGTGAGTGTAGCAGAGGTACAGTAAATTTGCATATTACTTTTTATTAGGATTTAAAATATTTTTTCTTGAAATACTAATGTTTATTGCATATAAATGGCTAATTATTTTGTATCTACAATCTAGTATTAGATTTATTTTGTATATATTTTTTTAAATGAAAAACTGTGTTGCCTATTTTTCTATTGGGTAGTTTGTCTTAATAATTTATAAGAATTATTTGTACATTTGCTATATTATCTCTTTATCTATATTATGCATTAAAGATTTTACCCCCCTTTTATTTATGATGTCTGTATTTTTAAATGTCAATGTATATCATTGAAATATAGTTTGAATGATTTGTAAAAGCAAGAAATAAGCTATACTATTTCATATCTCCTCTTTCTTTAAACTTCTGTGCCTTCCCATCTCTTTATTCTCATTCTAAAAGTAGAAACCACCCAAAAGACAGTCCTCATCCCACTAACAAACACACCAACTTGCTTTAATCTGCACCTATACATGCTGTGCCTTCAGTTCTCAGAGTGGCCAACCTGAGTCTCTTGGGATCCAAGAACCCTCCACCTCCTTGCATAACTACTGAAAATTTACACTCAAATTTTTGGCTTTGTAACATCACTTACTATGACAGGAACTTAGGAGTCAAGAAATGCTAGTTGAATTAACAGGTTTGGGTCAAGCCAGGTTAGGGGCTGCTCAAAGATAAGTCTACTTCCTGAAGTTAGTGGGACTAGACTTGACCTGTTCTCATCAAAGTCCTAGAGCTTTGTTTTCACATTTTGTCTGGGGAACTCTTCACACTTAAAACTTTTTGTTGCTGTAAATAAAGCCCCTTCTCCCTTATTTTTATACTAAATATCCTGCTCAGTACCAATTGGTTTGATGTTGAATCCCTTGGATTTTCTATGCATACAAGTATTTCCTTTATAAATAAAAGTAATTCTACTTTTTATTAGTAGATCTTTAAAAATACTGAATAGAAATTATAGAAGATATGTCTACCTAATTTCTGATTCTAAGAGAGATAATCTTAATATTTCACAATGTAAGTAACTTTTTAAATTTTTATCAGAGGATATGTTTTTTAATTGATTATTAGAGAGATGTGGGTGGAGAGAAACATGGATTGGCTGCCCCACCCCCCACATGCACCCTGACTGGGATGATCGCAAAATCAAGGTGTGTTCCTGACTGGGAATTGAACCCACAACCTTTTGGTGCACAGGATGACACTATAACCAACTGAGGCCCCTGCCAGAGCTTCACAATATAAGTAATTTTGTTTTTTTATTATTTTTAAGATTTTTTTTATATATATTTTATTGACTTTTTACAGAGAGGAAGGGAGAGGGATAGAGAGTTAGAAACATCGATGAGAGAGAGACATCGATCAGTCGCCCAGCAATGAAGGTACATGCCCTTGACCTGAATCGAACCCGGGATCCCTCAGTCCGCAGGCTGACACTCTATCCCCTGAGCCAAACCGGTTTCGGCATGTAAATAATTTTAATGATAGCTTTAGGCAAAGTTTTCAAGAATATATGAGTTTTCAAGAATATATGAAGATTTTGGCAAGTATGATGAAAGATTAATAAGAACACAGAAGTACTGAAAATTGAATTTATATATAAAAATTCACACATGTTCATCTTAACCCTACTAATTTAGAACATTCTATAAACCTAATACATGAATGCACATTCCATTAGACATCTATATAACAAAGTCATTTTCACATGCTATGTAGCCCCTGGAAAATCATATAACTTGTGTGTGAGAACAATAGTGAAAAGAGTAAATATTGTCTTAATATTTTATTGCGAAAACTAGTGGCCCTTGCACAAAATTCATGCACGAGGGTGGGATGAGGGTGGGGTTTGTCCCTCAGCCCAACCTGCACTCTCTCCAATCTGGGACCCCTTGACAGATTGGGTCAAACATCCCTCTTGCAATCTGGGACTGCTGGCTCCTAACTTCTCACCTGCCTGCATGCTTGATTGCCCCTAACCACTCTGCCTGCTGGCCTGCTCACCCCTAATTGCCCCCTCCCCACCAGTCTGATCACCCACAACTGCTGTCACATCCTGGCCTGATCACCCATAACTATCCTCCCCTCTTGGCCATAACCACCTCTACCTTGGCCCTGCCACCAGGGCTTTGTCCAGAAGAACATCTGGAAGATCTCCTGGGAGGTATCCCAGTCTAATTAGCATATTACCCTTTTATTAGTATAGATAGAGGCCTGGTGCATGGGTGGGGAATGGCTAGTTTGCCTTAAAGAGTGTCCTGAATCAGGGTGGAGGTTCCTTTGGGCAAGGAGCCTGTAGTGGTTTGCAGGCCAGCCACTCTCTCATGGGGTGAGGGTCCCTGCTGGGGGGGCATGGCCAGCTTGGGTGAGGGGCTAAGGACTATTTTCAGGCTGGCCTCACCCCCTTCAGGATGGAAGTCCCACTGGGTAAGGGGCTAATAGCTGTTTGCAGGCTGGCCACGATCCCCAGTGGAGACCCTCACCCCATGGGGGCATGGCCAGTTTGAGTAAGGGGCTGAGGGCCATTTGCAGACCCCTTGCTTGGCAGCTAGCCTGGGCAATGACAACCCAAGCTTTCCATGTACCCATACCCAGGCCGGCTCCATGGCCACTGACAACAAGCCCCTCCTTCAGCAGCAGTCTGGTGGGCAGGGGCAACCCAAGCTTTCCAGGCACCCTGGCTGGCTCCGTGTCCACCACCCACAGGCCCTTCCTTTGGTTCCCGCCTGGGCTTGCTCCATGTTCTCCATTCACAGGCCCCTCCTATGGCGGATGGCCCAGGCGGACAGGAAGCTTGGCTTCCTCCATTGCCAGGGGTGACCCAAGCCTCCCACTCACTCTGGCTGGCTCTGTGGCCACTGCCATCTTTGTCCCACTAATTTGCATACTCATTCCTGATTGGCTAATGGGCATCATGAAGTGACAGTCAATTTACATATTTCTCTTTTATTTCTGTAGACAGTTTTGACTTTGCAGACCCTTTCACAAAAGGTTGCAAAGAACCCAGAGGTTATCAGATCACATTTTTAGAACCACTGTATAGATGACTTCCTCAGTCATAGACTCAATCCCCAGCCCTAGTCTGGGTGGGTGTGGAAGCCAATCAATCCATGTGTCTCTCTCAAATGGATGCTTCTCTCTCTCTGTCTCTCCCCCTCCCTTTCACTCTCTCTAAAAAAA
>JAAGEH010000392.1:26353141-26363362 GCA_011751065.1 Lasiurus cinereus | reverse complement strand
AAAAAAAAAAAAAAAAAAAAAAAAAAAAAGCCTTAACCAGTTTGGCTCAGTGGATAGGATGTTGGCGTGCAGACTGAAGGGTCCCAGGTTCGATTCCAGTCAAGGGCATGTACCTTGGTTGCAGGCACATCCCCAGTAGGGGGTGAGCAGGAGGCAGCTGATCAGTGTTTCTCTCTCATCAATATTTCTAATTCTCTATCTCTCTCCTTTCCACTCTGTAAAAAAAAAAAAAAAGAAAATCAATAAAACATATTTTTAAAAATTTATTTAAAAAGTATCCTCAGTGATGATTAACAGCAACATCAAAAAAGAAAACAATAAACAACTGGTATCGAGTACTACCTCTCCTTCCTTACCCTTTAAACATGGTGGTCTGAGGATAAGGCCCAGCACATGACGTCAGCCCCATGCTTCATCTGTTCAATAATGACTTGAATGGAACTGGCAGTGAAAGCAGTAGTGATGCATCACTTCATGAATCACAGGCTTGGTTGGAGATATTAGCATTTACTCACACATACTTTGTATTCAGTATTGATTTGAGCCACAAGGTGACAGTGACTACCATCTGACCCTTTATGTTTAGGAACTATTTGCCTTTCTGTTTCATGAGGAGCTTTCTACCTGTATCACTTTGCTAGAGCTACCATAACACAATGCCACACACTGGGTGGCATAAATAACAGTCCTCTGAGTTCTAGATGCCAGAAGTCCCAGCTCCAAGTGTCAACAAGACCATTTTCTCTGAGGCTTTTCTCCTCATGTGTGGATGGTGTCTTCTCCCTGTGTGTTGACAGGGTCTTCCCACTGTGCCAGTGTCCTGATCTCCTCTTCTCTCTTAAGGACACCAGTCATATTGGATTAGGGACCATGGAATTACCTCATTTTACCTTAATCACCACCTTTTTAATTTTATAAAATTTACTAGGGTGACATTGGTTAAATTTATAGGTTTCAAGTATACATCTCTGTAATATATTACTGTCTCCTTCCCTCATATGTATTTGACCTCATTTACCCTTTACTACCTGGTCCCCAAACACCATTCCTCTGGTAACCACCATATTGTTGTCTATGACTATGAGTTTTGTTTGTTTATATTGTTTGTATGTTTGCTTTCTGTTTTATATTCCACACTATAGGCCCAGTGCATGAAATTCATGCATTGAGCGGGAGGTGGGGCGGGGATTGTCCCTCAGCCTAGCCTGCACCATCTCCAATCTGGGACCATTTGGGGGATGTCTGACTGCTGGTTTAGGCCCAATCCCAAAAGACATCCCTCTCACAATTCAGGACTGCTAAAACCAATCACTCGCCTGCCTGATTGCCCCAACTGCTTCTGCCTTCCGGCCTGATCACCCCTAACCACTCCCCTATCAGCCTGATTGATGCTTAACTGCCCCCCTTCTGGTCCGATTGCCCCCAACTGCCCTCCCCTGCAGGCTTGATTGCCCCCAACAGCCCTTCCCTGCTGGCCCGGATGCCCCTAACTCTCCTTCCTTGCCAGCTTTGTTGCCCCCAGCTGCCTTCCCCTGCAGGCCCAGTCCCCCCAACTGCCTTTCTCTGCAAGCCCAGTCCCCCCAACTCTCCTTCCCTGCAGGCCCATTCACCTCTAATTGCCCTCCCCTGACAGCCTGGTCACCCCTAACTGCCCTCCCCTGGTGGCCTGATCATCCACAACTGCCTTCCGCTGATGGCCATTTGTGGAGGCCATCTTGTGACCAGATGGGGGTGGCTATCATGTGCAAGGACATGATGGTCTATTTGCAATTACCTCTTTATTATATAGGATGAGTAAAATCATATGGTTCTTGACCTTTTCTGATTTATTTTGTTCAGCATGACAGACTCAAGATCTATCCATGTTGTCAAAAGTGGTCTTATTTGATCTTTCTTATGGCTGAGTAGTATTCCACTGTGTAATTTTCCAATTTAAAGGACCCATCTCTGGCTCACTGGTGTGGCCAGGATGTCACGTCCAATTCTGGGTCGGGGCAGTTGCCTGGGTTGTGAAGATCCCCAGAAGGGGGTGTGCAGGCAACCTATCAATGATTTTTCTCTCATAATCGATGAGTTTTGTTTGATTTACCTCAATTTTCCCTTCTTTTAAATCAATAAAAATAAATAACTGAATGAATGAATGAATAAATATCCCATCTCCAGAAATAGTACCTCTGAGGTACTGGGAATTAGAACTCCAACATATGAATTGGAGTTGACATGATTCAATTTAGACCACTGTTTTCTTCTGCTATCCCTTTGGAATCCCTTGAATGCTTCCAGTGAAAACAGGTCTACATTGCTCACCTCAGAGTCCACAGTGCTCAGTAACATGGAGAAATGGTTCAACAAATATTTGTTGAAAATACAAAAATTTTACAAATATTCACTTGTAAGCCAGCAGCATCACACACATAAAAGATAGCAAAACCTAAAAATCTAATCTTGAAGTGACTCAGTTCTATAATCTCTCAATATAAAAGCCCAGAGACTGGAAGGACCAAAATGACCGGTTGCTATGATGCGCACTTGTGGGAGCCCCTTTCCACGTCCCACGGGGTTCAGGGTTCCCAGTTCAGGGTTCGGGTTCTGAAGGAGGCTGCACTCAAATGAAAAGAGAGACTAGAAAATATTAATTTGGCGACATTGGGGGGCCAGGTGGGAGCCTTCCTCTAGTGCAGCGGTTCTTAACCTGTGGGTCGCAACCCCTTTGGGGGTCGAATGACCCTTTCACAGGGGTCGCCTAAGACTATTGGAAAACACCTATTTCCCATGGTCTTAGGAACCAACACACCACTCCTCGGTGTAGCAAAATGTAGCAATGTAGTTTACTGTTGTCATATTAAGACTGTTACCCATGCTACACCATGATTCAAGACAAAAATCTCATTAAATACAAATAGTAATTAGAAATAAATATTTCACAATATATAATTACATATTGTTTTTGTGATTAATCACTATGCTTTAATTATGTTCAATTTGTAACAATGAAAATACATCCTGCATATCAGATATTTACATTACAGTTCATAACAGTAGCAAAATTACAGTTATGAAGTAGCAATGGAAATAATTTTATGGTTGGGGTCACCATTACATGAGGAGCTGTCTTAAAGGGTCGCGGCATTAGGAAGGTTGAGAACCACTGATCTAGAGGCTGCCCTCTCTGACATCTAGAACACCGAGAGATTGGATCTCAGAGGCTGAGTGTTTACGCCTCTCCCTAGAGTGCTACCTTGTGTCCTTCTTAGAGGCCAAAACCTTCACAACATTTAAAATATAGTTATTAATTCTTATTTGATAAAGTTTTCCATGCAATTTCAAATATATTAGATTGGTTAAATTTAAAAAGATTTCCTTTAAGAAGAGAGAACAAATTTCTTGTATTACTCCGGGCCCATGGAGCTTTCCAAGAATCATCTCTGTTAAAGCCTTGAAATTTTAACATGGAAAAACCATCAAATATATATATTCATATATGATTTAAAGATTATAATACTCTATAATTATCTTAAGATATCAATTATATCTTTAAACTTTTTATATTAAAATTTTTAGTTGGGAATCACAGAATTAATCCTTTTTTATTAGAACAATAAATAACGTATTTTGAATTCTTAATTATTAGAGAAATTTTATTTTCTCCCAATTTAATTTGCATTTAGCTGAAAACCTTGATTAATAATACAAAATCTTCTCCTTTTGGTTCCTTTACGCCATTTTTCTTAAAAAATAAAGAGCAGTTCTGGGTTTTTCTTTTTCTGCAGCTTTTGTGGAGAGATTCCATTTAAAAATCTACCTAATATGTCCAAAAAGGTGGACAATTGTGTGCATTTCTTTTTAAGCCGGACTTCTCTCCTCACGAGTACAGAAATTCCAGACACATCTCTAAACTTTTTAAAAACTTTTTCATGGCGAGAAAGGAGACTTTAGATCAGTATACTGGGAGAGTGGGCTTTCATATTGGATTGCCATGTGTCTCTCCCTTCCCCCACATCCTGCTTACTTCAGGGGAAAGCATCAGTAACAGATCTGGCCAAATTTCTTTTCATGCTTAAAAGATAAAGACAGATCTTAAATTTTTTCTTTCTCTTTCGCTTTCCGAAGTAATAACTAGCACCTAATTTGGCCAAGATTTGCATTTCTCTGAGAGTTCTTCTATAATTTTTAAATGAAACCTTAACTAATCCCATTGCAGGAAAGCAGAGAGCCTTGCCCTCTCCTGCCATCTTTGAATTTCTCCACACCAGAGGTGGTTTCAACAGTGGAGTTTCACTCATTACAGATTTCAGATTCCAAATATAAACTAAGATTTTAATTTGAACAAGAAACCACATTATTTAAGCATGCAAACCAAAAGTCTATAATAAAGTTTACTTTATATTTATAACCCAATCTTTCCCCATTAGCCTGGCTGAAAAAGACATTCCCACGCCACTTACAGATCGAGACTCTGCAGTTAATCCGTGGGCTTTGCGTACATTGAATTCCCCTCACCTTTTCCTAGGTGAATCTTCCCTCACCATTTTCCTTGGTGAATTTTCCTTCCTTTGCTCTTAGGTGAATAATACCTTCTCCTCCAGACGTCCCACGGTCAGGCACCAAATGTGGGCACATTTTTCCGCATCCCCTTTTGGGTGCCAGATGGGGAGCCCCTTTCCATGTCCCGCGTAGTTCAGGGTTCTCAGTTCAGGGTTCGGGTTCTGAAGGAGGCCGCACGCAAATGAAAAGAGAGAGTGGAAAATATTAATTTGGCGATATTGGGGGGCCAGGCGGGAGCCTTCTTCTAGTGCAGCGGTTCTCAACCTGTGGGTCGCGACCCCTTTGGGGGTCGAATGACCCTTTCACAGGGGTCGCCTAAGACCATCGGAAAATGCAGATATTTACATCACAATGCATAACAGTAGCAAAATTTCATGGTTGGGGGTCACCACCACATGAGGAACTGTATGCAAGGGTCGCGGCCTTAGGAAAGTTGAGAACCACTGCTCCAGTGGAAAGGACTACCACCTTCCTTTTGGCCTTGCCATCCCTTTTATTTAGGTTTGGAATACACCCTTTGCCCTAAAGCAGGCAATTCCAGTAACAAGTAGATTATCTTTATCAGTCAGGATTTACATGATTATTTCCTGGGGAAGTTCATTGTCTCAAGGCTTTGACCTTTCAGAGCTTCAAAGTTGACCAGCCTTCTGGGTTCCTCCTCCACTTTCTATTAGTGAGACAACTATTGGTTTCTGGCACGCACTCACCACAAGAGGGCAGAAACTCAACACAGGAGCTGCCTTCTGGTGGTCAGTGTGCTCCCATAGCTGGAGCGCCACTCAGCCAGAATCTGGGGTCATTGCTGGCAAGCGCAGCAGCAGTGGCAGGAGCCTCTCCTGCGTTCAGGGCAGCAAGCCAAGTGGTAAGAAGTGAGAAGGGGGAAGTTAGGAGTGAGGTGGCCTGGATTGAGAGAGGGCCCAGACCGGGCTGAGGGACCCATCTCCCTTCCCCATGCACAAATTTTGCGCATTGAGCCCCTAGTATCATAATAACAATAATTTATTCTCATACAAAACACCCCAAATCATTAGAGACCGTTATTTT
This sequence comes from Lasiurus cinereus, assembly GCA_011751065.1. Lineage (NCBI taxonomy): Eukaryota > Metazoa > Chordata > Mammalia > Chiroptera > Vespertilionidae > Lasiurus > Lasiurus cinereus. The sequence continues at coordinate 26,357,773 of JAAGEH010000392.1, read as the reverse complement.
CTTGCTGGTAACAAAATTATTTTATAAACTTAATTAATGTCTTTAGTCTTATTTTTAAAATGAATGAACTAAATAAGCCTTTAAAGTATAATTTTCAGAATGAGGGTTAGGACCAATTTCCAATGTTGAGTAAAGTTTATTTTCAATAGTGCCTTACATGGGATAAAGTCATCTATATTGACAAGTAATTTTGCATGTGAGTACACACTTCATTAATCCAAAGCATATGCAGATTAAAAGAAAATGATTTTTGTTAAAAATTTCTTTACATTTGATTCAATTTTAAGTGTAACAACTCCTTTCAAGTGAATGTGTTTAAATCAGGAAATTAAGCAAATCTGGTGGATTTTTTTCTCTTTCCCTCTCTCTAGGAAGAGAAAATAACCTTGCCTCGGCATCCGTACCAACACTTAAATGGTCTGTTCTGAGAACTCACAGCATGTGCATGAACATCTGAAGTTGCATGGCCCTTGATCTAAACTGAAAGTCCTCCTCACACTGTGTATGAAAAATGATTCATCAAAAGGAAAAGTACTGCAACATGTAGCCAACTTCTGCAGGTCATGGAAAAAAATTTTCTTAAAAAGAACTTGTTCTGAATTCCACAAAATTGGCTGGAAGCTGAAAAATGCAGGATTTTTCTCTGCTAATGCTTTCATCTCCTTAAACAGCATAGAGCCTTGAAATTTCTCCACCAGGAGCCTCAGAAACAGAAACAACAGTCTCATGCTGGCCTCATGGGCCATTGCTGCTGCTACACGGAGAGCTCGCAATCTCCTGAGCCACAGTCTGGGAAAGGCATAATCTTAGAAAATGCAAACAACCTGCAGACCTACAGATAACCTATTCAGCAACAATGAAGTATGAAAAAAAAGATTACACTTGGAAAAGTAAAGAGAAAAGGAAGCTTTAAAAAAATGCTTCCATATTTCAAGAGCTAAGTCAAGGCAATTTCAGAAGATTTCTGCCTTAAAGGGTCTGCTCTGAGTTGGAAGCCTTGTTTAGGGAATTTTCCCAGAGTAAATAAGTAGCTGTGGAGTGAGGGCTTGCACTGTGGCTGTGAAGGAAGGAAGCAGTATGGGCCCAGCTCAGCACCAGATGGGCCGGGAGTTCAGTGTCACTTGAACCCTCAGCACAGCACACAGATGGGCACCCAGTTTAGATGAAGCGCTCAGAAGCTCCTTGTGATGCTGTTTGCTAAGTGCACATCCCCTATAAAAAAACAATAATAACAACTCTATGAAAACTACTAAGCAGCCTACAGATTTCCCAAGCTAAGACATGTTCTTAGAGAAAGAAGATAACAGTACTTACTATGTGCAGACCACAGAGGCCCAGGTCCCGGCAAAAGAGGAGATTCAACTATATCTGGAATTCTAGAATCCTCCATCTGCTTTAGGGAAACACCAATGGCCAGATGACCGACCATTCATCTGAATTTCATTCAAAACAAAAAGTATTTGAAAAATTTATTTTCACATTCAAATTGTGATAACCTATTAAAGCAGGAAACCTTTGATCTTTGTTTGTTTGGTTGGGTTTTTATTTCCCCCCTTGTGTGACCCTGAACAGAGGAAATTCTTTTTAAAATAAGGAATTTAGCAGATTTTCATCAAAGCATTTAAAAAAAAAAAAGTGAGGAGGGCAGTTCTAGACCTCAGAATAACAACTTCTAAGAACCAGTGTCCTCTCTAGTTCAAAATGGAAAACAAAAATGGTGTAGGCTTTTTACAGGCAATTTTCAGTAAACATTGAGGACATTGAGGGAACAGAGCAGACAATGCATGAACAAGCAATGGTTGCATTATTGGGAGCCCAATACAGGAGGACAAGAGATAGAGCAGCTTCCTCCATCTGTCCCTTGTATGGAAATCCATCACTATTGATTCCACTCCTCATCAGGTGTTCATCTCTGGAGGAACATGACCCAGCCCAGCAGCCAACAAAGAACAACCCAATACACTGGGACCGTCACTGAGTAGGAACAGGGCTCAGGTGACTGTCACCTCCACTTCTACTGTGGGGAATGGGACTCCAAACCAGCCTAACTCATTCACACCTTATAAAGCTATGATCTGACTGCAGTCTGTAAAGGATAGACCCTTAGACATACATTTTCTATTTTCAATGGAAGATAAAAGACCATTTTATAATCCAGGAATTGCAAAACAAAGACTTTTTAAATAACATTTTAAGTGAGAAACATTATCAACTTGGTTAGGAAAAGAAAGGAGAACTTATGCTCACTTGGCAATAAATCAGTATTTATATTCTAAGTGGTCTATGTGTAATTGTTGGACATTTTGTGATCAATACCTCATAAATATCAACAAAAATTACTTTTATAAACTCCAACCCATCATGCCAACTTTTGCCTGTGTGGTTAAAAAGCCAAGTGAGATGATAGAGAATCCGATCTCTATGCCCTCTGTGCTCTCATCACCTTCAATTCAAAGATGAGGTTTCTTCCACACATAGGAAAATTATTAGTTTTCAAGACTAGTCTCTTTGAAACCTTTCCAGCCTCACAAAAAAGACACATAAATACTAAGAATTAATACCCCACCACTAATTTTCAGCCCTTCCTCCACCTACTTTTCAACTTACAATTTCTTCACCCATTCAAATAAAATGTCCCAGGCTGGGGACAAGGAGCCAGAGGGAAGATGGAAGTCACCAGGCTTTGTTGGATATCAAAGAAACTGGTTTTTCCTCTGTCGCTCTGTTGGATTAGGATTGCACAGCTTCCTCTAAAACAATGCCTTGCACCCACTAAATGGAAGACATGCATCTAAACCAGGTGTTTTGTAATCCAATTGCATCTCATTCTAATAATTCTGGGGAGTCGGGGGAGGAAATATCTTGAACTATGAAAAAGAGGCCTCACTGAAGACAGAGAACAACTGGAGAACGTTTTATAGTAAGGTTTATAATAAAACCTTGGGCAAGGAAGGCTCGCTGTGCAGCCTCAGGGTGTGCCTCTGATGCAAGTGCTGGCTAATTTGCTGTTTAAGTGCCATAGTCCTAGGATGTCAGAATTCATTATGCACACAGGAACTGGTTACTGCCTCATAAATTTATAGACAAGGAAATTGTTGGTGAAAAAGTAGTTTCCAAAGCTAAAATGCAATTACTCATTCGTCAGCTCCTCAAAGACCACCAAGTCCATCTCCAAGGATTTCTCTGGCTAAAATAAAAGTTTTGTGTCCTGAGTAATAACAACCTTCTTGCCTTGTTTCCATGTTGAATATTTCTGCCAAAACTGGGCCACAGTGAGGTCAGAGTGTGTATCTCTAGGCACTTTCCAGTGCCTGCAGTCAGTGGACACTCGGACACAGCGAAGGTGAGCAAAGAGGAAGAAGGAGAGATGATGAGAAGAAAGGGGATGAGAAACAGAAAGGCACAACATTACATTGTCTTAGCATGGGAGTGGGGTGCAGACACCCCATATAAAATCCAATTCTCTTAAAATTTGGTTTAGACTGACAATATTTACTTGCTCCAAATATATGCTAAATGCTATACTGTTGCTAGAAACATAGCACCCAATAGTGTGCCTAATATATGGAATGCACTCAAAAATATTTGCTGAATGGTGAGCAAGGTAAGGTATATGTCTTTCCCATTCTCCAGCCTAGAGTAAAGGTGATCAAGCCAAAATGCCAATCTTCTGAGAGAAAATGTATGTGTCCAGTCCAGTGAAGAAACTACCTTACTGCAAGAGTTTTGGGAAGTGTCCCTAGTCCATCAAAATTATTGCCCACTTCCTGAATTAATACCCTATTGCTGAATCCTTTCCCCTTTCCATAAGAAGCTGCCTCCTTCATATTCAGCATACATTTCTGATTCTTTGCATCAGAAAATAAGGAAGTATTCTTAAAATACTAAAGACTATATTTATCTTAAACTCAAGGCCAATATAATACTTAGTGATGAAACACTAGAAACATTCTCATTAAATCATAGGGAAAATAAAATACCCACTATAACTAATATCACTTACCATTGTCTAGACTTTCGAGCCAATGCAATAAAACATGACACAGAAATAAGAGGTACAATGTTTGGCAGCATTTCCCAAAAACATCATCCTTGAAACACAACTCTCCTGGAATGTTAAACAAAGTTAAACAGTTTCTTTGCAGTAAGACTTCCCAAAGCCTTAAATATCCTGGCACTTACTATGAGTCTCCAAGAGGGAATACATTCAGCACTTCCCAACATTTTAAATTTTGCATTGTTTGTTTGTTTTCTCAGAGACTTTGAGAAGTCTTGTATTCCATGAAATACTCTTTGGGAAACTTACACTATATTTGTTCTTGTCAGATTTTTAATTTACCTATTTAGTCAAATATACCCATCTTCTGAAAACTGGAACAGTAGTTAAGAATTACCTTAGCCGGGGCCTGTGTTTTTCAATGGGTTAGAGTGTTAGCCTGCACACCAAAAGTTCACAGGTTAGATTCCCAGTCAAAGACACATACCTGGGTCACAGGTTCCATCCCTAGTGTGCCGGGGGAATGCAGGGAGCAATCAACCATGTGTCTCTCTCACAGATGTTTCTCTTTCTCTTTCTCTTTCTCTTTCTCTTTCTCTTTCTCTTTCTCTTTCTCTTTCTCTTTCTCTTTCTCT
>JAAGEH010000392.1:26301510-26345947 GCA_011751065.1 Lasiurus cinereus | reverse complement strand
AAAGAAAGAAAGAAAGAAAGAAAGAAAGAAAGAAAGAAAGAAAGAAAAGAGGGAGGGAGGGAGGGAGGGAGGGGGGAGGAAGAAAGAAAAAGAAAGAATGAATTTTGGGCCTTGCTGGTATCACTGAGCTGCTAAAACAACCAGCTCCCAAACCAGCCTTACAGCAATATTTCTGGCTATCTGAGATAGCACACTTAGTATATTAGTGAAAGTTTTGGTTGCATGTGGCCTCAATCATCCTGATACCCTCTTGATTCCTTTTATTATAGCTTAAAAATTCACTTTTGATTTTCAAAATATGAATCTTTCACCTACTTAAAGACCACGAGTAAAATTCTTCTTCAGCTTTCTCAACTCTATTATCTTTTCATCATGAGTGTCATCCTTCATTCCATCCATCACTCATAATTGTCTTCTGAACCAACTCCACTGTTACCAGTATAAGTGGGATATCCCTTTCCTCATTGAATGCTGGGGGTGGTGTACTTGCAATCTTTAGAAGAATATTATGAGACTTGCATAGGAGGATGAGTCATTTTAACTTGTGTGGAATTACATCCCAGGGTTTCCAAAGTCCCATTTCCCTTTATCCAGTCCTGGAAGAAGTGCAGCTGGAAATTCAGTAGATATAAAAACAAAACCAGGCTCTAACTGGTTTGTCTCAGTGGATAAAGCATCGGCCCTTGGTCTGAAGGGTCCAGGTTCGATTCTGATTAAGGCATGTACCTTGGTTACAGGTTCTCTGACTGGGGAGCATGCAGGAGGCAACAAATTGATGTGTCTCTCTCACATTGATGTTTCTTTCTGTCTCTCCCTCTCTCTTCCACTCTCTCTAAAAAGCAATGGGAAAATATCCCCAGAGTGAGGAATAACAAAAAATCCTATATAATAAAGAGCTATGCCAAAACATCTCAGACACTCAATACCTGGGAGAGAGGAATGGGGGCCAGCCAGGCACAAATGAGCTCATGAGAGAGGAATGGGGACCAGACAGGGTGCAGCCTGGGAGAGGGACAAGCCACCCACCTTGCAGTCCCAAGATCCAGCAGCTGGGCTGTGGGGCAGGAGAGGGACAAGCTGCTCACCCCATAGTCCTGGGTACCAGCACCTGCGCCTGTGGCCTGGGAGAGAAACAAGCCACCTACCCACAGTCCCCTGTGGGCACGGCCAGTCCGGGGGAAGCTGGCCTGGGTCCTGGGTGCCTGCAACTGGCCAGAGGAGGGAATCCTGGGTCCCAGGTGCAGGGGGAGGCTGAGGTGGTTAGGGGCAATCAGGTAGGCAGGCAGAGGTGGTTCAGGGTCATCAGGCAGGCAGAGGTAGTTAGGGATGTTAAGGCAGGAAGGCAGAAGAGTGGTTAGAAGCCAGCAGTCCTGGATTGCGAGAGATAGTCAAGGGTGCAGATAGAGCTAATGGACCCCTCCATCCCCACAAGAGTTTCATGCAATGGGCCTCTAGTAAAAAAGTAAAAGCAAAGCCAGTGTCCGGATTTTCTATTGGAATTGGATCTGGTACAGCATCAGACTAGTTTTAGTCCATTGGTGCATTGTGTGTGGAGTCCACATGGCTGTGAGCCACATGAGTTAATGCAGAACAGGATCATGAGAGCCTGGCAAGCCAGGAGGCAACCAATAGGAATCATGAGAGACCAAGAGCAACCAAGAATGAACCAAGAGAAACCAGGAGCACAAGAGTACAAAGCCAATAGAGCAAACTTCTTTGTTTAGGGAATTTAATATCTGAAATCTTCCTACACTTGCAGTGGCCATGCCTACTCTGGCCAATATTCTGCTCTCAGGAAAATACCTTCTCCATTTCACCCAGACTATAGAGGCTGCTTGCATCTATTCTCCCCTACCCTCTCCCTTCCCCCAAGATTTTGTGGGGAATAGACCAGTGCCTACTTGGGGAGTGTTAAACTGCAGCTTCCTCGCAAAGCTATACAAATGACATTCCTATAATATTTGGCCTTCCATTTGCTCCTTTCCTGATATTAATAACTAAGTTAATTACAACAATATTTTATCAAGTCTTCCCCTAGCATTTGGAGTTCCAGATTTGCACATATTATCTTTCACATTTATCTATACCAATTCCATAGCCAGACTTCAGAAATGATGTGACTGTAACTAAAGTGGGAAAAATCAGCATATCTACAAATATATCCCATTAAAGTGTGAGTGTTGCATGGGAAAAATAGAGAAAGTCTGGTGACTGATAAAAGAATTATAACTAAGTGCTATATTGAAAAAAGTCTATGGCAATGTCATGTTGCCATAACAATATTGTGAATATTTCCAGGTTAACTGTCTAGAAAAAGAAGAGCTAAGAAGTTAGACTTTATCCTTGTTTATTAGCACTGTCTCTCTCATTCAGACACCTTGGACAACTCAATATCCTTTGAATGTCCTAAGATCATTCCTTGGGGGCCTGTATATCTTCCTTCCATCTGCCCAGATCTTCCCATAGTTACCTCATCTCAGTCAAATCCCATATCAATGTCATCCCGAGGAAGATTTTCCTCACCCACCAACAGTCCTTCCTCTATTGTATCACCCTATTATATTATCTTGATTTCTACTAAAGGAGCACAGAATATGCCAGCCCAAAATATGCCCCTTTGACATAAAGATTATTTTGAACTGATTACTTTGAAGAAACAGAAGAGACAGGAGACATTCTGACAACTGAGCAGAAGTTACCCTGTGTAAGGGACATTTCCACTTATAAGGCAAATATCCATAGTGTCTCCCTCTCTGTACCAGAGAGAAAGGGGTAATACTAAATCACAAGAAACTCTTCACACTAGAGAAGATACCTACTTAAACCTCAGTAACAACCTTATCCTTGTTCCCTTGGCTTTTAAAAATAATATCCCTGTCCTACTTGGTTTGGCTCGGTGGATAGAGCATTGGCTTGCGGACTGAAGGGTCCCAGGTTTGATTCCGGCCAAGGGCACATGCCTGGGTTGTGGACCCACTCCCCAGTGTGAGGTATGAAGGAGACAGCCGATCAAAGATTCTCTCTCAGCATTGATGTTTCTATCTCAGGCTCCCTCTCTCCTCCTCTCTGAAATCAATACAAATATTTTTAAAAAAATAAACATAATATCCCTTAACTGGCTCCCCCACCCAGAACATTTTTCTTTTGTCTTCAACTAAATATGGCATTTAATATGATGGCTTGGACCATTTCAGGGAGCACTCGTTTCTTAGGTCTCTCTCATGTATACAAGAGGTGTACATGTTGTTAACTTGTGTTTGTTTATCTCTTGTTTATCAGGCTATTAAGGAAGGTCCCACCAAAATAACATAGAAGGATGGAAGGAAAATTACATTTCTTCCCCTATATTATCATTAGAAATTTTTTCATTTATGTATGCTCTTGTTCAGTCTGTCTTCATGCCACTTTCTCCATCTTTTTTCCTACAGTTGTTTGTTGTCTCTCTCTCTGTCCTCAATTTAAACTTTGAAAGTGGAGACCTTGACTACCTTCCCTTGAATGGTTCCCCTAAACCTAGAATAGTGTCTAGCACAGAGTAGCACTCAAAAATGATGTGTGGAATAATGGAACTGGCTGATTAAATGAGAACTCCAGGGCCTGACCAGCCCCTCATTTCCAACAGTATTGTCAGCTCACTCTCTCAGTCTCCTCTGCTTCCTTCCTGGGTTGTTTTTTTTCTATTATAAACTAGAGGCCCAGTGCATAAAATTCATGCATGGAGGTTCCCTCAACTCAGCCTGCACCCTCTCCAATTGGGGACCCCTTGCAGGATATCCAACTGCCATTTTAGGTATTAGGCCTAAACCAGAAGTCAGACATCCCTCTCATAATCTGGGACCACCTTCCTGCCTGCCTGATTGCTCCTAACTGCCCTCCCCTGCTAGCATGATGTCACCCCCAACTGCCCTTCTCTGCTGGCCAATTTGGTTCTGATTGATCAGTTCCTATGCCAGTCAGTGTCACAAGCTCCGCTTCCTAGGCAGTCATTAGTTTCCCACAGCACCCACCTTGGGTTCTGATTGCTCGTTTCCTATGCCAGTCAGCATTTCCAGGCCTATCTCTGGACATGATCAAATAGGCAGGACTTATCAGCAGCCCTGAAGGACGCCAGAAGAGAAAGAAAAGTCTGGCTGCTGGTGAAGATCAGAAAGAAAGAGTGAGAGAAAGAGAGGTAAATACACTGATTAATAGCTTCCACTGAGGCTACAGATCAGAACCTGACTTACTTTCTGGGTCTCAGCTACCTGGACAGTCAGTGCCTGGTCACCAGGCTGCAGCTGAGCAACCCAGCTCTGACTTCCGGATGGTCAGTGTTTGGTCATGAGTGGTGGTTACAATCCTGGGCTTTTATTAAGATGGGCTCTACCAAGGAGCCAGGAAGGTGACAAGAAGGTCATAGAAAGTTCCGAGGACACATCCTTCTGACTCCTGATCTAGGAAGGGGAAAGAGTGAGCCTCTCTCTTTTCTTTAATACTAATAACCCCAGGGAAGGACTCTAAGTGACCGAGGTTGACCCCATGTCTACACTCGGCCAACCAAGTGGCCAAAGGATGGGTAATACAGAAAGGCATAGGTCATATGACCCCACATCTGACAATGTCATTGTAATGTGATGAGACCAGGATGATACTGAGTGAAAGGAAGGGAGTTCTCCTTAAGGATACAGAGATGCTGTCATCAGTAACAGGAAGGAAAAGACGTTTGGCAAACTAAAATAAAAAACAAAAAACATGTATCTAGAAAGTTCTCTAGCAAGTTTTTTTTAATGCATTTTTATCCTATTCTCCAACACACTACTTTATTTTGAAATTCTGAGTTACTAATGGAAGTGTCAAACTGTATTGGCCTCAGGGTTTATTGTTAATCTTCCAATGACTCCATTAGCCTAGTTTTAAAAAGTGAGGCTATGTTTACCTCCACCTCTTTAAATGATTAATAGGTCAATAGACATTTGCAAAATTGTTCATGTTTCCTCAAAAAGACAAAGTGAATCATTGCAAATAAATACACTGTAAGCAATCTATCACACAAAATAAAAGTGAAGTTTAGAATTTTTAAAATTATTTAAATTTTCAGTTAATTTTTTTTCTTAAAGTAATATTTAAAGCTTTAAGAAGTATGTTAGGTAAAAGTAACTTTAATTATGCAAATGAAATATCTGCATTATTTGAGTAATATTATTTATTCTATTCCCACCAATTGAAATTCCATATTTAACTCGAGGTATGAAGGTAAATTGCACTGTCATTATATCAGAAAAGCAAGTGAAAACTAGAAGAAAAAGTACAAATAGTGCAGTCCAGGAAAAATATTTTTAAGGGGTGTTACCTTCACTTCCCAACTCTGATCTTCACTTTGTAGGCACATCCAAAGTCCAGATATCAATCAAATCTTGGCCTCAAAACAATTTCCTACTTTGAAAGTTATATAATGAACATATTACATATTATAATAAATTCAAGACACTCAAATTATTTATTATTTTCACATCACTATAAATTTATACATGCTAATGTTAGAAATTTCTTCTGTAGTCACACTTACCTTTTATATGCATCCACATTCTTTTCCTTTTGGTTAAAACCCTATGTCCATAAAACACACAATAATTCCACTTCATTGTATTTTGTAACTGATTTACAGATGGAAAGTTCTTCAGGCTCAGATCTTTTCTGAGAGCACTCCAACTGCAGAAGTTTTCCATAGGCAGAAACCACAAAACAAAAAGAGATTTATTAAACTTGGCTTTTGCTGAGCTCAGTAGGGCAAATCCCTTCAGCCTGATGCCAACACCCACCCTCTACCTACACAAAGCAGCAGACCAAAATGGGTGATGCTTAAACCTGCTTTTTCAGGATTAAGGGCCTGTCATAGAACACTGTTAATCAGTCTTTTATTAAGGAGGGTCTCACCAAAAGATAATCTATCACTCCCTACCTTCTTTGCCCCTCTCTGACACCTGTCCAGATCCACAAATGCATTCTATTCCCTTATTCAGATGAACATCACTTTCCAAAAGACCTACATACTCCCCTCCTCCCTACCCCCACGTCCTGCCTGCCCAGTTTGCCTGTTTAACTTTACACACCAATTTTGTTCCAAAACTTGGGTTCTAGAGGTTTAGTTTTTATTTTCATGTCCCCAAACGAAATTTCCTTTCACTGAAAGAAGAAAACTGTAAGAGCCTCTCTTGCTGAATGAAAAGTTGACAAATGGAAATAACTCAGTCTTTTTTAAAGCTGAGAACTACTCATAGTTGAGTGTCTTATTAGGATACCCACAGTGGAACAGTCTCATTTGTTTTTTCCCAAAATATATATTAGCTCTCTCATAATAGGAAAAATAATATTCTAATATAAATTTGACAGGAAAAGTGATGTGGGGCATTACAATAGAACAGACAGAAAAGTTACATCTAGAAAGACTGACCACCAATCTTTGTGAGAGAGGAAATTTTATCTGCAAAAGCCAATGAAAAGAAGGAAGAAAAAGATCTGATAAAGAAAAACTGTTTTGTGCCAGATCGTTTTAGAAGTAAGAGTTTATGTGAATGATTTATTTAAATGGCTATTAAATTATGAAGGTGTTTATATATTTATATATGTAAAATATGCATATTAGAGGAAGCCAGCTGGTAGCTTCATGCTCCTGAGGGAAAAACCAAAATTCATTACCTATCATTCCTCTACTGCAGGGAAGTCTGAAAACCCCAGGTGCCTGGAATTCTTAAAAGGCCATTCAAGCCTCAGGTGGACTGGGTTGTTTCTCCATTTTCTCTGTCTTTCCGCTTTTCTTTCCTTAAAAAACTTCTTGTAGGATTTGCATTTGAAGAGGTTCAAGAGGTCACTTCCCTCTCACTCGGCCCGTCCTGGTCCTGGCCCAGCGGAGCAGCGGTGTCCGGACCCCCTCCGCAATGCCATCTGAGTCCCGGAGCCGCGACTCCCCTGAGGTTTTGCGCCTTGCGCCCTGCGGCCACCCAGAGGCCGATTTTGCCTTCCGTGAGTCCAGCCTGCCCCTTGCTGGGCCCCACTCCTCGTGCCGAGTCCAAGGGCCGCGCTAATCCCAACTGAAAGAGCGGCATTTATTGTCTGCCTTTCCAAGCATTGTTCGATGACAGGCTTAGACCGAGAGGACCCTGACCAAGATCAGACAGAGGAGAGTCCAAAGGCACTAAAAGAAAAAGACTCTCTCCGATTTCCACCTCCAGCTTCTTAAGTTGTCGCCCTCTGTGCCTCGTTTCCATTACACTCCTACCCAACCAGAACACCCTTCCACTCTGTGGGCATGGTAGCGCACCGCTGCCCAAAGCACCCATCAATCACCCCTAACAATTTGACCCGCTTTGAGCGTGGGGATGATTCAGCCAAAGAACTGCATGTTGCGCTAAACCAAGTTTGACGGGGGTCACCAGGCTCCTTCTTAGAGAGCTGGGCGGACCTTAACGCCCAGCAGCCACCGCGCTCGGGGGCCACAAGCACCTGCTTGACCTGAACCGCTTGAGCCTTAAACTAGGGGTCCTGCCGGGGCCTTTTCTTACTTTCTCTTCGATCCGTTTATAACTCTTAATTCTTGATCGAATATTAAAACTGAAACCGAGCCCAGGAGTTTGGTTGTGGCCGGCCCAGTTAGCCCTAGGCCCTTAGGAGCACAACTGGAAGTCGCCCCTCGGAGAAAGGAGGTCCAAAGTCAGAGGAATCTTCGTGGTCAATTTCATGGCTGTTTGTGGAGCAACCCCCCTCACGTGCTGCTCGCTGTTCTACCCTCTTGATGTGTATTAATTAATTAATCTAGTCCTCCCAGCAATTTTATGAAGCAGCTAGTATAATCCCAATTATAAAATGACGAAATTGAAATCCCGAAAAATAAAGTAACTTGTTCAAGGTCTTGTAACTAGAAGTGCAGGAGGTATTGGGGCGGGGAGGCACACAGAAAAAAAATTAAATGGGCAAAAAGCATTTATGACTGTAGTATTCCAAATCACAGATTGTATTTCAGAATTAGAATTGCCCGAAATTCATGGGGTTGGATAGAGGTGCCTGTGGTGGCCCTTTGTTTCCTGCCATACAAGAGGCTTCGGGACGCACGCCCGACACCCAGGGCTCCTGGGCGCTGTGGTTGGGGTGGATGCTGAAGGATCTTGCCTGCCTGGTAGCTTCCCACGGGGCGATCCAGAGCCTGCGTTTGTTGCAAACGAGAAATGGGGCGGAAAGGAGGAAATTTCCGCGTGAAATAAACTCCGGCTGCTGCTTTGCTTTCGGCTCAAGTCCGCGAGCAGCCCACCAGGCGCTCTTGCAACTCCTGCAGCAGCATGCTGGCAAGTTTTTCTTGCTGCGCTTTCATGCTTTCCCAGCGATATCTCAGGGAAGAGAAACTCCGCAAGTGCAGATCAGCGGTCTGTGAGTGAGCCCAGATCCCACACAGCCCTCCAGCTGTGCCTGGCATTATTCTGTGTTTCCCGGAGGCACACTTTGCTCAGGCCAAATGGCGCTCTACACACACACACACACACACATACACACACACACACACACACACACACACCCCGCGCCTTGGTCACGGTGCCCATCGCCAATCAGAGGGCGAGCGCCCAGGCCCGGATGATGCGAAACAGTCGGATCCCGCCTCCTGCTTCGAGAACCCCACCAAAGGAAACATCAACCACTCCCCCGATCACCCCGAAAGAACTCAACAGTCTTGGTTGTGCCACGAGACCCCGCCCACACCCAGAGAAACCCCTGGAAAGACCCATGGCCCGCAGAGGTAGGCTTAAACTTATAGACAAGGGCACATCTTTTCTGTATTAAGGACAAAAACAAAATGCATATTAGAGAGTTCTCTGGGGAAGAAAGATCCCATGCACGGTGAAACTTACTTAGAGTACCTTAAAACAAATAGCGTTTTTGTTCCTTTGGCAAAAATCAGTTACATAAATGTATATGTTAATATGTGTTAATGCTTTTTGCAATTTTTTACATATATTTTTATTGATTTCAGAGAGAGAGAGAGAGATGGAAACATGCATGATGAGAGAGAATCGTTGATGGCTGCCTCCTACACATCCCACACTGGAGACAGAACCTGCAAGCCCGGCCCTAACTTCCTGATTCCCCAGATCTATGCTCAACCATTAAGCCGAGCGGGCCGGATACCTTTTACAATTTTTATTTCACCTTTAGAGTTACTGTGGGAGAGGGTCTGCTACTATTTTTATTATTTACAATTTACAAAAAAAAATTAGATACCCAAGATTACAGGAAACGGGTGCATTGTCAAAATCTAGGGCTATCTATGACCACCACATAGCTATTCATCTGATCAGGTTGCATTGAAAAGAAGGGAAATGCTAAGAACTATGGTAACATCATGTATTGCTTGGCAGTGCAGAAAAATCAAACAACTCAATAAAATATTTGCACAGAATCCTGGTGTGGACTGGTGGTTGAGGATATGGGCCAACCAGTGCCTCTTGTTCCACACCTCTCACCTCCCCCCCACTCACCACCCCCTACTCCAGCGGAAAGCATATCTTCACTTTTCCAACGTAGTCCAAAATCCTCCTCCAGGCATTTAGGAACAATGCAAAAAAGTCTTTGCTAGCTGGCCACTGGAACTACTGTATGGCCCACATGGACAAATATACACATGCATAGATCTACACAAAGGAACATGTAATTTTACCATAAAATTAATGTCGTATGAATGTATGGAGGCAGTGTGGCATCAACCTTGGGGGCTGAACAGAGGAGCACCTCTTTTCACAGCCTTAACCCTGGTGAGGATGAGAAAGGGACAAAGCCTGGAAAAAGCCAAGAACTGGGGCTGGAAGTCACTTGGGGGAAGGAAGCAGCAGGATGGAAAGTTCTGTTTGTAAAACACACATCCAGAGCAATTTCAAACTTCCCCAAGGAAATGTGCTTGTCTGTGCCAAATGTAATGTTAGGTAGGGAGAGCTCAAACTGGAGGGCATGGGGGAAAGTAATAAGGTCTACTTTAGAATATGATATCTGAATTTGCCCTAAAATATTTCAGCAAGAAATGAAAATAGAAAAGAGATAAATGAAGCAAGTATGGCATATTCTTGATGCCATACTTAAATCTAGTGATGGGTATATGAGAGAGGGCTTATTGTATACCCTGTCCACTTATGTGCACTAAGAAACTTTTCATAATACATATTTTTAAAATAAAAACTCAACATCTTCCCTTAAATGGCTGTTTGGTTGTTTTTTTTTTTTTTTTTTTGTATGTAAAGCATAGCTCAATAAAGTTAATTTTTAGAATTTTTTTTCTTTTTCATAAAAGTCAGTTACTATGAAGGAGTTGCTTCTGTTGCAGAGGATTATCAGACCGATAGGTAAATCTTGGTCTAGAGTTTCAAATCTTGTGCTGCTGGCTTTCTTGATTGCCAAGTCTACCTCCACCTGGCCTGTCATCCCTCCCCTACTTTGTATCCACCAAGTCTCAAAAGAGACCCCAGCGTTCCTTTTCATCTTATAGACTTTAAAAAGGACAAGTTTAGGGGGCAAAACGTTGTCTTCCTGTCGACGTAGACCCATAAGGTAAGAGTAGTTTTAGAGTCACTTCACGATGAGACCGCTGAGATCCAGAAGGGAAGCGCTTTCCCCAGTTCCTCATTCCGGAAGCGATGAAACTGGCTTCTCCCCAGGCTCTGGTCTGTTTTCTACTAGATCTCAGGATAGCTCCAGGAACCAACGTAACTGAACTGAATCCTGAATTTCTTCAGCAAGTTTGATGAATTTCAAACATTCCTACGAGTGTGTGCAATGGTAGAGCTCATTTCAATAGTTGCGTACAAATATGTGGCTAATTTTCTACTTTATATTTTAACGGGGTGGAGGCCTAGAAAAAGCAGAATATGTCCTAAGGTGGCCAACCGGGTACAAGGTAAGCAATATTTAAAGGAATCTGTTCACCTGAGGACCAAACACTGGCGGGCTCAAGGTCAGACCTGGGCCATTCGCACAGAGAGTCTTAGGTAGGTGAAGGGGAGTGGAGGGGATCCATCAGAGTCAGCCTCGCAGAGCGCGATTTCCGAGAGCCTGGCGCCACCCAGCGGAAGCGAAAAGAACTCTAGCTTCTTCCGGGAGGTGCCTAAGGGAAAGCGGAGGCAAAGCGGCTACACAGAAAAATCAGAGGATTCTCATAGGCGGGGAGGTAACGCCCATTTGAGAAACGCAAAAAAACAGGCCCGGCCCTCGCAGTCTACCGCTTTCCACCAATAAAGATACCATGACTAAGGCCCCAAAAGCATGTAGGCCAAGCCGAGACTCTCCTTCCCCCTGGAACCCCAAGATGACAAGTGCTTTCTCTTAAATGCAAACTACCCCCACGGAGAAGCGTTTGGTGCTAACGTTCAAGGCAGAGCGGGAGGGGGGGGGAGGGGAAGGAGGGGCCGTGCATGGCCTTGCCGGCTGCGTGATAGCAGGCACGGGGAGAGTCTAAGCAGGAGAGTCGGGGAGAGGGTGAGCAGGGTTGAGTAAATCATTTGGAGGGTTTTTTGGCCCAAGTCCCTGTTTCCGAAAGGTTGCGGGATGGCTTTGACGTTGATTATATAGCTGTTCTCTTTTCAAGTGCGCTCCCCTCCCCAACGCAGCCCGTCTGGTGTGCGAGGATTGTGTTTGAAAGGGAGGAAGCATTCTTGAAGTGGTGGGTGATGGATTGTCTAAACCCTTCTGGGACATTTTGGGCGGTGGTTTTTGAGGCAGCTCATCAATAAACCCCCACCCAGGCCCCCCCGAGGTGGGGAGGGAGGGAGGGCCAGGACTGGAAAAGAAACTTTGTGAGCAGGGACGGGAGGTAGGGGAGAGGAGGCGGGGATGAGAAAAAGGGCAGAGCGCCACAGGTGGAGACTTCGCCTTGCCTGGAACCCTCCTCCGCGGAAGCCTTTCAGGCAGCCGAGCGTGGGTGACGCGGAGTGATTTACTTGGGGAGGCGATGGGGAACAGCAGATAGGCTGGTGGGTTCTCAACATCAGAGTGTCCGCAGAAAGAAAGTGGAGGTGCCAGAGGCAATTTCAGGCCTACTCCACGTTGTATTCTACTTTCACCTTTTAGATTCTTCCTCCAGTTCCTCAGCCACACTCACTGCATGTGGTTTCCCGTGGTATAGATTTCTTTTCGAAGCCCCGACCAAAACCCTGTCCACCTCTCCCAAACTGGAGGAGGGAGATGGGGGGAGGACGAGGAAGGATGACCTAGTTCAAGCCTTCCAGAACGTCTGATGGGTTCACAGCCTCTGACTCTGCCCAGCCTCTTCCTTCTCGTGGAGCACCAGCTTCCAGAGAAGACCCACTCGGGTCTCAGCCACAAACATCGTTTCCTCTGGGGGTTTCCAAGGCGAGGCTGCCCTGGGGTTGAGACCCCAGATGTGGAACCCGGTAGTAGCCAGGTAGGACTGGAAACCTCGAGGGAAAGGCTCACCTGGAGAGCCAGCTTTGAGGCCCCACCTAGGACCCGAGGCCTAGCCTGCCCACAGAGCCGAGGTGCCTCCTGCTTTCCCGGCCTCTCTTCTGTCCTAGCACCCCCGCACCGCGTAATCCCTTCCCCTAAAGCCGGCCTCGCGGGCCTTTTGCCTTCTAAAACTCCGGGATTGCATCAAGGAGCTTTCTTCCTCCCTTCCGCGACAGGAGTCAGGCCGCCCCCAGGAAAAGGACTAACTGCCGGCTGAGAATAGGGGCGGGTAGGGGAATGTTGAGGGCTGGGTCGGAGGGAAGGCTTCGGAAGGGCAGCACCTCCCGAGGACCAGTGTGGACGCCCCCAGGTCCCCAGTCGGGCTCTGGGCGCCTAGCAGGTTTTATTTATCCCCACAGAGGATGCTAGAGGACAAAAGAAAGATTTGGACGTCAGGGCTGATTTGTATTTTTGGAAGAGCTCCGTTTCCTTTTCTGAAGAGAAGCAAGCGCTCTCTCCGTATCCTGAGCTCAGCGGGAAGGTCGAGAGGGGAGTTTTGACGCTCCAGGAAGTTCTTCTATCTCAACGCGGCACGCAGGGCCCTGCGTCCCGCGGAGTTCGCTGCCCTTGGAGATATTTATTTATTTGGGGGAGGAGCAGCGGGTAAGGGGAGTTCGGCCAGACTCCAGAAGCACCAGAAGAAAACCCGACTCTAGCTGGGTTGGGACCTCCAGGGAACCTCCCAGCCCGTGAACCGTACGTGGGCAGGCATCTCCTCCCCAAGCTCTGCCTCGGGACTTGCGGACGGACGCGTTTAGCTGGTGCATTCCACAGCCCTCCGGGCTAACCCCTGCTGGTCCTGCGAACCCTCCGGGTTGGGCCCAGCCCCTGGGCCAGCTCAACCTGGCGTTGAGGGTAGGCCCACCCACATTCTTCCCAACCTGGGGAGGCAGGCAGAAGCGGTAGGCACGAGGCCTCCCCAGGCGTGGAGCTGCAGGCTCTGTGGCCACCCGAGCCAGAGGCACAGCCTGGTGGAAGGGATGCTGAGCTCAAGATGTGGCCTGCCTCCACGTGTTTCAGTCTCATCAGGGATGATTTTCCTCCTAGCAGCACAAGTGGACCTAAAATTAACGTGCTGAGAGGCACCAGCACCCACACTTGCTTCTGCCTTTATTGCTCCCGAAACTGAGACTATGTAGTACAGGCTTCCCTCCTTTTCTTTCGCCAGTGGGAGCCCATTCATTCCTACCCCCACAGGAGCCGCACAAACTGTGTCTATTCCAGCACGATGTCATTTCTCTCCTTCTCCAAGGCATACAGTTGCCTTTTAGGAGGAATGATCAGTCCTGCCATGGAAGCCCTCTTCTCGATGTCCAAGCTTCCCCACAAATAAACGCTGCAGGTTGTGGGTGATGCCTAAGGCATGTGCCTGGTCTGATACTTCCTCACCCACACCCTGAGTCAGGGCCCGCTGGCAGCTGGGTGGACTGTCTGTTGAGCACGCCAAAGTTATCTCTCCACATCAAGGGGAACGAAATCTGGTAAATGCTGAGATGGAAAAGGCGCGGTTTCCCCGTGGAGTTCTAGTAAAATTGACTTCTTTTTTCTCCCTTTCCAAACACCTCAGACCTGACCAAGTGGGTGATCAAGTCACGCCCACTCCAGACGGAGGAGATCCGTGACTATCCGCGGACCTCTCCAGCTATACAAAAGAGCCCTGACCGGGACACAGGCATTTGGAGAGCGGAAGAATCTATCCAAATAAACATTTGGAATTGGGTGGTTGATGTTCAAACCCGGAGGTCTGGGGCTTTCTGGACAGAGGAAGCAGAACAGACGCTTAAAAGGATACAGAATTCACAATTGCCCCTCCTGGATAAGTTCTCTCCGACTCCAGTCTAAGCGTCTCTTTCTGGCCTCCCGGACGGATTTTCTATAGTAGTTTCTAGAGCGGACCTGTGGTGTGCAAGCTCATCGTCCTCCATGGTTTCTTCAAACAGTTAACACCTCCTAGACCTCAGCACTGAAGCCCCACATTTCCCAAGTAGAAAGTCCTCCCGGAAGTTAAGAATTCTCTACATGCGTTAACTTTGTATCAAAACACAGGGTGAACAGAGTGGTTTCAAACTGAACTGGTTGGTGGAAGAAAGGGAGCAGCAAGAATAAGAAGTACCCGATGGAGACGAATTCATAGATGCAGTAAACAGCGTTGGTGCAGACACGTCTCCCATGGGTTACTAGTTTAGTCTAAGCCCTTTCATGTAAAACCCACGAAGCACGGGAAGTATGTTAAAAACACAAAAGTTCAATCGCAATAATGAAGAGATTCCCTAGAATAAAATGCTGATTGCAAAACAAAATTGGAGAAAACCAAGCATCCCGAAGTTTACTCTCCCCTGCGCATGAGCAGAGGTGGGCCTTTGGGATTTGAAGTTGGTAAGGAACTGCCAGTCCTATCAGGCACAGTCGCCAAAGGGGAGAAAGAACACTGGTTCGGAGAGGGGACCAGCTGCACTGAGACTGTGTATCTCTGAGTAACCAAGGAGCGCCTGGGGCTGATCTATACTTATTTAAGGGACCCATACCTTTCTTTCCATAAGAAAAAGAAATCAAGGTTTTTGTTTGCAAAGCAGTGAGGGTCAGTTGGGAAGATCTCATGACCATAAGAAGGGACTTAGAGCCCTCACTGGTTTGGCTCATTGGATAGAGCATTGGCTTGCAGATGAAGGGTCCAGGGTTCCATTCCAGTCAAGGGCATACACTGGGTTTCGGCTCCATCCCCAGTAGGGGGTGTGCAGGAGGCAGCCAACCAATGATTCTCTCTCAAAATTGATGTTTTTATCTCTGCCTCTTCCTTCCTCTCTCCCTAAAAATCAATAAAAACATTAAAAAAAAAGAAGGTACTCAGAGAAGGAAGCATCCTAAGCAAGGATGCTTTGTCTCTGTTCCAGAGACAAACAGGACTTCCCTTTAAACCATCTGCTAAACAGAAATACAGATATTCTTGACAGGGATAAAGAATTTGACATAATTTGTTACCACATGCATTCTTACCCAGGAGGTTTGTATAAATCAGTAATTAAAACAACGTTCAGAGAGGTTTTGCTGTGTTGTAGTAGAAGCAGAATGGGAGTGGACAACTGGGCCTGCGCTACAGGTTCCTTTGTCATTTGCTCAGGTGTGACTTTCAGGTAATCAGCTGGTCTTTCTAAGCCTAAGTTTCCTTACCTCTAATGGCAGGATGAGGATCACATGCCAGTGCCATGATATGAGTAGAAAAGCATGTACCTGTGAAGTCTATAAGGAACAAATGCAGGGATGTAGTCTTTGTAGATGCGGGGGGTCTCTGCCAGAGCCACAGTTTTCATAGGCAGAAATAGGATCTTCAAGAGAGTTTTGGCAAAAAGCCCTTTCCAGCTTAAAAGATCATCAACCTTTTTATCTTTTTGGAGTGCAGGACAATATTGAGACCCCTACAAAGAGAAAGGCTCTAAGTCAGCTGACTTGCTCCTGGCTGAGGGTCTCACTGCTCTGCACTCCATTGCCCTTCCAGAACTTATCTAGCATCTGGTAATATTCAGCAAACTATAAGTGACATTTCTTGCAAGTTTAGAGAAATGGATACCACTGTCACTTGAATGATGAAGGGAGCCTTCAAAAATCCTTGATAATTTACCCAGCTGAATTGGTAGAAACTAACAATGTGCAAAGCAGGTGTTGGTTTGTTTGTTTGTCTGTTTTTAAAGAGGATCTGTGGACCCCCTAATACCACTGGCAAAAGGGGAGTATTCTGAGAGTAGGCTCCAAAGCTTCCATCATGTTTTCAAAAAGACTCATGACTCCCAAACTAGGAACTACTGGTATTAAGGTTATTCCAAGCCCTGACTGGATTTTAGGTTTGGTGCTATTTATTCTTCAGTCTCTGGGTCTTAAAACCTTTTAGGGCTTAATAGCAAAAGTACGTAGAATCCCCCAAGTACAGAAAATCAGAGAGGGTCTAGTGACTGTGATATTCACTTGCTGAATTTTCCCCCAAATCCATTGCCCACCACCCCATCTACAAATTAAATAATTGCCTTCTTTCTTTCTAGACTTCTGGCCAGTTCTCTTCCTAATACACACACACACAGAGAGAGAGAGAGAGAGAGAGAGAGAGAGAGAGAGAGAGAGATGCTCCTAAGTCTTGACTCCACTTTCTATTTTATTTATTTTTCAAATACTTAAAGCATTGGTTTAGCAAACACACTATATTTACTTCTATATTTAATTACTTATATTTAAATTATTCCATGCAAATTGACAAAAAGATGATAAGAGGAAAAAGCTATAAAATAAATAAGGACCCATCCTTAAAAAAGTAAACAAAACAAACACATAAAAACTGCTCTCCAATCACTCAGAAATAAATTCTTAGAAGTGGAAAATACTGCAAACCCCTACCCCAATTCAATCAAAACATCTAATCCGGAAAAGAACGTCTTGTTTCTTTTTTCTATTGGAAATGGGCGGTAAACTGAGTTCATTTTGGCCATGTTTTCTTAGCTGACTCTGGGCTACAATCAAGCCATTTTTGGACACATTCCCATGTAGGTACCAGGAGTGCTGTGGAGGAAGCTGTCGACGCCTGTTCAACTAATTTAGGTTTTCTTTGTCTAATTACTGTGGAGCTTAGGGAAAAGGAGCCGGGCTCAAGGCAGTAAACTGACACTCAGTCTCTGTGTGTGGTATCCAGGCAGAGTTTGATGGAAAAAGCCTGCTTCCACTCAACTTCAGGTCACTGTCTGGGGCCAGACCCAGCCTAACCCCCAGCCTCCCCCTCCTACCCTTCTCACTTTTCTTTTCTACATCCCCACTGGCACACTCAGCCAGGAGCAGTCCCCCAGGCACTCTAGGGGCACAGATAGCTAATGCCAGCCCCAAGAGGCCTGGTTTGGTTCTGTTCCACCCAAGGCTCTTTGCTGACCACCATTCACAGGATCTCAGCACAAACACCCTTTTCCCCTCCTCCCCCGACCTAACATTTCCCCACGTTTCCCAGCACTCAGGCTTGCATCTTGGTCCTTTCAGAGTGGAGGCAGAGGTGTGTCCGGCACTGCCTCCCAAGTGGTCCTCTGCAGTACCTCCCCTGTCAGCCTCCCCCATCAGACCTTGTGTAGCCAGCCAGCTCCCAGGTCCACTGCTCTCCACCTCCCATGTCCAGCCTCTGTTCCTGGTCAGACTACATTTCCTTGCACGTGCAATTCAATAACTAACTGTCCAGTCTCACTGGCAGTAATTCCTCTGAAGATACAGCTTCTCTCCCAGAC
This sequence comes from Lasiurus cinereus, assembly GCA_011751065.1. Lineage (NCBI taxonomy): Eukaryota > Metazoa > Chordata > Mammalia > Chiroptera > Vespertilionidae > Lasiurus > Lasiurus cinereus. Next base: position 26,328,230 of record JAAGEH010000392.1, on the reverse strand, counting down.
AGACTCTTACTCAGAGAGGAATTAGCCACACTGTGGCGGTGTATTCTCCCAGAAAATATACCTTCCCCATAATTCTGTTAGTGAACAACTTGAGACTGAGGAGGTAAATCTAGTTGCAGTAAATACAGCTATCTCATCATCTCACTCAGCACCAGCCTTCTTTTTGCACTTTTTTTTTTACAAAGCAGCAAATGAAAAACACAAAGGAAGTGCAAACAATGCAAAATGAGTCCTATTCGACCAGACTTCCAGCTTCTCTAAAGTTTTCTCTATCTAAACCCTTCTTCTCAAAGTTCAATCAATGCTCACGATTGTCCAAGCCATGACCCTGGGCGATAGGACTCCCTGGCTCCTCGCCCCGACCTCTAGTCACAATTGTGGAGCCTGCAGGTCCCGTCTAAAAGAGAGAGGACTAGCACGTTACCTTTGGGCTTCTGGCACCCTGGCGTGCTGAGCGCTGCAATGTCTAAATGAAGTTGATAGAAGGTGTCAGTTCGGGCACCCGAAGAAGAGAGCTAAGAAGGCTCCCAGCAGCGGGCAGCGGCACCAGCCAGGGACAAGCGAGGAGGAAGAGGAGGAGGAGCGGGAGGGGGGAGAGTAGGGTGGGGAGAAGGAGGAGAAGGGGGAGGAGGAAGGAGAGGAGAGGTAGGTCCAATTCACTGGAGTCAGCTAGTGTCTGGGTTAAGCGGCCGGGCTGCTGTAAGGGGCAAAAGGAATATTTCTTAAAACTATATGTGATCAAGGTTTGTTTGGGGTGGGGGTCATTCTAGCAAAAGGGGGAATAGTCTGTGATGGCCTCCTTTTAAAGAAAGTGGGTGGGGGAGAGGGAAAGAGGCCCTGAGAGAAATTAAAAGACAGAGGGGGACCCTGTAGGGAGAGGAAGGAGGTAAGACAGGAACCCTGCCGCCAGGTTGGGGGCGGGAGGGGGGGGCGAGGCTTCAGAGCCTAAGAGGAGCGTGCCCTTCCCGATGCGGCAGTGCGTGGAGGGGACAGGGCGGGGTAAGGGTGGAGGAAGGAAGGGAGGGAGGGAGGGAGAGAGAGAGGGAGGGCGGCCGTGGGGAGCGGCGGGAGGGAGGGAGGAAGTCTAAGAGACAGAACGAGGAGCGCTCCTGAAGGGAGGCATCGGGTTCGTCCCCCGGGTCCCCGCCACAGTCCCTGCTCGCGCGCTCAGCTGTCCAGCGCCCGGCCACTTCGGCTCTGCAGCCCGGCTGGCCCTTGCGCAAGGCAGGGGCGCGAGGCTCGGGGGAGTGATGCGCCGGGCGTTGCCTCAGGCCCGCCGCCACCGCCGCCACTGCCAGAAGCCCCAGCTGAGCTGAGGGAGTCGGCACCGAAGCGCTGGCTCGGAGTGGTCAGGGCTACAGCCCGGGTGGCGGGCTAGGGCGCTCGCCGGACTTCTGGGCCAACCCCGCTCCGGCGCCTCCGCTCCCGGCCCCGGGCCCGCCCCCGCGTCCCGGCCTCTCTCCCGGGTCCCAGATGACCACCGAGGGAGGGCCGCCGCCACCCCCACCGCGCCCGCCGCCGGCTCCGCTCCGCCGTGCCTGCAGCCCGGCCCCCGGCGCGCTCCAGGCCGCCTTGATGAGCTCGCCGTCTGCAGCCGCCACCTCGGAGACCACCTCGTCGTCGTCGTCCTCATCCGCCTCCTGCTCTTCCTCCTCTTCCTCCTCCTCCAACCGCGCCAGCGCCTCCTCGGCTGCTTGCAAGAGCGCGGGCGGCGGCGGCGGCGGCGGCGGCTTGAGCGCAGGGAGCGGGGTCTCCAAGAAGGCGAGCTCCGGGCTGCGGCGGCCGGAGAAGCCTCCCTACTCGTACATAGCGCTCATCGTCATGGCCATCCAGAGCTCGCCCAGCAAGCGCCTGACGCTCAGCGAGATCTACCAGTTCCTGCAGGCGCGCTTCCCCTTCTTCCGCGGCGCCTACCAGGGCTGGAAGAACTCCGTGCGCCACAACCTCTCGCTCAACGAGTGCTTCATCAAGCTTCCCAAGGGCCTGGGGCGGCCCGGCAAGGGTCACTACTGGACCATCGACCCCGCCAGTGAGTTCATGTTCGAGGAGGGTTCGTTCCGCCGCCGACCGCGCGGCTTCAGGCGCAAGTGCCAGGCGCTCAAGCCCATGTACCACCGCGTGGTGAGTGGCTTGGGCTTCGGGGCCTCGCTGCTGCCCCAGAGTTTCGACTTCCAGGCACCCCCGTCAGCGCCGCTCGGCTGCCACGGACAAGGCGGTTACGGTGGCCTTGACATGATGCCGGGGGGCTACGACGCTAGCGCGGGTGCGTCCGGCCACGCACACCCGCACCACCACCACCACCACCACGTCCCGCACATGTCACCCAACCCGGGCTCCACCTATATGGCCAGCTGCCCCGTGCCCGCCGGGCCTGGGGGTGTAGGCACGGCCGGAGGCAGCGGCGGCGGTGGGGACTACGGCCCGGACAGCAGCAGCAGCCCTGTGCCTTCGTCCCCTGCCCTGGCGAGCGCCATCGAGTGCCACTCGCCCTACACGAGCCCAGGGGCGCATTGGGGCTCTCCCGGCGCCTCGCCTTACCTCAAGCAGCCTGCCGCCCTGACGCCCAGCAGCAACCCCGCGGCCTCGGCAGGCTTGCACTCCAGCATGTCCTCCTACTCTCTGGAGCAGAGCTACCTGCACCAGAACGCCCGAGAAGAGCTGTCAGGTAACGGATCGCGCCCGCTGGGGGCGTCGCCTCTAGGCCTCCGGGCTCCAAGGCTATGCAATCTGCAGAGGATCTTGGCAGCCTAGGGAGTCTGAAGGCGCTGGGAGGAGCTGATGCTAGTAGAAGCTGGCACTTTATTCTTGGAGGGGAGAGGATTAGGTTCATACCGTCCTCCCCCATACTTTTGGCCCAGAGGTGGGCCTCTAGAATTTACATTCCTGGGAAGATGGTGCAAAGCCACCAGTCTAGGGTCCCCAATGACCTTATTCATCTCAGGTCTCAGGCCTGACTTAGCTTAGAGAGAAAGCATGTGGTTTTGGAGGACTTTGGCCAAGGAGCTGTATCTGCTTCCTCTTGTCATCTGTAAATTTTGTTTGGTTGTATTTTTGCCCAAAAGTAAATATCAGAAGGACAGTACTGTATTCTGAGGGTGTAGGTTGGGAAGAGTTGCAACTGAGCAGGTGTTGAGAGGAAGAGAAGGACAGAGAGGAAAGCAGCGGGGTGCCAGGATCTTTCACAGGCTGTTGAGTCTCTGGCCTCCCCATCCAGACTGAATCCCTTGCCCCACCTTGATGACACTTAAGTCTGTCTTAGGTCAGCAGGACCCGAGGTCCACATTATAACTCCTTTGAGAAATGCCTGCCTCTTGAACACCACTTGGGTTGCTGGTGTAAATTGTGTTGGTCAAGGAGTAGGAAAATTTATTGACTTGCCAAAATGGTCATGGGAAGGGACATATAGGATGGAGAACTTTGAATATTTAGCCAGGTTTATCAAGAAAGTGGAGATAAACTCTCTTATATTAACCTCCTCTGGGGCACTGGGATGCAGATTAAAATCAGGCTAGACTGCCCATCAACTGGTGCTCTGGTTTACATTTGCCTCTCCCACCCCCAATTAGAAAATGGAAGGAAAGATAATGCATACATTATGTTTGTGAATCGTGTGCCATAAGAGCAACAGAGGAGAAGGGAAGCCCAGAAATAGGCAAAACATGTTGGTTCCTTGAATGGTGAAATTTCCCAAATAGGCCTTTTAAATGCGGGTCTCAGAGGTTAACTAAACAAAGACAGTCTCCACAGGACCACACCGGAGAGGATTTTAGCCTGACTTAACCCACTGAAAGCAGAGTCTTGTTCAATTTTATGGGAATTTCTACAAGTAACCAATACAGACGACACCCCCACCAGCTCTTATTTTTTTAATTCCCGTGGACTGGCTGTCAATCACCACCCACCCCAGGTGGAGCCCAGTTGTCCACTGGGGTCCTGGCAGAACCTACACAACCCAAACTCAGGCTCTGAGGCTTCACAACCGCAGTGAAGAAAAAATAAATAAATAAATAAACAAGAAAACACTCAGGAAAGAGATTTCTGATCCTTCTGAGTGGCCTTCCTCTCCCCACCCCACACACAGGGAGCACGCAAACGCCCCAAGAAATGCAGGGTGGGGAACAGATCCTTTGTCTTGGAGAGAACAGAGAATGGAGCAAGCGGGCCTCGCCTTCCCGGGGAGCCTAGTACCACCTCTATGAATGCCAGGGAGGCCATGACTAGGTCCAAGCCAGAACCCGACGCTCTGTGGCTTCCTCTCCATCCCTCTGGCTCCCATACCTCTCTGGACTTATTACCCGCTGCTCCAGTGCTTGTTGGCATTTCTAAGGCGGCAGTGCATGTCGGCCCACGGGTTGAGAACGTGCCCCCTTCCCCGGGGCCGAGGCCGCCTACTGAGTCAGGCCCAACAGGAGCAGCGGGACGGTCAAGGTCAAGAAGGGCTGAGGCTGAGGGGCCCAGACGCACCCCAATCTCAGCGTGTGCACGCACGCACGCTCACACACACACACACACACACACACACTCCATTATCTCTCCCCAGCACATCCAGGCAGGGCGCGCCCTCCCACTGTGGCCAAGGCCAGAGTGCTCAGAGAGGCTCTGGACCCTTTCTTAAATCCTTTGAGCCTTTCTTGAAAGGAGTGAGGGCTTTTATCATACTTCCCGTCACCTGAAAGCTCCATCGGTTCTTGCCTGGAGGTGTGAGCTCTCGCTCCAGGGTTCAGCCTGGGCCCAATATTTGGTGATCGAGCCCTGGCGCTGCTCTGTGTGTGCTCTAACTTGCTGGGCGAGCGCACCAGTGTGACAAGCCACGCGCACACATCGGGGACTCGTGGTTGCTGCTGTGAGAGCACTATAGCGCATGTTTGGCAACATTAGGTGTCACTGGGCAATAGCATAGGCCGCGTCGCCAGCTATTTAGCAACCTGGCTTCTCAATAGAGCTGGGATGCAGCCAGGCCCAGGTGATGCGAGCAGGGTACACGGGCAGCAGGCTACAGTTATGATGTTCACGCACTCAAAAAGGAATCAAGTCTAGCACCAATGTGCACTTTATGGTTCCCACACCGCACGGGTGACTAGAAAGACTCAAGCCAACAGGCTTAACCCAATCTGGCCCGGAGACAGGCCCTGTACGAGAGGAGCCCAGGTCCCACCCAGCTCGAGAGACACCCCTGGCCCATTGTGCCCAGGGCTCTCACGCAAGGAGAAAGCAAAAGTAAAGGGCAGCGGCTAGTTGGCGCCCAGTGGCTCAGGTCTTTGATGAGGAGCAGCCCTGGGGAAGAGGAGTGCGGGCCTACTTCATCCTCTCTGAAGGCCTTCCCGTACTGCCAGAGGCCTCTGAGGGTAGCAGGGTTTCCAGCTGAGCTCTTATGGAAGGTCTTTCTCTGCTTCCTGGAGTGTTGGCTTTCTAGAGGAAGTGTAAGGCGTTCACGACCTAGGAAGACAAAGATGTATGCTTTCTTTTTACAGCCTTTCTTTAGTGCTGGGGTTGTTTTCTGTCCCTCCTTCAGGCACAGGAAATATCCCTGCTGTGGCCTGCTTTTCAGACCGGACCAGTTAGTTGGGAAACAAAATGTGAGGGCGACACTAGTGTTTCTGGTGTGGGGGGTTGGGTTCTGGAAGAAGCCCTGGGCTCAGAGACCTGGTACAAGAGACTGGGTCAGATTGTCCCCGTGTTCCTGCTCCTTTGGTGAGTGAATCTCACACTCCAGGACGGATAGGGGATTTAGGCACAGAACCCTGGCCCATGGGGCTTAGTTGTTTAGAGCACCCTCCCAGGCACTGAAAGATTGCCAGGCACATACCTAGCTTTCAGATTGCAGTTGGACCCCCCAGTGGGATCCCATACAGAGGCAACTGATGGATCTCTCTCTCTCCCATCCCCTCTCTCTAAAATCAGTAAAACATATAATCCAATGAGGATTTTAAAAAAAGAGAGCTTGGTTTAGAGGAGGAACAGGCACTATGTGGTTCTATATTTGTGGATACATCAAAATAAAACTTAATGGTTCCAAAATTGTCCTATGACCTATTGTTTAAAACTTTGAGAAACTGCCAAAGCCAGTTTTATATAATATACCTTAATAAGATTACAATTAAGTTACCAATTAAGATACAATTAAGTTAAAATTTGAAAGTTAACAGGCTTCATCCTCACCTGGGCAAATTTGTTTCTGAAAAGAGTTTTTATTTTCTTCCTTCTTTCAGTGGGACTGCCTCGGTACCAGCATCACTCTACCCCAGTGTGTGACAGAAAAGATTTCGTCCTCAACTTCAACAGCATTTCTTCTTTCCATCCCTCTGCTAGTGGGCCATACTATCACCACCACCATCACCAGAGCGTTTGTCAGGATATTAAGCCCTGTGTCATGTGAATGGAGGGAGGCAGGCCATGCCAAAGCCAGTTTCTCCATGGGGGTCAGGGGAGGGAGGAAGACTGAGGTGGACTCACATAAAGTGCACCCCATAGCTGTAAGTAGCACACCATTCACTTAGAATCCCTAGGCCTGTGTGTTCACTGACACTTATCTACCATTGGTAGAAGGGCAAACCGTGGCATGGTAATGTCCTAAATATGTGCAGGCTCCAATGAGGGGAAGATCCGAGAGCTCACCTTCTCAGCGAAGATGGTAAAAAGTTACCACATGAAAAACATAAGCATGTAACTCTGGGACCTTCATTGCCTTCAGTAATCAGGGTCTGAAAAATGCAGACAAGTTGTGTGTGTGTTTTTCTTTGTCTATAAAAATGTATGTGCTTTTCAAAAAGGCAGTGCTAAACACAAGATTTCAAGAAAGCTGCATCTCATTGCCTACCTAAGGAAGGAGTTCTGTTTCATCGAACACTATCTTTGGATATAGATGCCAAAGAATCGTATTAAGAAAGCATTTAGAAACAATGTGTCTAGTTTAAGAACATGGTTTTCAGTATTGTGACAATACAACGTTTTTTACAAGGTTATTTTCTACCACGGTATTTTAAAGTTATTTTTATCTCATGCATACTCACACTTGTATTTTAAAAGGAGGATATATTTGCACTTATATATACTTTTACAGTTTGCCAAACTATTTTGATGTAAAATGTTTTCAATAAAATGTATGTTACAAATAGTCATTTTAGGAAACTATTTCCTCTGAGGCATCCTGAAATAGCTAGGTTGTCTCCACCAGCCAGCAATGCAACTCTACACTTCTCCCCCCAAGGTGTGTAATTGACATGGTGTGGGGTCTGCACCTTAAGTAACAGGCCAGATTCTGATTGTGGGTCTTCTCAGAAGAGAAAGAGAAAAATGAATATTTCCTTTTCTTTCTTTCTTTCTTTCTTTCTTTCTTTCTTTCTTTCTTTCTTTCCTTCCTTCCTTCCTTCCTTCCTTCCTTCCTTCCTTCCTTTCTTCCTCCCTCCCTTCCTCCCTTCCTTCCTTCCTTCCTTCCTTTCTCCCCCCTATCTCTTTCTGACTAAACAGAAATCAGAAGTTGAAAGGAACTTAAAAGGAAACCAGGCAAGATAATGAAAGGCAAGAGCTTGTTGGATTCGAAGCAATGAAGTGCCCCTTTTGTTCTCTTTCCTGTGCTCAGAGGGTTTGCCTTTTGCTCTTTCCTCTTACCTACCAGCATAGAGTGACAGGCCAGGCTGAACAGCCAGCAATGATTAGGTGCCAAAAACCAGGACCTGCCTCCTCAGAGGAAATAGTTGACTTTGCAAGTCAAAGGTTTGAGTAGATTTGGATCCCATTTCGTTAGCAGTTGGTGGTCAGATCCTAAAGAGTCCAGAAAGAAAAGGCAGTGGGCAGAACCCAGCATCCTGGTTTCTTTTACTTCCTTGGAGAGGAACAGAACCTGGCCCTCACAAGATGTTCTGTACTAGCTCTCTGTCTCCACCATCCAATTCAAAGCCTTGCTCACCCTGCTTAGCGTTGACACCCACTAACCTACACACTTCTCTCTTTTGTGCCCTTTACTCCCTCCTTCATTTTCACAAGGGATTTGATGTTTTCCCTTGGGGATCCCCTCACAGCCCTTGTTACTTTCTTACTCAGCCTCCCAACACTAAGAGTAAGACTATAAAGTAATGAATGACAAGGAGAGAAAACAGGCCCACTCAGCAGGCGGACTTGTTCTTACCAGCCCACCTCATCTGGTCTGTCCAGCCCTTCAAACTCTGGGCAGTGGTGGTGCTGATGAAGGTAGAGCTGAGCAAAGGTAGAGCTTCTCTCCACAACCACTCTTTGGGTTTCCTCTCCAATTCCCAGCTGGGTTTTTGTTTTGTTTTTGCTTTCGTTTTTGAAAACTTTCCTCTGTCCCTGGTTCTCTAAAAGGTCTTTCTCCCAAACAATAACCAGGCGTTTAATACCACTCAGTAGATACATGCACACAGGTTTTTACATTCCAAGTGAATTTTAAACCAAAGAGTCTCCCTAGTCAAACCTCTTCTCTTAAAAAGGCTTAACTATTTTCCTAATCCTTATGCTTTTTTTTCGTATTTCACAAAATTAACCAGTGACTTAAGCTTTTTTGTGTGTCTCCATTATCTTATTTGCAGTTAAATAAGGCTTTTTTTTTCTTTTATACTGAGCTACTCAGGGCCTGCTATAAATTATGAAGTCAGTTTCAGAGTTTGCTCCGACCACAGTGCTGTGTTTACATTCCTTCCGAGGCTGCCGGCATGGTCGTAATTTATATCCTAAACACTTGAACGTAACTTGTTTATACAGAGAATGACAGGACCTCAAAGACAAAAACGCTGCGTCTGTCAGTGAACACATTGGAAAGGCCAGCGCGCCCCCTAGTGGTGCGAAGAGATACACAGTTTCTTTTCTCCCCTTTCCGGCTTCAGGGTTCTTTCAAGAGGCCCTAGACCCATTTTGTGGTGCTTTTTCCACATCCCTATGATGTGGGAATGTTGGTCCTATTTACAGATCTGCACTAGGTCATGGCTACAAGGGGTTTCCGTTTATTTCATACGGTTTTCCCAACATCACATATAAGAACTTTGCATCTGACATCCCTCGAAGGCATGAAGGTGGTCTTCACTCTGAAGCAGGGGTTCTTAAACAGAGTGTGCATCAGAATCACTTGGAGGGCTTGTTAAACAGAGGGTGCCGGGCCCATCCCTGTTTCTGATTCAGTCTGTATAGGACAGAGGTCGAGTTAGTATTCCTAATAAGCTCTGAGGGGACGCTGATGGTGGTCCAGGGACCACACTCTGAAAACCACAGGTCTAGAAAGGCAGTTTGAATTAAAAATATGTCCAGATTCAAATGGGTGGGTGTTAAGGCTTATCTATTAATTAGTTAGTCAAAGATCTAAAAAAGGTTTTTCTAAAATAGCTTGCCCACCCAAATATCTCTGTGATTGATTACTGGCTCCTGGGGAAATGCAAGGCCTAATTTTGATCCCTGCACCAGAAAACAGAACTTCTCTGCTTTCTTTCAAATCAATGAAGCCTCTTATTTTATTCTAGTGAACTCTGCAAAGAAAAGTCAAATGGGCTTTAGTTGGTTTGGCTCATTGGTTGGAGCGTGGATCCTCAGACTGAAGATTTCAGGTTCTATTCCTGTCAAAAGCAGGTACTTCAGTTGCAGGCTCCATCCCTTGCCCTGGATGCCTGCAGGAGGCAATCAATCGATGTGTCTCTCTCACATCCATGTTTCTCTGTTTCTTCCCCTTCTTTCCACTCTCTCTAAAAGTCGATGGAAAAAATACAAACAAAAGGGAAGAAAAGTCAGGTGAAATCATTGAAGTCTACCTGTCTCCGTTGAGCAATAAGTTAAGGTACTTAGTCTCAGCAATGTCAAAATCCTCCAGACAAAGGAGGTGGTGATTATAGCAGGTGGGAAAAGAAATTCCTTCATTGGTTATAAAATCTTTTGAGGGTAGAACAAAAAGAAGGCAAAGGAAGGGGGCTTCAGTCTCACAGTCTCAGTGTACACAAATAATGATCCCTAGATACAAATTAGGGGAGGGAGAGAGGAGAGAAACAGTGGGAGAGATGTGGATGGGGGGGGGGCGGTAGGAGAAAGGAGGGAGAGAGAAGGACAGGTGAACAAAGAAAGATAAAGAGGAAGGAGGGAGAGAGGAAATGGGGGGAAAGAGGAAGGTGGAATGGAAGAAGAGAATGGAGATAGGTAGGAAGAAAAGGGGAGGGAGAGATACAGGGAGACAGAGAGAGATCAAGAGGGGAGGAATACAAAAAGTATCTCAAGAGTTACTGTCCCAAAGTTAGCAAAGCAGCCTTTGAAGCTGGGCTGCTGTCCTTTGAGGCCATAGTTATCTCTCGGAGTCTCCAATGCCAGGCACTGGTTGAAAGGCGCACGTACTTTTGTTTTACTTGGCTTCTGCTTGGATTCTGGGGAAGTAAGAGAATTCTCTAGCTGTGCATGCTCAAAGTTTCTGAACTGCTTCAGCAACTTCTAGAGAATTTAGGGAGAGTAAGAGTTAACATTTTAGAAAGTAGAAGTCTGATTTTGGGGAAAAACCTTCAGGTCTATAGTATATGCTAGTGTGCTATATAAATAGAATTAGTACTTTCTTCCTGAAAGACAAACTCTCTTCTTTATTCATTTATATCTAATTACTTTGTATCAAGGTGATTAATTCAAAACAGGCACCAACTTATTTAGAATGGAAATATATTTTAATATATTTTATCGGAAAGGAAATACATTTTACCAAACCTGCTTCTATGAAACACTATCTGAGCAAGGAAAAACACTACAGACATAGACACTGGGCCAGGGTCAGCCACAGCATAGTTGTCAAGATCATCTGGGAAAAAGAAAAATCCTGGAAGTCCTTTTGGAGTTCAGTGTGCCCTGAGTCTACAGCAATCTGACTAATACATATTCAGCTCCTAGTTCCTAGGGGACCTGTCCATCCCAGGCCAAGTCACCAGTCCTCTTGCCATAAGTTTGTGCAAAAGACCAGAGGATGTCTGAGGAGCAGCTGGGAGGCCAGTGCCCTCAACAGTGCTCCTTCTGGAAGAGCTTCATCCTGCCCTTTCAGCCTGGGAGTGGCTGTCCAACAGATAAGAAGACACCCAAGGGGCCTTGGCTAGAGCCCAGCAGGAACTTCACTCCCCAGAAAGTGCATGTCACCTCCTAGGACTTTAAATTTGACTGAGTGTGAGCCCTAGGACATATGGAATGGAAGACCTTTTACTCTTTACCCTGGTAATCAGTAGGGTTGCCCTATCATTTCTTTCTCCCCAAAGCAAGCCCTCATCTACAGAGAAAATTTATTTTATCTCCCACTCCACCCCAAAGTCACTGGGGTCTCTAGCCATTCTCATTTGACTTTATCCAGGACCTATCCACTTCCATTTCTTAAGCCCTTCCCCAAGTGTCCCTCCCATGGCCTGTGAAGCCATTATTGTCATACTTACAATGCTTCCTCATGGAGGAGATGAGGGTGAGGCCCAGGGAAAGCCCCCGGCAGAGACCTGGTGAGGCAGTGGTACATGTCCCCTTGCTTGAGTGGCCAGGAAGCTAGGTTTTGTTTCCTTCAGCTAGAAAGACTCCAGAGCCAGCATGTGGGGAAGCCTCAGCTGCAGCCAGCCTGCACTCTTCTGCGCAAAGCCTCTGAGGTGGCTCCCCAGTCCCCTATGGGAGGCCTTGTCACTCCTGAAACTGATCAGACAAACACCTTGCACCCGGATCACACCTCCCAAAGAGAAGTAAGATCAGGGAAAAGCTGTTTCCTTTTGGAGCTGGGGAAGACTGCATCATTTCCACAATATTATTAGCATTGAGAAACAGTGTGGTTCCCGGTGCATCAGGCACTCTGCTAACTTGCATGCAAGACCTGTCAGTTCTTCAAATCCTATGTAATAAAAGGGTAATATGCAAATTGACCCCAATGGCAAAACAACCAGGAACAATTGGTTGCTATGATGTGCGCTGACCACCAGGGGACAGACACTCAAAGCAAGAGGTGGCCCCTGGTGGTCAGTACGCTCCCACAGGGGGAGCTCCACGCAGGCACAAGCTGGGCTGACAGCTATGAATGCTCTCCCGCCTCCTTGGCAGCACTAAGGATGTCTTACTGATGGCTTAGGCCCACTCCCTGGGGAGAAACGGGCCTAAGCCATCAGTTGGACATCCCCTAAGGGATTCTAGGCTGTGAGAGGGCCCAGGCCAGTCTGAGGGGACCCCCCCCCACCAGTGCACAAATTTTCATGCACCAAGCTTCTAAAGTTTTATAAGGTTCATATTGCTAACGCCACTTCCTAGATGAGCAAACTTGTTCATCACTACACAGTCAGTAACAGAGGGATCAAAACCCTAAACCCGAACCCATTGGACTTCATGCTTCTGAATGGAGTGGTCAGGAGAGGCTGGGGTGGCAACTGAAGTGGAAAAGACTTTGCAAAAGGATAGTCATGCCATGCCTAATGTGCCAGGGCGTCCCTGCCATCCACCCTGGTGAGGCATGAGATGCACACAGCATGTATCAGGGCATCCATCCAGAGACCCATAAATCACCCAAGGCTCAGTCTACACCAACTGAAACCTCCTTGAAGGCCTGGAAGAGACAAGGTCTGCAGGCCCCTGGAGAGGGGCCAGTGCTTGCTAGGACTGCCATTTTCCTGGATGTCCATGTGCATCTGAAGCCAGGCCTTCTCTCAGGGTGATCTCCTGCTGATCTTGCAGGACTCTGCTTCTCAGACAAGGCAGACACTGAGTCACTGAGGGATTTTAATTTGGAAAACAAGATTACAAAAGAAAGAGAAACCACAATTCTATTAAAAATTACATGTAGAACAGGCTGCAGTTACAACTTTCATTTTCCTTCCCCACATTCAGTGCTGACATTAGATGAGGCTTTGCAGAATTCCACAGCAGGCTCTGCGGGCAAGAGTGGGATGTTTGGTTCTGGGACTTCTATTTCCTTTACCTTCAAAGCCCAGGTAAAATGTAAAATCTGACTGAACCACTGGGGCAGGAGAGAGCATGAAGAGGCTTTTTAGAATAAATTAGGGTACAAGAATACTCTTGAAGAAACGGGCATTAAGTATCTAAGCAAGTGTGCCACAGTGAAAAAGAACTGGTAAGAGAAATTGAAATTTTCAAGGCCACCCCAGCTTTTTTTTTTTTTTTTTGGACTGTGGAGGAAGGGTAGAAGAGCTCAACCCTCCTTGGACTGTGGCGGGAAGACCACCCTGTGTTCCTGCCTCTGCAGTTTTTAAACACAGCCCTGGAGTCTCAGGGCAGATGCTCAGCAAGGGGCGGCGACGGCCTTTGTTGTCCTGTCTTCCTGGCAGTCCTCCTCCTAACCTACTGCTTCTGTCACTACTGGTTTGATATTTTCAAATCCGGCTGAAGCAGATGATAGGGCCACAGGAGGAGAATCCTTCAGGGCGTCTTGTTTGGTTTGAAAATATTTAAATGTCTGCTGCATTTCCTCCTAGAGGGAAGAAGTCAGCGCCTGTGGGAGAGCCCTGCCCTCCGGCCACAGCCCTGCAGGGACCTGGCTCCTCTATCCCTGCACTAGGGCCCAATTCCCCAGGCTCCCCTCTTGGTACCATGAGAAACTCAAGACCAAACCAGACATTCTCCATGACCTGTTTACAGTCCAGTGACTCAGCTTGTCACTCTATTTATTTATTTATTGTAAATATATACTTCTTTATTGATTTCAGAGAGGAAGGGAGGAGAGAGAGATAGAAACATCAATGATGAGAGAGAATCATTGATCGGGTGCCTCCTACATGTCCCCTACTTGAGATATAGCCCACAACCCAGGCATGTACCCTTGGCCGGAATCGAACCTGGCTGACGCTTTATCCACTGAGGGACATGTGTTTTCCATGGATTTGAGTGCTAGTGGTCACCACCAAGGAACACAGCCTTTAAGAATGAAGAGTTGTTGTTAGAACATTAACTCCTCTGCTTTGGGATAGATGAAGACGTAAATGGCTACACAGATTGGTTAAACTCTTCAGCTTTCCTTTGGCAAATAAGCACTTCCCACTCCCCCACCCCCCACAAAGCTTTTGAATCTCCCTGCACTCTACAGGTAGCTGTGACCCTCACCACGTTACAACCTGTGACCAGGTGGACTTACAGCAAAATGCACACCTCTCCTTGGGGTCCCAGACACCTGATGGAGGATCTGAGAGATACTCATGCCCACCTTCAGAGCACAGCCAGACTGACAGAAGAATGTGGGAAAGCAGGCTATGATACTGATTAACTGATACGAGTGGGCTTTACGAAGTCAAAATATTGATTGATGTGAGAGCTTGTGGTTCAAGGAGATTTGATTGTGTAAACACATGGCTCACCATCGAAGCTTCCTGTATCAGGCATAGGCCTGCCTTTTCTGGAAAAAAGCACAGCCCAGCTTTACAGGTTGTCAGGAGTTTTTTGAGGCCTGTCCTGGACAGGTTAGAAAATGGAACATTTTTCCCTTCGTGTCTCTCTATAGGAGGGAAAATCTCATCGTGTTATAATTCTCTGTGCAGAAAACTGACATGGGCTGTGGCTGATCATCCAAGTGTATGGAATTGCCCCTTATGAACAAGTCAGGGTCACTATACTGAGGTTTTTGCCACAGATTATAACCTTCATCTCTGCTCTTCAAGTCTTAGCAAAAGCTATTTTGTTTTCATTGTAAAGACTTTAAATTGACTTTTGGAGAGTGAGAAAAGGAGAGGGGCAGATAGAGAAACATTGATGAGAGAGATACATCAATAAATTGCCTCCTGCATGTGCCCTACCAGGGATTAAGCCTGTAACTCAGGCAAGTGCCTTGACTGGGAATAGAAATGGCAAGTTCTCGGTGCACAGGATGACACTCAACACAACTGAGCCACACCAACCAGGGTAGTAAAAGCCAGTTTTAAAAAAATAACATTTATAAGAGATTACCCGCAACACACACTCCATCCATTCTACATTCCATCCTTAGCTCACCAGAAAGCTAAGAACTTGGGAAAGAATTTTTCACACATACAGAGTTGCCCCTCTGTGTCATATTTGGGCATTAGCCTGAAGCCTACACTGAGGGACCTTATAGGGAATGACTATTCATTCTCACTAGTATGTTTACTGAAGAAAGATTGTTAAGAATATGTCCTGCTCCATCGTGGCATCTTTCTGGTTACAAGAAAGTTTCCAAACTCAAGCCCACCATCAAGCCCTCCATAACCATAGAGCTCTGTTTGGTATGCCTTTTGCATTCTGGCTCTACCTATCTTTCCTCACCTGGCTTCCTCTCTTCAGTTAAATGCAGAGTGGGAGCAAAAGTAGGTTTACAGTTATGAGTACATGAAACACAGTTTATTCTTGTATTATTATTTATTAACTAGAAGGCTGGTGCATGAAAATTCATGCACTGGAAAGGGAGTCCCCTCAGGCCAGCCTACCCCCTCTCATAGTCTGTGAGCCTTCAGGGGTGGGAGGTGACCTGGTGATCAGGGGAAGCTGATGCCCCCTTACATCTTTGCTGCTGCCACTGCTAGCAGTGCAAGCCTCAGCCAGTCCTGGTTACCTGAGCCTTGGGCAGCCCTGGAGGCTGGGCAGCTGCCGTATGAGGTTTGCCTGAACCTTGGACCAGCCCTGGGCAACTGGGGGGCAAAGAGGGTTGAGGGACTCTGGAGGAAGGTGTGCAAATGGCCAGACCTGCCTGGGGGCAGGCCCGGCCATGCTGTATACCTGACACACTGGTAGAGCTGAGTGGACTGGGCACCACCATCTTGTGGCTGTGGGTGCCACCATCTTTAAGAGCATGGGAGTCAATTAGCATATCCCCTCCTTATTTGCTGTGGGTGCTGCCTTCTTTGTGAGGGCATGATGGTCAAATAGCATATTCCCTCTTTATTAGATAGGATTATAGTGTTATTTTCCATATAAACAATTATAAACTTACTTCCCCCCTCCCGAATATGTTTGCAACCTGTCTCATCCTTTCTTTTTCCCTTCCTTATCTTAGAAAACTTATGTTTTAGTTTTTAGTTTTCTAATTTGCTATATTTTAAAAATTTTGTTACATTTTCATGAACACATGCACATCAGAGATGTGCAACAGGTCCACTAGTACAGAGTGTGAAAACTGAGCCCCCTGCATGGTCTGCTCTCAGAAGCGACCATTGCCGTCCTTCTTTCATGTCTCAGGAACAGCTGACACACACAAGCATATACATGGAAATGAAGTTAACATATTTATTATAATTTTAATAGGTACTAAAACCAAGTAAAAATTTCCTGACTAATCATTTCCATTTTATTCTTCTATACTTACTTATGAGGCCTTAGAGGTCTTGCTGAAAAGAGCTATGGATTTTCATATGCACATAGAAATTGTGTAGAAATTGATGAAAAATTTTTTTTGCCTGAACTACTACCCAAACAAGATTAAAAAAAAAAAAAACCTGGAAAGAGAGGAGCATGAAGCAAAGGAATTCAAACAATCATTGTAGCCTATTGCAATGGAAGACAGATCTGCCCATCCAAAAGCAATTCCATCCACTGCTGAAAGGTTGGAGAGGTTTCCAGCACCAGCGAAGGAAGGAAAAGGCGATCTGCAGGCTGGTATGTTCTCTTGGGCTGCAGGCCTCAGCCTGGGGACCCACTAGAACACAGCCGCAATCTGGGCAGCCTCTTCTGTGGTTGAGGGAAATGCATTTTTGGAGGGAAACTGCAAGTTATTGATTTGGGGCTTCAAACACAATCTTGTGGCTTTGGGATTTTTAACAAGAATCATAAAAATAAATACATTTTCTTTATTTATAGAGGCAGAAACCATCAAACTGTATTATACAACTAGAGGCCTGGTGCATGAATTTGTGCATGGATGGTTGGCTGAGTGGCCCCACCCCCTGGTCGAACTCCCAGTTGAACTCCCAGTAGAGGGGACAATTTGCATATTAGCCTTTTATTATACAGGATGGCAATCTCAAGAGTAGAGCATGTGGATGGGTGTGAAGACAAGCCTGGGCCTGAGCTGATGACAAGTGCTGGGCATGGGCTCTGAGTCCTCATGTGAGGTCAGGCTGCAGTCCTCACTCTCTGAGTTTATAACAAATCTGGCCAGTTTTGAGGAGAGAGAGGTTCCAGGTGTCCTTGTCTGGCTAGCCCAGTAGCTAAAGTTGACTGTCTGCAGGTGGAAACATGACACTGTTGTTCCACTGTTGTGCTGGAACACAAAACAGATCCTTCTCTGTAGAAGCTGACGGCATGCCCAGTAGACAGTCATAAGAAGAACCCAAGCACTAAGACATAGCAGCCAATTCATATTATCTCATTTAGTCCTCAGTGAGCCTTAGGATTAGGTCTTCTATCTATGCTAATAAAAAGGTAATATGTTAATTAGACCAGGAGACCTTCTGGACATTCTTCCCAACAAACTCATAGTGGTGGGACCGAGGCAGAGGCAGTTAGGAGTGATCAGGCAGAAGGGAGGGCAGTTGGGGGTGATCAGGCTGGCAGTTGGGGGAGAGCAGGCTGGCCGGGGGGAGAGGGGAGGGGCAGTTGGGAGCAATCAGGCTGGTGGGGGGGAGGGTAGCTGGAGGTGAGCAGGCTGGTTAGAGGTAATCAGGCAGGCAGGTAGGTGAGCAGTTAGGAGCCAGCAGTTCCAGATTGTGAGAGGGATGTCCTGTGTATTGGGCCTAAACCAGCAGTCAGACATCCCCCAAGGGGTGCAAGATTGGAGAGGGTGCAGGCCAGGCTGAGGGACACCCCCTCCCCCACCATGCATGAAATTCCATCCACTGGGCCACTTGTTATTTTAATAAAAGAGCAAGAGGCTAGAACTGATGAAGTGATTCAACCTGAGGCAATAGGGTAGCTTAGCAAAGACACAGGAGAGTAAGTGGGCTCTCTGCTTTGATTTTGAAAATGTGGCCATTGCCCTTCAGAGCTCCAATGAGGGAACACAGTTTTGAGATCTTCGAAGACAAAATCTGAATCATTCTGGTAAAATAACAAAACCTTAGAGCATAAGCAGCAATAGTTCTCAACTAGTGACAATTTTGCCCCCAGGGACAGTGGGCAATATTGAAGACAGTTTTGCATGTCACATTGCAAGGGAGGATGCTCACTACGGTGGCTAGTGGATAGGCTCCAGATGCTGGGAATGCCCCACAGTGTGCAGGCAGCCTCACAGCAAGGACTTATTTACCCAGGATTTCATACAGTTGACTGAGGTTAAGAAACTCTATGCTAACATTAAAACTAAAAATGTCAAACTTTATAACTGGTTCAACACTTTTTAAGAAGTCTTATAAATCTTTAAAAAGAGCATGCTTCTCTATAGTTACTTTGTATTCCCCGCCCCCCCTCCCCCCCACCAACAAGTAAACTTTCTATATCTTTTGGTGACTGGTGTACTTCTATTAGCTGCTATCATGGGAGTTCTTATTGCCCAAGTAGGAGTACTTGCAATACAATCTACCTAAAGAAATATTCCTTGTTTTGCTTCAGATCTACACTCCAAGATGAAGGAGAATATACTAATGAATTTGGATATCTCCAGGCTGGGTCTGCACTGCACAGCAAGAGAGAGGATGGGATACCTAACAACGCAGCAGGGCACTTCTTGTGCATGAAACATATTGACTTTGAAAACATCTAATAAATGAAAGCAATTGTTAAGGACTCTTAATAAAATGATTCTCTTAGAGTTTCCTGGGTTTATCATGGATTTTAACATCACTTCTTGATGGCAGCTAGTTTATCATAATTCCACATCTCTCAGATGCAGATGTAGTTTGAGCTGAACAAACCCTAGGGGAATCACGAGAGGTCTCAGCATAGTGATGGTTCATCTTCCCTCAGATGAAGAAAGAGATGTGTGTAACAGGGCTGCCCCGCTTCTTTACTCCAGAGCATTCTTACATCTGGCAATACTAGAAACCACAAGTCAAACACAGAATAACTCAACTAGCTAACAAAGAAATGAGCAAGATAGTCTCTGGCAATTTAAATTGCTATCATTTCATTTCTCTTCTTATTTTTCACTCAGAAGTTTTCACTAATTCTGGAAGTGCCATTTATTTAAGAAGAATGTACACAGATTAATTATTAAACATATAACAAGTTCCCCAAAAGCTATTGCTTTTATTCATTATTATAAAAATACTTTTGAAATAACAGTAATTAACATTTGCAAAAAAGAAAACAAATCACTTATAATACAGCACTTTCAGGAATTTAAACAGTAAATACAAAAGAAGGGAGAAGGGCAGAGTGAGCCTGCACCTGGAGCAGGCATGGCCTGTGGAAGCCCTCAGCTGCAGTCTGGGTGGACCTATAGGGTATGTTGATTTTCACAAATCCATATTATTACGTAAAATCTCCCAATTTTTAAATATTGTCTCATACTTTTTAAGGTACTGTGCCTGCTAAATAAAACACATCTATAGATTAAATTCAAATGGCAGCCAACCAGTTAGAAAACTTCAATATATAAGTTTGCATCCAAATGTGAGTGAAGAGAAGACATTGGTGTGAGTTTATATATTTTTATACTTTTATAATCAGAACACACTTGAAGAAATCCTTGCAATAATATTAATGGCTTTAGGCCTCTGAACTTATTAAAAGGCTATTGAAATAATAATGTAGTTAAAGAAAATGTATTGGTGAAACTGATCATACAGTTAATCAGAAAAACATGTCTTAATCCACCATAGTTGCATGCATGTAATTTAGAACTCATCTTTACCAAGAGAAATATATGAGTAACATAAGTGCAAATCAACTGAGAGTGAAATTGAGAAGATTCTTGGACAAACAATGAAGTCACTATGACACCAGACACAACTGCAAGGACCACTTTTGAAGGATAATTATATTCTTAAGAATAAGAAAAATGCATCTTTTCAATGCTAACACTAAAGGAATTAAGTTGTGACTCATATCATAAGTGAAAATAACTGTGGAGTGTTGTATGCCCACTTCTGCAAAGAGATTTCCACCTTTACAGTAAAAAGAAAGGTTGACAATTTCAAGCACAGATATTAGAGTGTATATGCCATAACTTGGAGTTATGAGTTTATTTATTCATAGCTCAAGGACTAATATCTATCCATTCATTACTCTTTGAGCATCCTAGACCTTAGGAATATAGAGATCAACAAAATTAACATAGTCCCCACCCTCATAGAGTACATGGGCTGGTGGAGGATACATAACATAAACACAAGTTTCCAAATCTATAAATATAAAAAGCCAGTAACCAGGACACCATAATGACCAGAACAACTAGTCACTATAACACCCACTGTGGCCAGAGAACCTGCCCAATTGGGAGGGTTGGGGCTGGCCCGCCAACCTCACACAGCCCCTCCCCAGGGCCAGTCCTGATTGCCGCCCCCATCCCAATAAAGGGTGGAGCAGCTGGTCAATCTCCTGCAGCCCCACACAATATCAGTCCCCATACTCTGATTGGGGGCAGGGCTGGCAGGCCAACTGCCTGTGGCCCCAGGCCCTAGCCAGCCCTGCCCCACATGGGCCCCCACCACTCAATTGGCCTGCAGCCCCTTTCCCCAGCAAGCTCCACACTGATCAGCACCCCCACTCAGATCAGGTGCAAGGCCAGCTAGCCAACCAACCATGACCCTTCCCCACAGCTAGCCAGCTCCTGATCAGGCTTTAATCGGGCAAGCCAGCCAGCCAACCTCCCACTATCTCCTCCTCCCAACAGACCTGGTCCCGATGCACCCCGATTAGGGCCAGGTGGCCGGACCCTACCCATGCACAAAATTGTGCACTGGACCTCTTAGTGTCTACATAATTGTAAAAAAGTGATAAGCACAATGAAGATGTTAATTGGCCTATGGAAATTACTGTGGGTTCTTTCGGCCATAAGCAATCTGAAAATATGTGGGGGGAAAATCAAAATAACTGACCATTGGGCTATGATTAGCATCCAATTCATAGCCCAGAACTCTTGCCTGAAGCAGTTAAAAGGCATAAAGGTTCTTTAGGGAGAAAACCTTGACAGTATAAAGGTGAAAGTATTTTAGAAATATTTAGATGCTGTAATTAAAAGCAAGTATATGGTTTGAAAGGAGTAACTCATTACCACATTAAGACAGAGTTAGAATGCCCTAAACAGACCATCACTTCTTATACCAGTGACCTTGCACATCAAGAGTGAGGAAGCAGAGCCACTCTTACCCTGGCCATGGTAAACCCAAACATAGACTGGTATTTCATAATAGACTGCTAGTTCCTGAGGGAGACTGTGAGATCATCCCCCACCCTCAGTCTGAGAAGACCTCCATCAACCCTCAGACGATTTATTAAGTACCTGCTCTTCTGAGGCAATTTTAGCTTGAGCTTAAGATCTACCATCCTCACAAATGATTTGCTACTGAGAACACATAGACAAATTTGACTGTAAAACAGGAGTATCAGCAAATGGAAGTTTATTTTTCTTGCTGTGCAAGCTTTGAATAAGGACTTGTCAGTGAGGGGCTATCAGTGTGAGACAAGCAGTGTCCTAAGGCTAACTCCTATCGTGTAGGAGAACTGAATGCCAAGTTTTCTGTCATTTTTTCCCATCTTCTTTATGAACATAAGGGAGTGAACAGAAGTGAGAATCAGGCTATATGGTTTTCACAGGCAACACAAAGCTTATTTTATTATTATTTTATTCATAAGGTCATTATATTTAGTTTCCAAAACAGAGATAAGAAGTGACCACAAGTTAATCCATCCACTCATGAGCTGGAATTCCAAGTCTCTATCTCCAGCCAGCAGGTCAGCAGATAGGGCTGGTGGTGGGAGACCAGCATGAGTGGGGCCCCTCCTCTCTGAGGTGGTCTGGCATCAGGAGATGCCTGAGAGCCTGTTCAGTCTGGGCCTAGAGAGATGTGGGGGTCACGAGGTCAGGACTCTTAGTTGCTGGGTTCATCCTCATAATCCCCAAAGCAGCTGTTGACTTTCACCTAGAACTCGCCATCCTCATTGTGGTTCGAAGTCCGAGCCGGGCTGGGTGGGGGCCTTGGTCTCCACACAGCACTTGGCCAGGGGTGTGCGGACAATGTGCACTCCTGGCCGAGCCTTTACTTTTTTCATTTCCTGCAATCATGGAGGCGTCCACTGTCACCTATCTTACAGTGTTTCCTCCCTAGCTGTTGTATTACCATTCACAGCATGGTCCTGGCAAGGCTACCAGAAAGCGTGCAAATAACACATCTTGAGACAGAGAATCCAACTCATGGAGCAGAGAGGAATGTGAAGCACAGACAGATGCCGTCACAGATCCTCACACTGGTTGTGAACACTGGCAGTGTGCAAGTCCTTTCCATATAGCTTGGGAGAGATGATATTTGTGGTGGCAAACAGGTGAGTTGAAGACCAAAGACTTGAGCATATCTATTTGTTCATCAGTAAAAATGGGAATGAAATAGGCTGTTGTGAAGATTAAATAAGAGAATTCAGTAAAAGGTAATTTACTCTGTAAATTCACATACACTGGTACCTCGAGATACGAGTGCCCTAACATACGAAATTTTTGAGATACGAGCCATCGAGCGAGCGATTTTTGCTTTGAAATACGAGCAACATTTGAGATAGGAGTAATCTCGCGGATCGGCCGGCTGCACACGACCCACCAGTTTACTGCTACTCGAGCGTCTCATAGTTTCCCATGCCTCAAGGTTATGGAACGAATTAAACTCGTATCTCGAGGTAACATTGTAATTCATAGTAAATGCTCAATACATTTAGTCATGATTATAATTTCCTGTTCACCTTCACTGGCTACTTCTGTCTGAGTCTGTCATGGAAAGCAAAGGATAGAGTGGGCCATGTGGTCTCTCAACTTCTTCCTGGACTTAAACCTCTGTAACCAGAGGTTTAAGTCCCATTTAAAAACCCATTTCAGGGGCTTTCAGAACAGAAATCTCCTATGAAATTATAAGGCCCAAGTAAGGATCTCAAATAACAGACCAGAATGAAGGAGTGGTTCAAACTGTATTTGATGCCAAGATTTGGTACAACCCCCAGATTCATGTGATTACAAGTGCGTTGGCTGATGCAGGTGATAGAAAGCATCTACTTTCACCTGGCAAGAAAAATGAGTAATTCACAAGTTGTTACATATAATTTTATGTTTACACTAATTACCAGTATTGAATGCTTATATGTGCTAGATATCATAGTAGGTGTTTTATATACATTTAAAAAATGTTTTCCAAATAACTCAGTCAGGTAGATTTTTATGAATAAGGAAAAACAAGGCTCAGAATGGGTAAATAACTTGCCCAAGGACACAGAGCTCTTATTTTCATGGTCATTAGGTGTAGTCTGTAGTGGCATCCAAGCGTATGAGGCTTCAAAGCCCACTCTCTTTTCATCATACTATGTATTCCAAATATCTGTTTGTTTTTACAGGAGGAACTTTTATTAATGAGCATAAAACTGCAACACCCTGACTGATCAGTTTCATGAGCCCACATCAGGGAGTCCATGTGAGTGGGGATCAGGCATTTCATGAGCTGCTCAGCCAGGTGTCAGCAGGGACACACAGTATTTTGGGGAGTCACTGTCCAAAGTGGTAAACAGGAAGGTAGTTGATGCTGACTATACAGTGAATAGAAGCCACTCTCAAATTTCTACTGCATGTGGTTTCCCATAGCTGGAAAAACCAAGCCTGCCACTGTCATTTACCACGGAAGAGAAAGGAGCCCTGAGGCCTTGGAAGATGGACCACCCGTGAGAAATCTAATCAGGATCAGGCTTTCCAGCACTGGAAAGGATAGGGTGCACCAAGATGAGACAGCCATCACCATGAAATGACTTCTAAGCATCCCCTCTTAGCAGAAGTCCAAGTCAATCACTCTAGCAGGTAGAGGGCTCCTAAGGTCATTTAACCAGATCCTACCCCTGCAGCCTTCAGGGAACCTCCAAGTGAGGCACAGAGCATGGTGTCTTCTCCTCTTTACGCAGAACCCAGCTTTCCTTCCAAAATGCCCAGCTTCCAGCTTTGTACTGTAACTTTTCCTCCCAGCCCAGAGTTGTATACGAACACTTAAATGACCTTTCCAGAGCAGCTGTTCCATAGCTGGCACTGCTTCCACCCAGAGGTGGGTTTCATCAGCTAGTTTTTATAAATTAACTAAGCAAGGCTCAGAGTGGTAGCTAAGCTGCCATAGCCACAGATCAAATAAGTATTGGGAATAAAAGAGGGCTTCCAGACTATGACTGTGGGGCGAACCTTGCTGTCTTACCTTTCCACCAGGGGAAAATAGATACAGACAAAAGCTAAACAATAACAAAGGAGAATCCAAAAGCAAAGGTATGCCCACGGCTTGGCCCAGTACTTCTCTGAAATTCCTGTGGTGCTGGGCATCCAGCTGATGGCATTTGGGGAACCTATTTCAAGGATTTGTTTTGCAGAAAAGGAACATTCCTGTTGCTCTATGCTCTTTCTTATCTCCATTGGTACTGCGGACAGAGAGCCTTCTGGGGTTTCCTCTACTATTGCCCACACTGTCCATACCCAAGCAACGTCCTCAGATGCCCTAGGTCGGTGGTCGGCAAACTCATTAGTAAACAGAGCGGCAAATTATGATTTGTGAGTTGCATGTGGCTCACAAGCCGCGTTTTGCAGGCCAATGCCCTAGGTCCTCTGCACTGGGCCTCTAATATTGCATAAGAGCAGTGAAAGTGAACATCCTTTTTATTCCCAATCTTTTTTTTTTTAGTTTACCAATGGTTTTTTTTGGTCTTTTTAAAAATTATTATTAATTTTTTATACATATCTCCCCATTGCCCCCCCTCCCTCCCAGGCATGCCCCAACCCCCCAGTGTCTATGTTCATTGGTTTTGCTTATATGCATGCATACGAGTCCTTTGATTGATCTCTTATCTACCTCACCTAACTTTAATCTTCCTGCTGTAATTTCACAGTCTGTTTGAAGCTTTACTGTCTCTGTATTTATCCTTTTGTTCATCAGTTTATAATGTTCTTTATTATCCCCCAATGAGTGAGATCATGTGATGCTTCTCCTTCATTGACTGGCTTATTTCACTAAGCATAAGGCTCTCCAGTTCCAACCAGGTTGCTGAAAATGGTAATAATTCCTTCTTTTTAATGGCAGCATAGAATTCCATTGTGTAGATATACCACAGTTTTCTGATCCATTCATCTGCTGATGGGCACCTAGGCTGTTTCCAAAGTGTGGCTATTGTAAATTGGGCTGCTATGAACATAGGGGTGCATAAATCCTTTCTGATTGGTGTTTGTGATTTCTTAGGATAAATTCCTAAGAGTGGGATTACAGGGTCAAATGGGAGATCCATTTTTACTTTTTTAAGAAAACTCCATACTGTTCTCCACAGTGGCTGCACCAGTCTGCATTCCCACCAACAGTGCACAAGGGTCCCTTTTTCTCCGCATCCTCGCCAACACTTGTCCTTTATTGATTTGTTGAAGATTGCCATTCTGACCGGTGTAAGATGGTATCGCATTGTCGTTTTGATTTGCATCTCTCGGATGATTAGTGACTTTGAACATGTTTTCATGTGTCATTTGGCCTTCCTTCTGTCATCTTTCGAAAAGGTTCTATTTACGTCCGTTGCCCATTTTTTTATTGGATCATTTATCTTCCTTTTATTAAGTTGTATAAATTGGCTGTAGATTTTGGAGATTAAACCTTTATCAGTGATATCATTTGCAAATATGTTCTCCCATACAGTGATCTTTCTTGTTGTTTTGTTGATGGTTTCTTTTGCTGTGCAAAAGCTTTTTATTTTGATGTAGTCCCATTTGTTTATTTTTTCTTTAGCTTCCATTGCCTTTGGAGCAGTATCAGTGAAGAAGTTCTTTCGGCATATATCTGAGATTGTGCTGCCTGTGGATTCCTCTAGTATTTTTCTGGTTTCCCTTCTAATGTTTAAGTCCTGTATCCATTTTGAGTTTATTTTTGTATTTGGTGTAAGTTGGTGGTTCAGTTTCAATTTTTTGCATCTATCTGTCCAATTTTCCCAACACCATTTATTGAAGAGGCTATCTTGGCTCCATTGAATGTTCATGCCTCCTTTGTCAACTATTAATTGAGCATAGTGGTTTGGGTGGATATCTGGGTTCTCTATTCTATTCCATTGGTCTATATGTCTGTTCTTGTGCCAGTACCAGGCTGTTTTGAGAACAGTTGCTTTGTAGTATAGCTTGAAATCTGGTATTGAGATCCCACCTACTTTATTCTACTTTCTCAGAATTGCTGTAGCTATCCGTGGTCTTTTTTTGTTCCAGATGAATCTATGAAGAATTCTTTCTAGGTCGGTGAAATATGTCGTTGGTATTTTAATGGGTAGTGTGTTGAATCTGTAGATTGCTTTGGGTAGTATGGACATTAGAATGATGTTGATTCTCCCAATCCATGAGCATGGTATGCTCTTCCATCTGTGAACATCTTCCTCTATCTCTTTTTCAGTGTCCTGTAGTATTCTGCATATAGGTTTTTACCTCTTTAGTTAGGTTTATTCCTAGGTATCTTAATTTTTTTGGTGCGATGGTAAATGGGATTGCTTTTTTAGTTTCTCTTTCTATAATTTCAGTATTAGTGTATAGAAATGCTACAGACTTCTTAGCATTAATTTTGTATTCTGCTACATTGCCAAATTCATTAATTAAGTCAAATAGTTTTGGAATGGAGTCCTTAGGGATTTTTATGTACAATATCTGTCATCTGCAAATAAGGATAGCTTTACTTCTTATTTTCCAATTTGGATGCCTTTTATTTCTTCTTCTTGTCTAATTGCAA
>JAAGEH010000392.1:26284574-26301500 GCA_011751065.1 Lasiurus cinereus | reverse complement strand
GAATGTTTGGTAAAACTCTCCTGTGTAGCCATCTGGACCCGGGCTTTTATTTGCTGGAAGCTTTTTGATTACTGCTTCAATTTCTTCCATAGTTATTGGACTATTGAGATGTTTGGCTTCCTCCTCATTGAGTTTTGGGAGGTTATATTTTTCTAGGAAAATGTCCATTTCTTGCAGGTTGTCCAATTTGTTGGAATAGAGTTTTTTATAGTATTTTTTAACAATCCTTTGTATTTCCATAGGATCTGTTGTTATTTCTCCTCTTTCATTTCTGATTTTGTTTATTTGGGTCTTCTCTCTTTGCTTCTTGGTGAGCCTGGCTAGGGGTCCATCAATCTTGTTTATTCCTTCAAAGAACCAGCTCTTTGTTTTGTTGATCTTTTGAATTGTTTCTTTGGTCTCCAAGTTTTTTATCTCCCCTCTGATCTTCACTATTTCCTTCCTTCTGAGTACACTGGGCTTTTCTTGTTGCTCGCGTTCTAGCTCTTTGAGTTGTAGGTTAAGGTGATTTATTACCATTATTTCCTGTTTTTTTGCAGTAGGCTTGTAGGGCTATGAACTTCCCTCTCAAGACTGCTTTCACTGTGTCCCATACATTTTGGATTGTTGTGTTGTCATTGTCATTTGTTGCCATGATGTTTTTATTTCTTCCTTGATATCTCTGGTTACCCAGTCGTTGTTTAAAAGCATGCTGTTTAGTCTCCATGTGTTTGATTTCTTTAAATTGTTTTTATTATAGTTGATTTCCAGTTTTATGCCACTGTGGTCTGCGAAAATGCTTGATATGATTTCTATCTTCTTGAATTTGAAGAGACTTTTCTTATGACCCAACATATGATCTATCTTTGAAAATGACCCATGTGCACTGGAGAAGAATGTATATTCTGTGGCTTTGGGGTGAAATGTTCTGAAGATGTCAATTAATTCCATCTGGTCTAGTGAGTCATTTAGGATTGATGTTTCTTTGCTGATTTTTTGTTTAGAGGATTTGTCCAATGGTGACAGTGGGGTATGAAAGTCTCCTACTATGATTGTATTGCTGTCAATTTCTCCCTTAATATCCTCCAAGAGTTTTTTTTATGTATTTAGGTGCTCCTATATTGGGTGCATATACGTTTACCAGAGTTATTTCTTCTTGTTGGATTGTTCCCTTTAGTATTATGAAGTGGCCTTCTTTATCTCTTGTTATGTCCTTCACTTTGAGATCTAATTTGTCAGATATAAGTATTGCAACCCCAGCTTTTTTTTCATTTCCATTTGCCTGAAGTACCATGTTCCATCCCTTCACCCTCAATCTGTGTGCGTCTCTTTTCCTAAGGTGGGTTTCTTGCAGACAGCAGATATATGGATCATGTTTTCTTATCCAATCGGTTACCCTATGTCTTTTGATTGGAGCATTTAATCCGTTTACTTTAAAGTTATTATTGATAAGTACTTATCTGTTGCCATTTTTAGTCCTTACCCCCGAGTTCCTTCTTCGCTTCCTCTTTCTGTTTATTACAGCAGACCTTTTAACATTTCTTGCATCGCTGGTTTGGTGGTAATATATTCCCTTAGTCCTTTTTTGTCTGTGAAGCTTTTGATTTCACCTTCAATTTTCATTGAGAGTCTTGCAGGGTACAGTATTCTTGGATTCAGACCCTTCCTTTGCATGACTTTGTATATTTCATTCCATTCTCTTTTGGCCTGATGAGTTTCTGTTGAGAAGTCAGTAGCTAGTCTTATGGGGGTTCCTTTGTAGGTAACTTTCTGTTTCTCTCTGGCTGCTTTTAAGATTCTTACTTTGTCGTCGGTGTTTGCCAATTTAATTATAATGTGCCTCCGTGTCGGTTTGTTGGGGTTCATTTTGCTTGGGACTCTGTGAGCTTCTTGGATTTGTGTGGGTTTTTTCTTTTCTATATTGGAGAAATTTTCTGTCATTATTTCTTCAAACACGTTCTCTAATCCTTGTTCAGTTTCCACTCTTTCTGGAACCCCAATTATGCGGATGTTATTTTGTTTCATGTTATCCCAAAGTTCCCTTAGACTCTCCCCTTGCTTATTAACTTTTGATATGATTTCTATCTTCTTGAATTTGAAGTCTACTTTTGATGCTTTCTATTGAATTATTTATAGCTGTGATGTCATTTTTCATTTCTTCTTGTTTATTCTGCACCTCCTCTAGGTTCTTCTGCATTTCCTCTTGGCTCTTACTCATATTGTTAAATTTGTCTTCCATTCTTTTGAACCATATTATGATCATTTCTCTGAACTCTTTCTCTGGTAGGCTTATTTGTGGTTCTATTTCGTTTACTTCCTTTTCTGGTGAAACCTGTCTTTCTGTCTTATGTGGGCTGTTTCTTTTTCTGCCCATGGTCTTTCTTCTCTGGGTGTCTGGTTATGTAGTTCTCTCTCCTACTTTGATTGAAAGGCACAAACTAGAAAACAACCAGGTATAGCACACAAGGCACTGAGTAGAAATGTATTCAAGATGTTAATAATCACAAATAAGGTGACCACCAATGAAGGACAAATTAGGGGTAAATTGAGAAAGAAGAAGCGGAAAATGAGGAAAAAACGAAAGAAAGAAATGCCAAAATCAAATTGGGAGAGTGAGGAAGAAAAAAAAAAAGATAAATAAATGAACAATAAAAAAAATAAAATAAGAAAATAAAAAGGAGAAGAAGGAGTAGGAAAGAGGAAGAGAAAAAAAGTCAGAGAGAAAGGAAAGTTTATAAGAGAGAAAAGAGGAACAAAATATAGATGTCAGGAGACAACTCCAATAGAACAGTCACTAATCCCAATAAAGGCTAGCAATCAGTACTTAGAAATTAAGGCAAATTGCAAATAGCACCTGGTATCGAGGGAGGTGAGGGAAAAGAGAGGTAGAAAACAAAGCAAGCAAAAACCAAAATAAAACAAGTAGAATAAACTAAAACAATCTCACAAAAAAATTTCAAAAAATCAATATAATCACTTTTCAGGCAAATAGCAACAAAAGGATATAGAGAAAAAACAACTTTTTGGCTAGTGAAGACAAGAAGAGAGAGGTTTGTGTGGACTTGTGGTAGGGGATTTGAAATTAGATATAGTAGTTTAAAACAAAAATGTAATAATTATAAAGGTAAAATCAATTGAGGTAGAAATAAAAAACATATTCTTTTAATTAAAATATGTGAAAATGAAAAATAAAAAATTAAAAATTAAAAAAAAAGAAAAAAGGAAAAAGGAAAAATAAAAAAAAGAAGAAAAATAGAATGGTCCTTCACTTCCACTATTATTCTGCTTGGCACTCCTGTTTCCCAGCAGGGAAGGCACTGCAGCTCCCTGTGTTCCCCTCATGGTGTTTTAATCTCTTTATTCTTTTGTGGTTATGCGAGAGTCACTTTGTGTGTCCTCCACTGCGTGGCAGTGTTTCGGAATTGATCTCAGAGACAAAGCACAGGACCTCTCTAGGCTGTGCTCAGATCCTGCTACTCTGTGGTTCTCAAAGCCAGTTTGTGGGGGTTTTGCAGTCGGGACACTGTAGTAACTCCCAGGCTGTCCCTCTGCCCCAGAACAAAAAAAAAAAAAAAGAGTTGTTTTCCAGAGCTCCCCTCTGTCAACAGCTCAGAGGGTTTGCCTTCACACTCATGGATCACGCCCTGACCACCTCTGCAGACCTCTCCAGGGGCAGCTTTCCCGTAGCCCGGCTCCCACAGTGTGCGCGTCTCTGTTGTGCGGGTGTAGGAGACCTCATCCTGACCCAGGTGAAATCTGACCCTTCCACGTGCCGCGTGGATCTCCGAATCTGCTGCCTGTGCGTCCGTGCCACCTGGGAAGCCGCGCTCTGGGTCCCCGGCTGCTCTGTGGGTGCCTCCGTCAGCCACAGCTTTCAGACCTTTGCAGACATCTACCTCCCCCTTATGTGAGGCGCAATCGATCTGTCCGTGTGTTCTGTGGATCTCTGGTACTGCCGTGTGTCTGCACCGATTGGAGAGCAGAGTTCTGGGTCCCCTGGTCTCTGGCTGCTTGATGAGTGCCCAGCCAAAGGCTTCAGACCACTGCAGACATCCATCTCCCACTGCAAGATGGCTCGGGCTCCACGTTCACACTGGTGGCTCTGGCGGACAAAAGCCCCGTGGCAGTGGGGCTGCCTGGCCGGAGAGCCCCTTCCAGCAGTTCCACGCCTTCTCCTCAGCTTTTTGCAGCTCCTCTCGGTCTCTGTGAGCCCCTCTCTTTCCCTCTAGTTATAGAACTTCCACTCAGCCAGCTTTCCTGTGGTTCTGGATGATGTCTGTTCTGTCTTTTAGTTGTAGTTTTGAAATTGTTGTGCGAGGCAGCAGGGTAGGTGTTTACCCATGCCGCCATCTTGGATTCTCCCTTTATTCCCAATCTTAACGGTAATGCATTTACTAGTAGGTTTTGTTCATTGAGTATGGTGTTGGTTGTGGGTTTGTCCTATATGCCCTTTATTACATTGAGATAGATTTCCTTTATTCACACTTTCCTGAGCGTCTAGTCATAAATGGATGCTGTATTTATAAAATGTTTTTTTCAACATCTACTGATATGATCATGTGATTTTTAACTTTCATTTTGTATATGGGCTGTATCACATTAATTGATTTGTGGATAATGTAAAAACCTTGCATCCTCATAATAAATCTTATTTGATCCTGCTATATGATCTTTTTAATGTATTATCAGATGCAGTTTTCTAATATATTCTTGAGGACTTTAGCATTGATGTTCATCATGGATATTGGCCTATATATATTTTTTTTTATTTTTAGTCTTTATCTGGTTTTGAAATAAGGATAATGCTGGCCTACTAAAATGAACTTGGAAGTTTTCCCTCCTCTTGACTTTTTTGATATAGTTTGATAAGGATAGGTGTTAGTTCTTCCTTGACTGGTAAAATTCACCTGTGAAGCCATCTGGTCCAGGACTTTTGTTTGTTAGGAGTTTTTGTTTTGTTTTGTTTTTAAATGCTTCAGTTTCATCTGTTGCAGTTTGTTTATTCAGTTTCTGATTCTTCCTGATTCAATTTTGGAAGATTATATGTTTTTTGGAATTCATCCATTTAATCCATATTATAAAATTTGTTGGCATATAATTGTTTGCAATATTTTGTTACAATCCTTTGTATATTTTTGGTGTCACTTTTCTTTTATTTCTGATTTTATTTATTTGGATCCTCTCTCTCTCTCTCTCTCTCTCTCTCTCTCTCTCTCTCTCTCTTCTTGAGGAGTCTGGTTGTTTGTTGTTGTTGTTTTTTTAATTTTAATAAATCTTATTGTTCAGACTGTTACAATTGTTCCTGTTTCCCCACCCCCCAATATATCCCCTCCACCTGGTTCCCACCCCACCCTTTGCCCTTACCTTCATCCTATTGTCCTCATCCATAGGTGTATGATTTTTGTCCAGTCTCTCCCTGCACACCCCCCTCACCTCTTTCCCCCTGAGAATTATCAGACCGCTCCCTTTCTATGCCCCTGATTCCATTATATTCACTAGTTTCTTCTGTTCATCAGAATTTCAATTCACTTGTTTTTAGGTTCACTTGTTGATAGATATGTATTTGTTGTTCATAATTTTTACCTTTACCCTTTTCTTCTTCCTCTTCTTAAAGATTACCTTTCAGCATTTCATATAATACTGGTTTGGTGATGATGACCTCCGTTAGCTTTTTCTTATCTGTGAAGCTCTTTATCTGACCTTCAATTTTGAATGATAGCTTTGCTGGGTAGAGTAATCTTGGTTGTAAGTTCTTGTTATTTATCACTTTGAATATTTCTTTCCACTCCCATCTGGCCTGCATAGTTTCTGTTAAGAAATCAGTTGACAATCATATGGGTGCTCCCTTGTAGGTAACTTACTGTTTTTCTCTTGCTGCTTTCAAGATTCTCTCTTTGCAGAGACCAGTTTGGCTCAGTGGATAGAGTGTCGGCTTGCCGACTGAAGGGTCCCAGGTTCAATTCCGGTTAGGGTCATGTACCTTGCTTGCGGGCACATCTCCACTATGGGGCGTGTAGGAGGCGGCTGATCAATGTCTCTCATAGATGTTTCTAATTCTCTATCCCTCTCCCTTCCTCTCTGTAAAAAATCAATAAAATATATTTTTAAAAAAAAGATTCTCTCCTTTTCTTTGCCCTTGACATTTTAATTATGATGTGTCTTGGTGTGATCCTCTTTGGATTCCTTTTGTTTAGGGTTCTCTGTGATTCTTGGACTTGTAAGCCCATTTCTTTCACCAAGTGGGGAAAGTTTTCAGTCATTATTTCTTCAAATAGGTTTTCAGTATCTTGCTTTCTCTCTTGTGGCACCCCCATAATTCTGATGTTGGTATGCTTGAAGTTGTCCCAGAGGCTCCTTATACTATCTTCACATTTTTGGATTTTTTTTCTTTTTATTTTTCCAGTTGAATGTTTTCTGCTTCTTTGTATTTCAAATCTTTGACTTGATTCTTTCGATCCTCTTATCTACTGTTAGGTCTCTGTATAATGTTTTTTATTTCAGTCAGTGTATGGTTAATTTCTTTTCTTTTTTTTAAAATTAATTTTTATTAATTTTTTATACATATCTCCCCATTGCCCCCCTCCCTCCCAGGTGTACCACGACCCCCCAGTGTCTGTGATCATTGGTTATGTTTATAAGCATGCATACAAGTCCTTTGATTGATCACTTATTTACCTCACCTAACTTTAATCTTTCTGCTATAATTTCACAGTCTGTTTGATGCTTTATGATTTTTGTCCTCCTGAGAATTATCAGTCTACTCCCTTTCTGTGCTCCTGATTCTATTATATTCACCAGTTTATTCTGTTGATCAGATTTTTAATTCACTTAATTTTTAAATTCACTTGTTGATAGATGTGTATTTGTT
This sequence comes from Lasiurus cinereus, assembly GCA_011751065.1. Lineage (NCBI taxonomy): Eukaryota > Metazoa > Chordata > Mammalia > Chiroptera > Vespertilionidae > Lasiurus > Lasiurus cinereus. The sequence goes on along the minus strand of JAAGEH010000392.1, from coordinate 26,294,653 downwards.
GTTCATAATCTTTTGTCTTTTACCTTTTTCTTCTTCCTCTTCTAAAAGAGTACCTTTCAGCATTTCATATAATACTGGTTTGGAGTTGATGAACTCCTTTAGCTTTTTCTTCTCTGTGAAGGTCTTTATCTGCCCTTCAATTCTGAATGATAGCTTTGCTGGATAGATTATTCTTGGTTGTAGGTTCTTGCTATTCATCACGTTGAATATTTCTTGCCACTCCCGTCTGGCCTGCATCGTTTCTGTTGAGAAATCAGCTGACAGTCATATGGGTGCTCCCTTGTAGGTAATAAACTGTTTTTCTCTTGCTGCTTTTAATATTCTCTCTTTCTCTTTTGCTCTTGGCACTTTAATTATGCTGTGTCTTGGTGTAGTCCTCTTTGGATTCCTTTTGTTTGGGGTTCTGTGTGCTTCCTGGACTTGTAAGTCTATTTCTTTTACCAGATGTGGGAAGTTTTCAGTCATTATTTCTTTAAACAGGTTTTCAGTATCTTGCTCTCTCTCTTCTTCTGGCACCCCCACAATTCTCATGTTGGTATGCTTGAAGCTGTCCCAGAGGCTCCTTACATTATCTTCAGATTTTTGGATTCTTTTCTCTTCTTGCTTTTCCAGTTGAATGTTTTCTGCTTCTTTATATTTCAAAATTTTGACTTGATCCTTGCCTTTCTCTAGTCTGCTGTTAGTACTCTGTATAATAGTTTTTATTTCAGTCAGTGTATTTATCATCTCCTCTTGGGTCTCACTAAATTTATCCATCTTTTCTACCATATTCTTGAAAAACCTTATAAGCTTGGTTTTGAACTCTATATCCAGTCATTTTTTTTCCTCCATTTCTTTTGCTTGTAATCCCTTCCCTTGTCTCAGCATTTTCACTGTGCTGGGGAAACTTCTGTGCTGGATTCAGCCGAAGAAGCCTCTGTTGAGCTTGGGAGGGGTGGAGTTTCAGGGCTTAAGGGACCGCCTTGCCTTCCAGTCGGACCCGCCCTCCACAGCCCGAGTCTCACGTGACTGGGTAATGGCTGGAGTGGTCCTTGTGCGCGCGCGCACCCGCAGTGCCTCTAACCACTGCCTTTCCGGCTCCCCTGCGAACCAGGACCACACGAGTCTAGGTCTCCAGGGTTTCGCCCAAAACAGGGGCTTAGTGGAGTCAGAAGTGGCACAGTTCGGAGGGTCTGTCTCCCGCCCACTCGCGAAAGCCAGCAGCACAATCAGCAATCTGTCCTCCGCGTGGTGCCGTGTGCGACCAGACCTCCGATCCTTTGCAACTCCCCTAAATTTCCGTGCACTTCTCCCTTTTCACAGTCCAAACTCCCCCCGTATGAGTTTCAGCTAGATCTGGGGTCTAGTGTCGCAGGACAAGGGGTTCAATGCTTTTGAGAGTCTCCGTCTCCCTCCCACCAGAGAAAACCAGCCAGGTACTCCGGCACCCGCTCTCTCCTCGCGCGCGTCTCCCTACCTCAGCTTTTTGCAGCTCCTCTGGGTCTCTGTGAGCCCCTCTCTTTCCCTCTAGTTGTAGAACTTCCACTCAGCCAGCTTTCCTGTGGTTCTGGATGATGTCCGTTCTGTCTTTTAGTTGTAGTTTTGAAATTGTTGTGCGAGGCAGCAGTATAGGTGTTTACCTATGCCACCATCTTGGATTTCTCCTGTTTAATTTCTAGTTCATCCTTTTTCATCTCCTCTTGGGTCTCTCTAAATTTATCCATCTTTTCTAGGAAATTCTTGAAAAACCTTATAGCCATGCTTTTGAACTCTATATCCAGTCATTTGTTTTCCTCTTTTTCTTTCGTTTGTGATCTGTTTCTTTGTCTCTGCATTTTTGCTGCCTCCCTGAGTTGGTAGAGTAGCTTTGTGTGCTAGGTGTCTTGTATGGCCCAGTATCTCTGCCCCCCAGTTTCCTGAGGTGGAGTATATTGGTGCATTCTTTTGTGGACTGTGTGTAGAGCCTTGTAGTTAAGTCTTAGTTATTGTTAGTATTACTGGGAGGAATTGACCTCCAAGCCAATTGGTTGTGAGGATCAGCTGTGTCTATATGGGGAGAACTTCTGTGCTAGAGTCAGCCTTATGATGCAAGACATACAAAATTGCAAAAGCTTCTGTGTTCAGCTTGAATGGGGCAGAGTCTCAGGACTGAGCAGACAGTCTTGGTTTCCCATCAGTCCTGCCCTACATGGTCCCTGGGTCTCAGTGTCCCTCAGTAATTGCTGCAGTCCTCTCTGTGTGTACACCACATCCCTCCAGACCTCTGCCTTTTGCATCTCCCCTGAGTTTTCATTCAGCCTGTGGACCCATGTAAGTCTGGGTCCCCAGGGTCTCACCTGAAACTGAGGTTCAGTCCAGTCAGAAGTGGAGTTCCACGCAGTTGGGAGGTTTGCTCTTCCTCCCACTAGAGAAAGTCAGTGACACAATCAGCAGTCAGTGTGCTCTCACATGCGTGCCTCCAGACAGCTGCCTTTCATAGCTCCCCTGAGTTTCCCTGAGTTTCTGTGCACTCCTCCCTTTTTTTTGACAGTCCAGACTCCCCCCATATGAGTATCATCTGGAACTGGGTTTCAGTACAGTTGAAACTGGGGTTCAGTGCAGTCGGGAGTTTTTTTCTCCCTCACACTAGAGGAAGCAAGCCAGGCCCTCCACTGCCTATCCTCTCCACATGTATGCCTCCATACCTCAGCTTTTTGCAGCTCCTCTGAGTCTTCGTGAGCCCCTCTCTTTCATTCTACTTGTAGAATTTCCACTCAGCCAGCTTTCCTGTGGTTCTGGATGATGACTATTTTGTCCTTTAGCTATAGTTTTGAAATTGTTGTGTGAGGCAGCAGTTTAGGTGTTCACCTATAACACCAACTTGGTTTTCCTTCTCTTTTTCTTTCTTTCTTTCATATTTTTGAGGTAGGCCTGCAGTGTTATGAATTTCCCTCTCAGGACTGCTTTTGCTCTATCCCATAGATTGGGGTTGTTGGGTTCTCATTTTTGTTTGTTTCAAGATGTCTTTAACTTCTTCCCTGATCTCATTATTAACAAATTTATTAGCTAGTAACATGTTATTTGGCTTCCATGTCTTTGTGTACTTTTTAGTTTTTTCTTGTGATTGATTTCCAGTGTTTTGTTTGTTTTTAATATTGGCATTGATTACAGAGAAGAAGGAAGAAGGCATGAGAGATGGAAGCATCAATGATGAGGGAGAATCATTGATTGGCTACCTTCTATATGCCCCACACTGGGGATTAAGACCACAACTCAGGCATGTGCGCTGACCAGGAACAAACTGTGACCTCCTGGTTCGTAGATCAACACTCAATCACTGAGTCATGCTGGCTAGGCTGATTTCATTTTATATGGTCAGAGAAGATGCTTAATATGATTTCAATCTTCTTAAATTTATTGAGACTTGTTTTGTGTTTTAACATGTAGCCTAACCTAGAAAATGTTCCATGCACACTTGAAAAGAATGTATATTCTGCTGCTTTTGCGTGAAATGCTCTAAAGATATCAGTTGAATCCATCTGATCTATTCTGTCATTAAGGGCCACTATTTCCTGGTTGACTTTCTGCCTGGAAGATCTATCCACAGATATCAGTGGGGCCTTAAAATCCCCTACTATGAATGTTTTATGTTGATCTCTCTATTTATGTCCATATTTGATTTATATATTTAGGTGTTCCTATGTAGAGTGCATAAATATTTACAAGGGTTATATACCTGCATTAGATTGCTCCCTTTATTATTATGTAGTGTACTTCTTTGTCACTTAGTATAGTCTTTGTTTTAAAGTCTATTTTGTCTGATATAAGTATTGCTACCCCAGCTTTTTATTTTTTCATTTCTATTTGCATGAAATGTCTTTTCCCATTCCTTTACTTTTAGTCTGTGTGTATCTCTCATTCTGAGGTGGGTCTCTTGTATACAACATATATGTGAGTCTTGTGTTTTTATCCATTCAGCTATTCTATGTCTTTTGATTGGAGTATTTAAATCATATACATTTAAAGTGATTATTACAAGAGACAGATTCTTTATTCTTTATTCTATGTTTTATTTTTTTTCCTTAAAAAAAAAACCTCTTTTCTTTTAAAAAAAATATCTTCACCTAGCCCTGGCCAGTTTGGCTCAATGGTTAGAGCATTGGCCTGTGGACTTAAGGATCCAGGTTCGATTCTAGTCAAGGGCATGTACCTTGATTTCAGGCACATCCCCAGTAGAGGGTGTGCAGGAGGCAGCTGATTGATGTTTCTCTCTCATCATTGTTTCTAACTCTCTATTCCTCTTCTTTCCTCTCTGTAAAAAATCAATAAAATATATTTAAAAAATCCTCACCTGAAGCTATGTTTTCATCGATTTCATTTTAATTTTTAACAAATCTTTATTACTCAGTTTATTACAAATGTTCCTCTTTTTTTCTCTCCATAGCTCCACTCCACCTGATTCCCCAAACCCCACCCCATGCTCTTACCCTCTGCCACTGTCCTCATCCATAGGTATAAGATTTTGTCCAATCTCTTCCCAAACCCCTCAAACCCTCTCCCCCTAGATTTGTCACTATATTTCCTGTATATGACCCTGATTCTATTATATTCACCAGTTTATTCTGTTCATCAGATTTTTTATTTACTTGACATTTAGATTCACTTGTTGATAGGTATGTATTTGGTATCACTTTGTCTATAATGGAAGTCATAATTTTTATCTTTACCTTCTTCTTCTTCTTCTTCTTCTTCTTCTTCTTCTTCTTCTTCTTCTTCTTCTTCTTCTTCAAGAATACCCTTCAGTATTTCATTTAATCCTGGTTTGGTGATGATGAATTCCCTTAGCTTTTTCTTGTCTATGAAGCTCTTTATCTGACATTCAATTTTAAATGATAGCTTTGCTAGGTAGTGTAATACTGATTGTAGGTTCTTGTTACTTATCATTATGAATATTTCAGGCTACTCCCTTCTGGCCTGAATACTTTCTGTTGAGAAATCAGCTGACAGTCATATGGGTACTCCCTTGTAGGTAATTAACTGTTTTTCTCTTGATGCTTTCAAGATTCTCTCTTCATCTTTTGCCCTTGGCATTTTAATTAGGATGTGTCTTGGTGTGATCCTCTTTGGATTCCTTTTGTGTGGGGTTCTCTGTGATTCTTGGACTTGTAAGTCCATTTCTTTCACCAAGTGGGGAAAGTTTTCAGTCATTATTTCTTCAAATAGCTTTTCAGTATCTTGCTGTTTCTCTTCTTCTGGCAGCCCCATAATTCTGATGTTGGTACTCTTGAAGTTGTCCCAGGGGCTCCTTATACTATCTTCACATTTTTGAACTCTTTTTATTCTTTTTGTTTTTCTGGTTGGGTGTTTTTTGCTTCCTCATATTTTAGATCTTTGGTTTGATTTTGGGGTCATCTAGTCTGCTGTTTGATTTCTGTATATTATTCTTTATTTCAGACAGTGTATGCTTAATTTCTGACTGGTCCTTTTCCATTTCTTGGCATACTAATTAAGATTCTTGAAGGTCTCACTAAGTTGCTCTGCGGTTTGTAGAAGAGTCTTGAGTAACCATATAAATGTGTTTTTTTTGTTTTTGTTTTTTAATTAAATATTTTTTTAAAAATTAAATCTTTATTATTCAGGTTATTACATTTGTTTCTCTTTTTTCGCCTCCACAGCACCCCTCCACCCAGCTCCCACCCTTCCCTCTGCCCTTACCTCCCTCCCGTTGACCTCATCCATAGGTGTATGATTTTTGTCCAGTCTCTCCCTGTACACCCCTTACCCCCTGAGAATTATGAGTCCACTCCCTTTCTGTGCTCCTGATTCTATTATATTCACCAGTTTATTCAGTTGATCAAATGTTTAATTCACTTAATTTTTAGATTCACTTGTTGATAGATATGTATTTGTTGTTCATAATTTTTTTGGCTTTTACTTTTTTCTTTTTCTCTTCTAAAACATCACCTTTCAGCATTTCATATAATACTGGTTTGGAGTTGATGAACTCCTTTAGCTTTTTCTTCTCTGTGAAGCTCTTTATCTGCCCTTCAATTCTGAATGATAGCTTTGCTGGATAGATTATTCTTGGTTGTAGGTTCTTGCTATTCATCACGTTGAATATTTCTTGCCACTCCCATCTGGCCTGCATCATTTCTGTTGAGAAATCAGCTGACAGTTGTATGGGTGCTCCCTTGTAGGTAATGAACTGTTTTTTTTCTTGCTGCTTTTAATATTCTCTCTTTGTCTTTTGCTCTTGGTATTTTAATGATGATGTGTCTTGGTGTGGTCCTCTTTGGACCCTCTTTTACATGGGGTTCTGTGTGCTTCCTGGACTTGTAAGTCTATTCTTTTTACCAGATGTGGGAAGTTTTCAGTCATTATTTCTTTAAATAGGTTTTCAGTATCTTGCTCTCTCTCTTCTTCTGGCACCCCCACAATTCTGATGTTGGTACGCTTGAAGCTGTCAGAGAGGCTCCTTACATTATCTCCCCATTTTTGAATTCTTTTCTCTTCTTGCTTTCCCAGTTGAGTGTTTTCTGCTTCTTTATATTTCAAATTTTTGACTTGATTCTTGCCTTCCTCTAGTCTGCTGTTAGGACTCTGTATAATATTTTTTATTTCAGTCAGTGTATGTTTAATTTCTAGTTGGTCCTTTATCATCTTTAGTTGGACCTTTTCCATTTCTAGTTGGCTCTTTTGCATCTCCAGTTGGTCTTTTTTCATCTCCTCTTGGCTCTCGCTAACTATATCCAACTTTTCTAGCATATTCTTGAAAAATCTTATAAGCGTGGTTTTGAACTCTATATCCAGTCATTTATTTTTTCCCCTCCATTTCTTTTGTTTGTGATCCCTTCCCTTGTCTTGGCATTTTAACTATGCCGTGGAAACTTCTGTGTTGAATTCAGCCTTATGATACCAGACTTGCAAAACCTAAGAAGCCTCTGTTGAGCTTGGGATGGATGGAGTCTCAGGGATTAAGGGACCGCCTTGCCTTCCAGTCGGCCCCGCCTTCCACAGCCCCTGAGTCTCATGTGACTGGGTAATCGCCGGAGTGGTCCTTGTGCGTGCGAGCCCCAGCAGTGCCTCTAGACTGCTGCCTTTCCAGCTCCTCTGCGCACCAGGACCACAGGAGTCTAGGTCTGCAGGGTTTTGCCCGAAACAGGGGCTTAGTGGAGTCAGAAGTGGCCCAGTTGGGAGGGTCTGTCTCCCCGCCAGTCAGGAAAGCCAGCGGCACAATCAGCTATCTGTCCTCTGCGCATTGCCGTGCCCACCACCAGACCTGATCTTCTGTGACTCCCCTAAATTTCCATGCACCTCTCCCTTTTCACAGTCCAAACTCCCCCTGTATGAGTTTCAGCTGGATCTGGGGTTTAGTGTCGTAAGATAAGGGGTTCAATGCCATTGGGAGTTTCCGTTTCCCTCCCGCCAGAGAAAGCCATCCAAGTACTCTGGCACCCGCTTTCTCTGGGTGCGTGTCTCCCTACCTCAGCTTTTTGCAGCTCCTCTGGGTTTCTGTGAGCCCCTCTCTTTCCTTCTAGCTGTAGAACTTACACTCAGCCAGCTTTCCTGTCGTTCTGGATGATGTCCATTCTGTCTTTTAGTTGTAGTTTTGAAATTGTTGTGCGAGGCAGCAGTGTAGGTGTTTACCTATTCCACCATCTTGGATTCTCTTCCATAAATGTGGTTTTGAAGTCTATGTCCAGTAGTTTGCTTTCCTCCATTTCTTTCATTAGTGATATGTTTCTTTGTCTCCACATTTTGGCTGCTTCCCTGTGTTGATGGAGTGGCTTTGTGTGCTCGTTGTCCTTTATAGTTAAGTAGCTCTGCCTCCCCAATCACCTGAGATGGACACTCTTGGTGCGCCCCTTTGTGGGCTGGGTACACAGTCTTGTTGTTGTTAAGTCTTTATTGCTATTGGTACACTTTGTGTAATTGACCTCCAGGCCAATTGACTGTGAGGATTAGCTTTGTCTATAATGGAAGAATTGCTGTGCTGGAGATACTCCTAGCAGGCAGGACTTGCTTCAGTGGGGCTTTGGTGCTCACTGAATCTGTCTCTTGACTGTGTCACTCATGTATGTGAGGCGTTCAAATCTGGTGTCATCTCATACTGCCTCCTAGATACACTGGTTCCTGGATCTCCAAGGAGTTGCAAGTCAGCTAGTGTCTGAAGCCACCCAGCAGAAACTACTGTAGATCTGTAGATTTCTCCTCTTTGCTTGAAGTTTGGAAGTTTTGCAGTTGTCTGACCCAGTTGCAATTTGTTAGGGTAAGCTGCTAGAGGGCAGGCCATTCATATGCAAAAGCCTCTGGGCACAGCTCAGTGGGTTTGTAAATTGGTCAGGGCAGGGTCTCAGGAAGTCACTAGGGCATAGCAAACAATGCTGGCTGTCAGGCAGCCCTCTCTGCAGCTCCATGTTTCCATGTCCCCATGTCCTGTGTCCTGCACCCCAGCACAGTAAACAATGATTGCTGTGTGCACCTCTGTGAGAGAATCACCCTCCCTTTCTGACCTGATGGTAGACAGTCCAGTTTCTGCCTGTATGAGTCTGGATTCCTAGAATCTTGCCAGAAATAAGTTCCGAGCAGTGAGAAACTTGTAACTCCCTCCCAATTGAAAAAAACAGTGCACACCAGCCGTATTCACGCATGTTTCTGTACCTCTGCCTTTCTGAGCCTCTGCACATCCTACCAGGTCTCAATGCACTTTTTTCTTTCCTTCTAGTTGTAGAACTTCCACTCTGCCAGCTTTCCCATGGTTCTGGGGGATGTCGTTTTGTCTTTTAGTTGTAATTTTGGTGAGAGGCAGTTTGTATAGATATATACCTTATGTCACCATCTTGGTTCTTCTGTTTTCATTGATATATATATATATATATATATATATATATATATATATATACACACACACACACACACACACACACACACACACACACACACACTAGAGGCTGGTGCACAAAATTCGTGCATAGGGCATGGGGGAGTTCTTCATCCCAGCCTGCTCCCTCTCCAATCTGTTCCTTTAGCTGAATTGGGCCTAATGGGCAGTCAGACATCCCTCTCACAATCCAGGATTGCTGGCTCCTAGCTGCTCACCTGCCTGCCTTCCTGATTGCCCCTAACTGCTTCTGCCTGCCAGACTGATCACCCCCTAACCACTCTCCTGACAGCCTGATTGATGCCTTAACTGCTCTCCTGCCAGCCTGTTTGCCCCTAACTTTCCTCCCCTGTGGGCCTGGTCACCCCTTAACTGCCCTCCCCTTCAGGCCTGGTCACCCCTAACTGTGCTCCTCTGCAGACCTGGTAAATCCTAACTGCCCTCCCCTGCAGGCCTGGGTCCCCCCCAACTGCTCTTCCCTGCAGGCCCGGTCACCTGCAAATTCCTTCCTCTGCCAGCCTGGTCACCCCTAACTGCCCTTCCCTCCAGGCTTGATAACCACCAACTGCCCTCCCTTGCTGGCCTGGTCCCTGTCAACTGGCCTCCCCTGCTGGACATCTTGCAGTGGTCATCCTGTGTCCACATGGGTGCAGGATCTTTTGACCACATGGAGACAGTCATCTTGGGTGTTGGAGTGATGGTCAATCTGCATATTACTCTTTTATTAGTTGGGATAGAGGCCTGGTACATGGGTGGGGGCCAGCTGGTTTGCCATGAAGGGTGTCCTGGATCAGGGTGGTGGTTCCCTTGGGGCATGGAATAGCCTGGGATAGGGGTCTGTGGTGGTGTGCAGGCTTGCCACACCCTCCCCCACCCAAGTGACCCAAGCAGAGGCTCTAGTATCTGGGATTTATTTATCTTCTACAATTGAAACTTTGTAGCTTGTAGCAGAGCCAAGCCTTTAGCTCACACAGGCATTGGAAACTTTGTTGCCTTCAGTGGAGGCCTGGGCAGGCCAGGGTTTGTGGAAGCTTGGCTTTCTCCATTGCCAGGGGCAACCCAAGCCTCCCTCCTGCTCTCTCTGTGGCTGTAGCCATCTTGGTTGTGTTAATTTGTATACTCTCTCTGATTGGCTGATGGGTGTGGCTTGTGGGTATAGTGGAGGTATGGTCAATTTGCATTTACTCTTTTATTAAATAGGAGATATATATATATATATATATATATATATATATATATA
>JAAGEH010000392.1:26177702-26284474 GCA_011751065.1 Lasiurus cinereus | reverse complement strand
AGAGAGAGAGAGACTGATGTGAGGAAAACATTAATCATTTACCTCCTGCATGCACCCTGACTAGGAATCAAACCCACAACTTTTCAGTGTATTGAATGCTGCTCTAACCAACTAGAACACATTGGTGGCCAGGGCCTTAAAAATGACCCTTTAACATTTCTTCTAAAACTAGTTTAGTGGTAATGAACTCCTTTAGCTTTTTCTCATTTGGGAAAGCTCTTTATTTCTCCTTCTATTTTAAATTATAGCCTTGCTGGGGAAAATAGTCTTGGTTTTAGATGCTTGCTTTTCATCACTTTGAATATTTCATGCCAATCCCTTTTGGACTGAAATGTTTTTTCGAAAAATCAACTGACAGTCTTATGGGTGTTCTCTTGTAGGTAACTAATTGTCTTTCTCTTGATGTTTTTAAGAGTCTCTCTTTGTCTTTAAACTTTGTTGATTTAATTATGATGTGTCTTGGTGTGGGTCTCTTTGGACTCATCTTTTTTGGGACACTCTGTGCTTCCTGGACAATATGTATTTTTTGCTTTACCAGGATAGGAAAGTTTTTGGTCATTATTTTTTCAAATAGGTTCTCAAACCCTTGCTATTTCTTTTATCTTCCTGGTACTCCTATGATGTGATGTGTGTTATGCTTCAAGATATCCCAAAGGTCCTTTAAACTATTTTCATTTTTAAAAAATTCTTTTTCCTGTTTGATTCTCTTATTGGGTATTTTCTTCTACTTGTCTTTCAATTTGCTGATTTGATCCTCTGTTTCATCCAACATACTGTTTATTCCTTCTAGTGTATTCTTCATTTCAGATACGTATTCTTCACTTATGACTGGTTCTTTTTTATGGTTTCTATGTTGGTTTTCATGCTATTGCAGTTCTCACTGAATTCCTTAAGCCTCCTTATAACCTATTTTTTTTTTAACTCTGGATCTGATAAATTGCATGTCTACATTTCATTTACTTCTTTTTCTGGAGATTCTTTTATTCTTTAATTTGATGGCATGTTTTTTTACCTGCCCATTAGGTTGCATCTTTGTGTTTATATATTTGGTAGATATGCTATCACTCCCAGTTTTGGTTGAGTGGCTTTATGTAGTAGGTGTTCTGTGAGACTCAGTGGCATAGCCTCCTTGATTCGCCAGCGGAGTGCTCTAGGTATTTCCCTTCTCATTTGGGATACATGGGCCCTCCAGTCTTGATTGCTATTATCTCATTTGTGGGCTGACCCTCAGGCTGGCTGACTGTGAAGATCAACCTTAACCACAGTGTAGATGCTGGCTATATACTAAGTGGAATTCACTTCAGCAATGTCTGGTTCCTGCCAAGATCTCCCTATGGATATGTTGTTTGTGAAGATAATTGGATCCTGTTTTGATGCTGCCTGAAGCTTATCACTTAATGTGTTAGCTCTGGGGCCTCCTGGGATGGACTCTGGTACAGGCCAATGTCAGACATTGCCTGTTACTGGTCCTGGGAAACTTGTTTGGGGCTACAAGGTGACCCACAATTTGTGGCTACTTCTACTGGGCCTGGTTATTACAAGCACCAGGGCTGACTTTTACCAGCAATAAGCCCAGGGGCAGGTCAGCAAAAGTTCCAAGCCATCCTGAGATCTGCCATCGTCTGTCTTCACCTGCTAGCTGACTCTTAGGCTCAGGCACTAAAAGAAGTTCATTCACTGAAAGGTGGTACTCAAGTTGCATGAAGTAGATTCTTAGTGAATCACTAGGTAGCGGTGATTAGTGTTCACCAAGTTCATACACACTCAAATTCTGTGCCAGTACTGGATATGTAGTCACTTAGCAAAAGTTCCAAGGTATACCAAGTTTATCTGACCCCCTCTATGTGCCTACAGACATTTGTGTGGGTCAGGATCTTATAGAGTCATCAGAGTGAGCTCAGCAGAGTTTGTAGGCCCAAACTGACAAAGATTTGCCCATATGAAGGGAAGGTTTTATAAGCAAGGGTAAATGGCCTCTGTACTAGAGCCACACACCTCAGTTTGTCCAAGATTCTGCCATGAGGTTGGGCTGGTGGATTTCTCCATGAAGGAGAAGTTCTGGTTACGCTTGGAGGAAGGTGAGAAGAGTGTCTCCTACTCTAGAACCACACTAAGTCTGTTCTAAATTCTGCCCAGCCTTCTGCAGGGCAGAGCCACTAGGAGTCAGTAGGGTTGTGCTTCTTCCCAGCCTGAAGAATAGGGCCAGCAGATCTCCTGTGAGGGGGAGGTGCCAGTCAATTTCAAGGAAAAGTGAAGGAATGGCTCCCAACACAAAGGTACAGAACTCAGTCACCTACGCCCCTGAATCTGCCGAGACCTCTATACCTCAGGCAACTGACTCATTAGCAGGAATCAGTCTCCACAGAGTGGGGTGAAAGTGAGTGCAGAAGGTGAAACTATTACTTTTCCCCAGGCTGGTGCCATATGGAGGGCAGTACGCCACCCAAGAAAGACATGTGGTGTGATAGAGGGACTCACCACCAATTCCTGGATGTTGTCCCTTCAGGTCTGTTCCCAGAATCACAAACCTCAGTCTCTCCTTATGTGATTCTAGTCCATTCTGCTCTCCCTTTGCTTGAGCCCAGGGCAAGTGGCTGTGAATAGTATTTTGTGCATTGGGCCCGTAATGGTGTCTCAAGCTGACTCCCATTTCTCTATGGTATACAAAATCCCTATTGTTTTTCATAGCTATACTTTATGTGGGTACCTCTTCCCAGTTTTGGTGTTCTTGAATGGGGAGTCCAGTTTGAGATTGAGACCCACACTTCTCATAGGGAATCCCCAAAGCTGAGATATCCCTCCAGTACCTCAGTTGCTACCCATGAAAGTGGGGCAGCCTTTTTTGGTCTCTGCCCTATCTACCAGTCTCAATGTGGCTTCTTCTCTAAATCCTTGGTTATAAGATTTCTTTTAAGCTAGTCTTCAATTGTTTATTCAGGTTTCTCTTGCTATATTTTAGTTGTAATTCCAGTTTGGTCCTCACCATTTCACACCAATAACCCCAACCCAACTCTAGGCAATCACTAATCTGCTTTCTGTCTCTATGGATTTATCTGTTCTGGACCATTTCATATAAATGGGATCATATATTATATGGGGTGTTGGTTTTGGGGGGTGTTTTTTTTTGCATCTTAGAATTTATTAAGAAGGCTGTCAATCTGAATAGGAGGGAACATTTGTTTTTAAAAAATAACATCTACAGGAAAACAGCCAACAAGGCACAGAGTAATATTATGCCTTCCTATATCAGAGAGTGGCTGGAAAGGCAGCCTGGGAGACTTATGCTAACCAGGAAGGCTTTGTACCTCCTCTGAATTCCTGAATTCTAGACTTCATTATACAAAAGGCCACTTGAAACATGTATCAGAATCCTCCCTCAAAAACATTTTTTTTTCAAACCTGAATCCCATTAAAGAGGTACATTCAATGGCCTCATAGTGTAGAATCTGTGCCAACCATAGTCTGTTCAGGATGAAAGCAGTATCCAAGCACATGGGTGTCCACACTCATGCTATCAATCATAGGAGCCACTCCTGTGAAGGCTGTAGGAGTGGACTGAGCCAGAGGTGGCACTGAGCAATGGCAAAAAGGCACACGGCCCCATCCAAGGTAATCATTTGAATTTTGGTTCATTTAGTGTTTCCCTTTACTTGTGAAATCAAGGACAATTGATTGAACTTATCTTAGAATGAACGTTCTGGAATAAGAATGGAAGACTCATTTCAGAGAATTGTTGTTTTCATGTTCAGTAACTTAAAAACATTGGTGGCTTTTATAAACATCTCTTCCAGTAGATCACTGAGTCTATAACAGCAGGGAATTCACCAAGAAGGGAGGGCTGCATAGAATAGAACCTCAGTGAGATTCACTACAGAGTTTAGCTGCTTCTTGTTGTGGTCAGCTAATAATACTGTTCTAGTTCATGAAATATTTTTACTGTGAAGACTACATGTTTACAAACATAAAGGCATTTTCAAATCCAATAAGTGGTGATTGCAGGATGTAAACAGAGCTATGAGTGAGAAACTTCTCAAGACTCTTTAATTTCAGAGATTCTGTCTATAGATTTAAGGATTTCAGCAACAAGGCTGAGCATTTGGGTTCCAGAAACCAGCTACTTGATGGAGGTGTGCCCGATGTTCATGACTATGAGCAGGTTCTTCAAGGCCAAGTTCCTATTCTGCTTCACCATCATCAGGCAAATGCCCTGGCCCAAGCAGGACCATTCTCGCACTTAAGTTTTCAGACCTGTGCCTAGAGCAAGCTTATGTCTTGTTTGTTTCATGACATGATTTTATGCCTTTGCTGCACATTTGGTCACAAGCTCCAGATTCTGCTCCACCTGCTGAACCATGATTCCAGGTTGTGATAATCACTCTCCTCCTTGATCATTTTTGCTTCTAAGATCTGATAGGGGCTGGCGACCTCCTGGAGGGCAGAACGCCACCCAAGAAAGAGATGTGGTATCTATTTAGATCCAATGCCATGTGCACTTGTGTCCTCATCATTTATGTCTGCCTCTCAGAGAAGCTCTGCCCCTCCATCAACTTTCTTCTTAGCTTCAAATTCTCATCTTTCAGTGCTTACTAACTTATCTGTAGCATCTGAAGGTGCCTGTCCCCCAGAGACTCTCTATGGGCTGCAAAGTCTACACTGGGGCTCACTACTGGAAAGACTCCCAGAATCGGAGTCACCCAGTGTTTATGGGGGCAGGTCTTGGCCTGCCAGCTCTGATGGGCTGAAGAAGGAAATGTTATGTGCTGTAGGACGATGCACTGGCTGAGACCCTCAAAGAATGGGTCTGATTCACAGCAGGTAGGGCCCATTCCATCCACCCTCATCCTCCTCCAGGAGGTCGCCAGCTCCTATCGGATCTTCCAAAAACAGCTGCTAGTATTCCAGGCTGAAGTCCACTGGTGGGAGGCCAGGAATCTGTAGTTGTAAGTGCCTTGTGGCTTCCTTTGAGTGAAGTCTCCTGTGTTGGCTGTGTCCTCTTTCCATTTTCTTTTTTTAAGAAAAAATTAATTTTAATGTTTTTCATTAACCTCCTACATCCAAAATATTGACATTTCAAAATGTAACCAATATAAAAATTATCAAGGAGATATTTTACAATTTTGCACTAAATTTTAAAAAATTCTTTATTGTTTCAGCTGAAACCACTTTGGCTCAGTGGATAGAGCATCAGTCTGCCGACTGAAAGGTCCCGGGTTCAATTCAAGTCGAGGGCATGTACCTTGGTTGTGGGCACATCCCCAGTCGAGGGTGGGCAGGAGGCAGCTGATTGATGTTTCTCTCTCATTGATGTTTCTAACTCTCTATCCATTTCCCTTTTCTGTGAAAAACAATAAAATATATTTTTAATTTTTTTTTTGTTTCAAATATTATGAAGTCTCTCCCCCCCACCCCCATATCACCTCTGTCGGCTTCACCCATCCCCCACCACATGCCCTCACCCTCCTACTGTCTGTGACCATTGGTTATGCTCATATGCATGCATAGAAGTCCTTTGGTTGATCTCTTACACCCTCACCCCCGCCTTCCCTCATAGGTTAACAGTCTGTTCAATGCTTCTATGACTCTGGTTCTATTTTTGCTTATCAGTTTATGTTGTTCATTACATTCCACAAATAAGTGAGATCATATGATATTTATCTTTCACTGATTGGCTTATCTTGCTTAGTAAAATGCTCCATGCTGCTGCAAATGGTAAGAACTCCTTCCTTTTTATAGCAGCATAGTATTCCATTGTGTAGGTGTATCACAGCTTTTTAACCCACTCATCTGATGATGGGCATTTAGGCTATTTCCAAATCTTAGCTATTGTAAATTGTGCTGCTATGAACAAAGGAGTGCATATATGCTTTCTGATTGGTATTTCAGTTTTCTTGGGATATATTCCTAGAAGTGGGATTACTGGGTCAAATGGAAATTCTATTTTTAATTTTTTGAGGAAATGCCATACTGTCTTCCACAGTGGCTGTACCAGACTGCATTCCTACCAGCAGTGCAGGAGGGTTTCTTTTTCTCTGCATTCTCACCAGCACTTGTTGTTTCTTGATTTGTTTATTATAGCCATTTTGACAGGAGTGAGATGATATCACATTTTTGTTTTGATTTGCATCTCTAGGATGATTAGTGACTTTGAGTATGTTTTCATGTATCTCTTGGCCTTCTGTATGTCCTCTTTCGAAAAATGTCTATTTAGATCCTTTGCCCATTTTTTGATTGGGCTGTTTATCCTCCTTTTGTTAAGTTGTATGAGTTCCTTGTAAATGTTGGAGATTAAACCCTTATCAGAGATAACATTGGCAAATATGTTCTCCCCTGCAGTGGGCTTTCTTGGGTGTTTTGTTGATAGTTTCTTTTGCTGTGAAGAAGCTTTTTATTTTGATGTAGTCCCATTTGTTTATTTTCACCTTAATTTCCATTACCCTAAGAACTATATCAGTAAAGACATTGCTAAGACAAATGTCTGTTATTTGCTGCCTATGCTCTTCTAAGACTTTTATGGTTTTCTGTCTTATGTTTAAGACCTTTATTCATTTTGAGTTTATTTTTGTGTATTGTGTAAATTGGTGGTATAGTTTCATTATTTTTTTGCATGTATCTGTCCAATTTTCCAACACCATTTATTGAGAAGACTGTCTTGACTCCATGCATGCTCTTGCCTCTTTTGTTAAAATTAATTGAGCATAATGGCTTGGGTCATTAACTGGCTTCTCTGTTCAGTTCCATTAGTCTATATGTCTGTTCTTGGGCCAGTACTAAGCAGTTTTGAGAACAGTGGCTTTGTAGTATACCTTTTTTTTTTTTTTTTAGTTTAAGAGACATTTATTTCTTTAGTTGAACAACCTCAACCTCTATACACAAAATAGATGGTTTGAGATTTGAACGGGAAGGAACTTAGGTCTTAAGATGTTTTATGCGTTTGCTACATGTTTTCTGGAAATCATTTAACCAAGCCTTCTAATACCCATGAAGAAAATAAGAAAAATTGGTTAAAAAAAGGAAACAACCAATTAAGATTTTAGAACCAAACTACCTATTAAGTCAGCAAACCCAGAATTGGAAATTGGAGCCAATTCCTTTTATATTTCCTACATGCTCAGATTCACCCTGGGAAACAGAAGCCTGGTCTATTGTAAAATAAGAGGCAAATATAACATGGTGGTATGACTTAACATTAAAGTGGGCACAATTGAAGGCCTGGAAAGTTTGTGGAATGGTAAGGATTTTGAGGGTAGTTTGTGCAGGGATGAGAAAAATAATTGTAGACAATGCCCAAGGTTAGACTGGATACCTTAAACTTATATTGACACCAATACATAACTATTCTCAGTAACATTATAGGAATAATGGATATAGTGGATTGGCCAAAGATGACTTATAAGATTAAATGGACTAAGCAAAGTACCCTTAAAGTCAATTGTATTTCCCCCCTTAAGGTGGCTAACGGGTTCACAATAATCTTATCACAACATACCTTGAAGTGAATTCTTTTCTCATTTGTTTAATTTCCATAAGTTTCAACACACACCAACGTAATTACTATTACTACTTTGCATGAAATTCAGTCATGGGATTGAATCAGGGCTTCTAGCTTTTGCCATGAAAGTGAGTGGTACTATGGAGACCAAGCCAGTTTTGTTTAGGTAAACTAGGATGTTTAATTTTAAGAGAACCCTCTTTCAAAAGAATCATTCAATTCTCCTAAAAAAATGGTGGCATTCTTTTAAACTTTTCTTCTTTCAGAACCAATGGTTTACTGGGTTAATCTAAAAAATGTGAACCCCTGCTTAACTTTCATTTTTCTGCACAGGACCATGAGAATGGATTAGGTTATCTTTCACATTTCCAAGCAAAATTCAAATTCCAAAAAAAAAAAACAAACAGCCCCTTGAGAGTAAACAGAGAATTGCATTACCCTAATAAAAGCTGTAGGTTTCATCACATGCACCAACAAATCTACTGGCTAGTTTTGCACTTTTACAGAATTTTACACCTATACAAAACACTGACATAGGAAACTCCCTAGTAAGATAAAGCAGCGATTTTCAATCAGTATACTGTGTCACACTGGTAGGGCACAATTTTTAAAACATGCACTACCTGACTATTCAGGGGCACTGACCTCTAGCCCCCTAAGATTGTCAAGTTAAAGAAGAATGGATCAAAATACCTATTTTTGGTCAGATTGGCAAAACATTACTTTTTGGTGTGCTGCAGAATTTTAGAATTAGTTTATGTGCGCCATGAGATGAAAAAGGTTGAAAATCGCTGACATAAAGCCAAGACAAAAGTGTCTATCTTACGAGTAATGCGACACACCATCATTTATAGTCTTCAAACATTATTGCACTTTAACTTTTATAATGTGACAATGCATTCATAAGACAATCTGCAGACTAGTTTTAACAAATTAAAGAACACTTTTAAGCAGACATGACTGTCCTAAATTGTTTATTAGGTAAGAATTTTACAAACATTACTTATATTAGCGGTAACGGTGGAGCTGGAGAGTGTGGTGGAATTTGTGGCCATTCCCAAGGCCACGGCTCTTGCGGCGGGCAGATGTCAGACCTCTCATCTCCCGGTGCTTATGGACTGGTTTGGTGATCCATTGGGTGTCAGGATTTCTTCTGATAGCTTTATGGAATGGATCAATGAGGATAGCCTCAAAGAATTTGTACGTGGAATCTTCAACAACCCAGTAAGAATTCAGGACTCTCAGAGCCCCACAGTGGTGCCCAGCGCGCTCTTCAGCAACAGACTGAAGACTCTGAGCAAACTTTAGCTGGTTAACACCGTGATGGACAGGCTTGCCCTGGGTCGAACCCTTAGGAACAGGGCGTTTGCGGCCACCAGGGCGCACACGAATCCGATATATGACATAACCTTGCTTAGTCTTGTAGCCCAGCCTGCGCGCTTTGTCGGGCCGGGTGGGGCTGGGGGCCCTGTGGAGCATAGAGAGCTGGCGGTACTGCCAGCAGCTCACCCTGAGCAGGAAGCGCATTACATCGGATTGCTTCTTCCTTCATAGCTCCTGGATGTACTTGTAAGCGCCCATCTTGGTTTACCTGCTGGCTATAGCCAGAAGGAAAGGAAGAGCCTCTCTCCCACAATCCTCTCTGGGCTCTTCCTGTAGTATACCTTGATATCTGATATTGTGATCCCTCCAACTTTGTTCTTTTTTGTTAAGATTGCTGCAGTTATTCAGGGTCTTTTCTTTTTCTTTTTTTAATTCCAAATGAATTTTTGGAGAGTTTGTTTCAGGTTTTTGAAATATGCTATCAGTATTTTAATGGGGATTGCATTGAATTTATAAATTGCTTTGGATAGTATGGATATTCTAACAATGTTGATTCTACCATCAACGGTATATTCTTCCATTTGCTTATGTCTTCCTCTGTCTCTTTTTTCAGCGTCATGTAATTTTCTGAGTATATGTCCTTTACCTCCTTGGTTAAATTTATTTCTAGGAATCTTAATTTCTTTGTTAATGGTAAATGGGATTTTTTTTTTAAGTTTCTCTTTCTGTGATTTCATTGTTGGTATAAAAAAGCCTTAGATTTTCTGGGTGTTAATTTTGTATCCTGCTACATTGCCAAATTCATGTATTAATTCTAGTAATTTTTTGATGGAGTCTTTAGGGTTTTCTATGTACAATATATGTCATCTGTGAATAAGGACAATTTTACTTATTATTTTCCAATGTGGCTGCCTTTTATTTCTTCTTCTTGTCTGATCACTATGGCTAGAACTTTCAATACTATGTTGGACAGGAGTGGTGAGAGTGGGCATCCCTATTTTGTTCCTATTTTTAGGGGAAATGTTTTTAGTTTTTGCCTATTGAGTGTGATGTTGACTGTAGGTTTGTCATAGAAGACTTTTATTATGTTGAAGTATTATCCCTATATTCCCACTTTGCAGAGGGTTTTTATCAGGAAAAGGTGTAAGATTTTGTCAAATGCCTTTTCTGCATTAACTGATATGATTATGTGATTTTTGTCTCTCAATTTGTTTATGTGATGTATCACGTTTATTGATTTGCAGATATTGTACCATCCTTGCATCCGTGGAATAAATCTCACTTGGTTATGAGTATGATATTTGTAATGTAATGCTGGATATGATTTGCTAGAATTTTGTTGAGGATTTTGGCATCCATGTCTATTAAGGATATTGACCTGTAATTCTCTTTCCTTTAAGAGTCTTTATCTGGTTTTGGGATTAGGGTAATGGTGGCTTCATAGAAAGAGCATGGAAGTGTGCCTTCCTCTTGAATTTTTTGGAATATTCTGAGAAGGATAGATTGTAGTTCTTCTTGGAATGTTTGGTAGAACTGCACTGTGAAACCATCTAGTTTAGGTTTTTGTTTGTGGAATTTTTTTAAAATTACTGTTTCAATTTCATCAGTAGCCATCAGTCTACTCAAATTTTTTTTTATTCTTCCTGATTAAGTTTTGGGAGCTTGTATTTTTATAGAAATATGTCAATTTCACCCAGGTTGTCCAGTTAGTTCCAGTAGAGTTGTTCATAGTATTTTGAGTGTGTCATTTATGGATGTGAGGAGTTGAAATCTGGTGTCATCTCACACTGCCCACAACATACACTGGCTTCTGAATCTTCAAGGAGATGCAAAGTCAGCTACTGTCTGAGGCCACCTGGCAGGAGCTACAGTGAGATACACAGATTTCTCCTCTTTGGAATTTGGAAGTTTTGGAGCTCTCTGACCCAGCTGCAGTTTGTTGGGTTAAGCTTCAAAGGACAGGCTATTCATATGCAAAAGCCACTGTTCACAGCTTGGGTCGGGTGAGGTCTCAGGGAATCACCAGGATGTAGCAAACAGCAATGGCTGCCCATCAGCCGTCTCTGTGTCTTTGAGTCTCCCTGTCTCCACATCTTTGTGTCTTCCTGTTCCCACATTCCACCCACCTTGAGCAGTAACAACGATTCCTGGGAGCACCTCTGCAAGAAAGCCACCTTCACTTTACAACCCGATGCCAGACAATACAGTTTCTCCCCGTAGGAGTCTGGGTCTCCAGAGTCTCACCAGAAACTGGAGTTCAGAGCAATTGGGAGCTTGTATCTCCCTTCCAATTGAAAAAAACAGTGCATCCCGATGCCAGCCTGATTCACACCTCCATATATCTGCTCTTCCACACTTCTGAACCTCCTACCCAGTCTCAGGGCATTTTTTTCTTTACTTTTAGTTGTAGAATTTTACCAGTCAGCTTTCCCATGGTTCTGAGTGATACTTGTTTTGTCTTTTAGTTGTAGTTTTGGTGTGGTTGTGAGAGGCAGCATGTATAGGTGTTTACTTATGCCGCCATCTTGGCTTTTTCTCCAGTCATTGTTTAATAGCATGCTACTTAGCCTCCAAGTGTTTGATTTTTTTTATTGTTTTTATTGTAGTTAATTTCTAATATTATGTTATTTTGTTCTGAGAAGATGCTTAATATGATTTCAATCTTCTTGAATTTGGAGAGACTTTGCTTGTGACCCAATATGTGATCTATCTTTGAATATGGCCCATGTGCACTTGTGGAGAATGTATATTCCATATCTTTGGGGTGAAATATTCTGAAGATGTCAATTAAGTCCATCTGATCTAGTTAGTAATTTAGAATTGCCATTTTCTTGTGGATATTTTATCCAGGAGACTTATCCATTAATGTCTGTGGGTTATTAAAGTCCCCTACTATGATTATATTGTTGTCAGTTTCTCCCTTTATTTCTTCCAGAAATTTTTCTAATGTATTTGGTGCCCCTTCTTTCGGTGCATATATGTTTACCTGAGTTATATCTTCTTCTTGTATTGATCCCTTTATTATTATGACCTGCCTTCTTTATCTCTTGTTATGGCCTTTATTTTGAGCTCCATTTTGTCTGATATAAGTATTGCTACCCCAGCTTTTTTTTTTTCCATTTGCCTGAAAGATATTTTTCCAGCCCTTCACTCTCAGTCTGTGATACACCTTTGTTCTTAGGTGGGTCTTCTACAGACAGCATATATATATCAGTCATGTTTTCTTATCCATTCAGCCACTCAGTGTCTTTTGACTAGAGCATTTAGTACATTTACAATCAAGGTTATTATTAATAGGTATTTGTTGGTAGTTATTTTTACTTTTTGTGCTGGTGTTCCTTCTTCCCTTTTTATTTCTTTTGTTTACAATAGTCCTTTTAGCATGGCTTAAAGTGATAAACTCCCTTGCATTTTGTTTGTTTGTTTGTTTGTTTTTGTCTTTGAAGCTCCTGATTTCCTTTTCCATTTTGAATAATATCCTGGCTAGAGAGAGTATTCTTGGACTCAGTCCCCTGCCCTGCATCACTTTATGTAATTCCTTCCATCCAGTTCTATCCTGATTTGTTTCTGTTGAGAAATCACTTGATAATTTAATAGGAGATCCTTTTTTAGGTAACTCTCTGTCTCTCTCTGTAGCCTTTAAGATTCTCCCTTTGTCATTAACATTTGCAATCATAATTACATTGTGTCTTGGTATTTTTGGATTCATCCTGTTTGGGACTCTCTGTGCTTGTGTGACTTTCTTCTTCCCCAAATCAGGGAAGTTTTCTGACATTTTTTCTTTAAGTAGGTTTTCTAACCCTTGCATTCTGAAACCCCTATTATGTGGATGTTATTTCATTTTATGTTGTCCCAAAGCTCCCTTAGGCTCTCTTTCTCCCTTTTAATTTTTTTCTCCAATTGCAGTTCAGATTGGATGTGTTTTGCTGCCCTATCTGCTAATTAACTAATTCAATCATCTGCTTCTTCTAGTCTACTGTTGAAACCTTCTATTTTGTTTTTTATTGTAGCTATATCACTCTATATTTCCTTTTGATGCTTACATAAGTTATTGATTTTTCTCATCTATTCAATTTATGAACTGTGTGACCCTTCTTCTGGATTCTTTTTCTCACAAATTGCATGTCTCCATTTCATTTAGTTCTTTTTCTGGTGATTCTGCCCTTTCTTTCCTTTGGGGGTTGTTTCTTTGGCCCCCAATTTTGCTTTCACTGAAGGATCTAGGTGTTAAGTTGTACTGGGCCTGTGACTATAGATGTGAGCTTGGCAGCCAGTTGCACAGTCCCAGGCCCAGTGTAGATGTGTCAGGCTTGGCAGCAATTTGTGCAGTCATGGTGCCTGGGGTTGCTGCGTGAGGCACCTGGGGTTGCTAAGTAGGGCTCAGCTGCTCACATTTGGGTATAATGTCAAAGGTTGCTGTGTCTGGCTTAGTGGTGGCTAGTGTGTTATGGCATCTGGGGTTGCTGCATAAGGCTTGGCTGTTCATGCACAGATGGGGTGCCTGGGGATGTTGCATAAGGCTTGCCTCTTCATGTGCAGATGAAGCATCCAAGATTGCTGTGTAAGACTTGGCTGTTCATGAGGTTGCAGTGCCTGGGCTAAAGCACCTTGCTGGTGGAAGGGGAGCACTCCCAGGAGCCTGCAGTTGGGAACTCTGGAGTCTCCATGTTTATGGGTCTGTAGCTGAGGAAGAGGGTCTCTGGCCAGAGGGACTGTAGGGTCCTGGGTGGTGTCCAAGGGCACCCTGGGTGGAGGTAATGCCGGGCTTCCATTCACAACAGTTCTCCCCTTCAAGATGGCATGGCCTCTGTGGCAGAACTGGCCACCCACGAGAGATTGCAGCAGTAGCAGAGGCTGCCTGGATAGGGGAGCCTGCTCCACCAGTTCCCAAAAGTCCTGCAGAATCTAACTGCCTTTCATACACACACACACACACACACACACACACACACACACACACTACTCTTTTGTTCCCTCAGTTACTCTCTTCCTCACTGCCTTCCTGCCAGCCACTCACAGTGTCCTCTTTCAAAAGGGTGAGGTTCTTGGTTTTCAGAAACTCTTTAAAGGAGAGTGGATTTGCTTCTTCAAGATCTTCAAATTATCATCTCCAAGATGTGTCTCCTGGGCTCCCAATGAACCTTGCTTAGTACACTTCCCTTTTTCTTAGACAAAATTGTTCAGAATGAAGAGGCTGTGGTTCTGGGACAGAGGAGAAATGCCAGGCAGTGCACAGATAGCCCGGCAGACATCCATGCAGGCCCCGAGGGGTGCCAGTCCTCCCTAGCCTGGCAGCAGTGGCTCCAGGGCTGGCTGCGGCCCAGTTTCCCACCCCCATCCTATATGAGCTTTTAAGTCTATCTTTTTTCATTTAGCATGCTTTCAGGATTCATGCATGTTGCAGTACATATAAGTTCTTTATTTCATTACTGGCTAATATTTTATTGCATGAATATATTGTATTTTACTTATCCATTCATCAACTATTGGACATTTGGGTTATCCCCACTTACTGGCTATTATGCTTCTATGAATATTTGTGTAGAAGAATTTTTGTGGACATATATCTTTATTTCTCTTGGGTAAATGCCTGATAGTGGAATTGCTGGGTCATATGGTACTTCATGTTTAATCTTTTGAGGAACTGCCAAAAGTTTTCAAATGAGACCTCCCCATTTTATGTTCCCATCAACAAAACATGAGAGTTCTGATTTCTCCACATTTTTGTCAACACTTGTTATCATTTATCTTTTTATTTAGAGCTATTCCACTGGGTCTGGAGTGGTATCTTATTATACTTTTTATTTGCATTTCCTTAATGGTT
This sequence comes from Lasiurus cinereus, assembly GCA_011751065.1. Taxonomy (NCBI): domain Eukaryota; kingdom Metazoa; phylum Chordata; class Mammalia; order Chiroptera; family Vespertilionidae; genus Lasiurus; species Lasiurus cinereus. The sequence goes on along the minus strand of JAAGEH010000392.1, from coordinate 26,269,838 downwards.
AACAATGTTGAACATCTTTGCATGTGCTTATTGACTCTGTGTGTGTGTGTGTGTGTATATATATATATATATATATATATATATATATATCCTATATAATAAAAGGGTAGTTTGTAAATTGTCCCCTCGACCAGAGTTGTTCTGGGAGTTTGACCAGGGGAAGAGAGGGAGGCCCTAGCCAGCAACCAGAAGCCGCTAAGGACCCTACCAGTGCATGAATTTTATCCCCTGGGCCTCTGGTGTGTGTGTGTGTATCTTCTTTAGATAAATATCTATTCAGATCCTTTGTCTATTTTTTAATTGGGTTATCCTTTAATTACAATGTTGTGGTTCTTTATATATTCTAGCTATAAGATCCTTATTAGATACACAGTTTGAAAATGTTATTTTGTTCTGTGGGTTGTCTTCATTTTCTTCAGAGTATTATTCTTACCACAAAAGTCTTTCATTTTAATAAAGTCCAATTCATCTATTATATTTTTTTCTCACTTGTGCTTTTATTGTCATATCTAAGAAGGGTTTCTTTAACCACAAAATCATAAGATTTATACCTATATTATCTCCTAAAGATTTTATAGTTTTAATCTTACATTTAGGTTTTTTATTTATTTTCAATGCATTTTTATGTGATGTGAAATACGGGGTACAACATTATTTTTTTATATCATTCAATGAAAAGACTATTCATTTTCTCATTGAATTTCCCTTGTTGAAAATCATTTGGCCATGTTTGTAGAGTTCTCAACTCTGTTCCTGAGGTCCATATATTTGTCCTATGTCTTGATTATTGTAGATTTGACATACAATTTTAAGTAAGGAAATATAAATTCTCCAACATTTTTTTCAAGAATATTTGACTACTCTGAGTCAGTCCTTGCATTTCCATAGGAATTTTAGGATCACTTTGTCAATTTCTGAAACAAACCCAGCTGTAATTTTTATATGGATTGCATTTAAAGTGTAGATCAATTTGGAAAGTATTAGCATTTTAACAATATCACATTTTCTGGTCCATGAACATGGGCTATCTTCTTTAGGTCTTTTTTACTTTCTTTCCACAATGTATTGTAGTTTTCAGAGTACAGATATTGCACTTCTTTTGCTAAACTCATTCTTAAGTATTTTATATTTTTAATTCTCTTTTAAATAAAAATGTTTTATTAATTTTATTTTCAGATTAATTGCTAAAATATAGAAATATAATTGATTTTTGTATATTACCCTTTTACAGTAAAATCTTGTCTGAATTTCAAGTACAAAAAAAGACAAAATGAAAGTAGACTATCCTATGAGGAGGCTGAAGGGAAATTTTGTATTTATAGATGAAGAAAGGACTATTGAGAGGAATCACTCAGCAGCAACTGCGACAGCCCTGCTGCAGCAAAAGAATAGAAAAATTCATTTATTTGTCTTTTTTATTCATTAAACGTGTATTTATTATGGACCTACTATGAGCCAATTTGCCTGGATTTAAGTACTAGCTGTACCACTAAACAGAATTGCTAAACTGTTCCCTTTTCTTTCAAATTCCCTCATCTATTCAGTGGGAGAATAGTGCCTATCTCATAAGTTTTTTGTGAGGAATAAATGAGGCCCTAAATGGCACCTGGCTGAGGATAAGTGCTTTGCCGGTCTTAGCTTTTGCTTTTTATTATTGCTAGACACTACATACAAAAGTGAACAAAGACAAAAATTCATGAAACTTGCATTTTAATGGCAGGGAAGGGTGACTAGGAGAGGAAATAAATACTATAGAAAATAAACAAAGCAGGGGAGAGAAGCGAAAGGTGGGGCAAAGTATTTCAGGGGGAGCCAGGCCTTTCCAGTGAGGGCAGGTTAGGTTTCTCAGGAAAAGTGATATAAGAGCAGGGCCTGGAAAGGGTGAAGTAGCCAGACCAGGATTAGGTTATTTCAGAGAAAGGAGCAGCCACTGCAGAGCCCTTGAGCAGGAATATGTTTGTCATGGAGAGGATGAGGGATAGAAATTAAGGCCAGGGGAACTAGAGCAGAGTGAAGGCAGAAGGGTGAGGAAGTGAGGCAAAGAAGGGATCTTGGAGGGCAAGAAAAAATATCTTTTATATAGACTTCCTTACTAGGGAGGTGATCCGTTGTCTCACTGAGTAACCAACCACACCAAAACAAAGTGGCTTACACCAACAATATGTTATTTGCCACAGTTCTGAAGGCTGCCTACCTCACTAGGTAAGCTGCATTAGCTGGTGGTTGGCTCAGGGCCAAAGAGCTTCACACATAGGTTTGGTGCCTTGTACATGGGAGTTCTCATGACTCAGTTTGTCTAAGCCAGTGCTTCCTTCTAGGGCAGCAAGAACATTCCAGAAGGGTAGGCTTTAAAATTCAAACATCACTTATGCTACAATCCATCATCAAAGCAAGCTGTAAGGGCCAGCCCAGATCCAGGAGGTGGGAGAGCAGACCTGCTGCAAAGCTCTGCACCCCATCTTCCATCTACCATGGGGAACTGTCAGACTTGGTGAGTGGCTGGTCCAAAGTCTGTTCTAGGGAGCTGTATGAGCAGTCCCCAGTTTCCTGAAAGTCAGGCCATCTTTTCACCTAGACATCGTCGTGGCAAATTATGCCCAGGACATTTTTCAGCTTTTCATGGATCAAAGTGGCACTGTTTGCCTGGGGCTTTTTGAAGAACCACTCTTCTGAGGTTTTGACATCTTGTATCTTGCTTTTTCCCCTGAGATAGTGGTTTGCACTGTGTCATGGAAGTGATTCTAAATGTTTGGATTAGAAGTCTGGAGAAATCCTCATTACTAAGACAGCCTGTACTGCTTCCTAACCCAAGGACTCCCTGAGACTTGGTTTGATCTGCTTCAATGCAGCCTGAGTGGGAGGAAAACAGATCTGGTGTCTTGACTGCCATCTAGTGGTAGTGCCCTTAGGTGATCGGATTAAATTTAGGTTGGTGTAATCCAAATTAGAATATAGAAATTGGTTGTTTCCATGTTTCAGTTACTGTGAATAATATTGCAATCTATGTATCTTTACAGATAAGTATTTTCAAAAATTTTAGATAGATACCCTAAAGAGGTATTGCTGGTAGCACTATTCTTAATTTTTTGAGTAACCTCCATACTATATTCCATACTGGCTGAATCAATTTATACTCTCACCAGCAATGTATGAGAGTTCCCTTTTCTTCCCACATTGTCTCCAACACTTGTCATTACTTGTCTCATTGATAAAAACCATTCTAACATGTGTGAGGTTGAAACAGCTGAAGTGACCTTCAATAGATAATTGGACAAAGAAAATGTGAAATATACATAATGGAATACTACTCAGCCATAAAGAAAAATAAAATATTGCCACTTGTCACAGCATGGATAGACTTTGATAATATCATGCTATGGAAAAGGACAAGAACCATACAGTTGCACTCATATGTGAAATATAAAACAGACAGCAAAAAATGAACATACAAAACTAACAAACTCATAGACACAGACAACAGTATGGTGGTTACCAGAGGGGAAGGGGAGTTTTGGAGGAAAAAGAGAGTAAAGGTTATTAAATAAGGTGACAGAAGGAGAATAGACTTTGGGAGTGATCACACAATACAATATACAGATAATGTATTATAGAATTGTACATTTGAAACTTATATAATGTTATTAACCAATGTCACCCCAATAAATTTAATTTTTTAAAACATGGAAATTGAGTTTAGAATTTATATTTAGGTTTCTAAAAAAATTTGTCTATTTCTTTTAAAAATTACTTAAAATTTATATTTATTGCTAAGAATATTACAGAGACACTACAGAATAGTGGATGAGAACCTGGGCCCTAGAGTCTGACTAATGGGTTTGATGCCCAGTTTTGTCATGTAGGAGCTGTGTGGCCTCACTGTGCCTCAGTGCCCTTGTCTATGAAGTGGATTGGTAACAGCTGTGAAGATTACTGACTTAGTTCACACTAAAGCACCCAGAACACTGTGTGCACATAGTGATGAAAGATTATTGGCTATTAATGTTAACTAGAGGCCCAGTGCATGAAAATTTGTGCACTCAGGGAGGCAGGGGTCCCTCAGCTTGGCCTGCTCCCTCTCACAATTCGGGAACCCTCAGGGGATGGCTGGGACCAGACCTAAGCCTCAGTGTGGCCTCCCTCTGCAGGAGGTTACAGGGCTGCCAATCCGGGGACAGTGCCACCCAGCTTGGCCCTGACACTCCCCATCACCCATCTACCACCACTGATCGCTCCCACCTCATATCACACTCCCCATCAATATCCCCTGCCTCTGCCCACTGGCACATGCTTTGGCTGGTCTGGGACCACCTGCTGGCCCACTGCACTCCCAGCCTCCCACCAACTGGTCATTCCACTGTTTGGTTGATTTGCATATTTTGCTTTTATTATATAGGAGAGTATTTATGTTTTTTTATGATTGATTTTTTTATTTTGTTATTATTTATTTATTTTTGTAATTTTTATTAATTTTTTATACATATCTCCCCATTGCTCCCCCCTCCCTCCCAGGTATACCCCAAACCCCAGTGTCTATGTTCATAGGTTATGCTTATATGCATGCATACAAGTCCTTTGATTAATCTCTTATCTACCTCACCTAATTTTAATCTTCCTGCTGTAATTTCACAGTCTGCTTGAAGCTTTACTGTCTCTGTATCTATCCTTTTGTTCATCAGTTTATAATGTTCTTTATTATCCACCAATGAGTGAGATCATGTGATGCTTATCCTTCATTGACTGGCTTATTTCACTAAGCATAAGGCTCTCCAGTTCCAACCAGGTTGCTGCAAATGGTAAGAATTCCTTCTTTTTAATGGCAGCATAGAATTCCATTGTGTAGATGTACCACAGTTTTCTGATCCACTCATCTGCTGATGGGCACCTAGGCTGTTTCCAAATTGTAGCTATTGTAAATTGTGCTGCTATGAACATAGGGGTGCATAAATCCTTTCTGATTGGTGTTTGTAATTTCTTAGGATAAATTCGTAAGAGTGGGATTACAGGGTCAAATGGGAAATCCATTTTTAGTTTTTTGAAGAAACTCCATACTGTTCTCCACAGTGGCTGCACCAGTCTGCATTCCCACCAACAGTACAAAAGGGTTCCCTTTTCTCCGCATCCTCGCCAACACTTGTCTTTTGTTGATTTGTTGATGATAGCCATTCTGACAGGTGTAAGATGGTATTGAATTGTCGTTTTGATTTGCATCTCTCAGATGATTAATAACTTTGAACATGTTTTCATGTGTCTCTTGGCCTTCCTTTTGTCGTCTTTTGAAAAGGTTCTATTTAGGTCCGTTGCCCATTTTTTTATTGGATCTTTTATCTTCCTTTCATTAAGTTGTATAAGTTGGCTGTAGATTTTGGAGATTAAATCTTTTTCGGTGATAACATTTGCAAATATGTTCTCCCATACAGTGATCTTTCTTATTGTTTTGTTGATGGTTTCTTTTGCTGTGCAAAAGCTTTTTATTTTGATGTAGTCCCATTTGTTTATTTTTTCTTTAGCTTCCATTGCCTTTGGAGCAGTATCAGTGAAGAAGTAATTTCGGCATATATCTGAGATTGTGCTGCCTATGGATTCTTCAAGTATTTTTATGGTTTCCCTTTTAATGTTTAAGTACTGTATCCATTTTGAGTTTATTTTTGTATTTAGTGTAAGTTGGTGGTCCAGTTTCATTTTTTTGCATGTATCTGTCCAATTTTCCCAACACCATATATTGAAGAGGAGATCTTGGCTCCATTGAATGTTCATATCTCCTTTGTCAAATATTAATTGAGCATAGTGATTTGGGTGGATATCTGGGTTCTCTATTCTATTCCATTGATCTATATGTCTGTTCTTGTGCCAGTACCAGGCTGTTTTGAGAACAGTTGCTTTGTAGTATAGCTTGAAGTCTGGTATTGAGATCCCACCTACTTTATTCTTTTTTCTCAGAATTGCTGTAGCTATTCGTGGTGTTTATTTGTTCCAGATGAATCTATGAAGAATTCTTTCTAGGTCTATGAAATATGTCGTTGGTATTTTAATGGGTAGTGCATTGAATCTGTAGATTGCTTTGGTAGTATGGACATTTTAATGATGTTGATTCTCCCAATCCATGAGCATGGTATGCTCTTCCATCTGTTAACACCTTCCACTATCTCTTTTTTCAGTGTCCTGTAGTTTTCTGCATATAGGTCTTTTACCTCTTTAGTTAGGTTTATGCCTAGGTTTCTTAATATTTTTGGTTTGATGGTAAATGGGATTGCTTTTTTAGTTTCTCTTTCTGTAATTTCACTATTAGTGTATAGAAATGCCACAGACTTCTTAACATTAAGTTTGTATCCTGCTACATTGCCGAATTCATTAGTAAAGTCAATTAGTTTTGGAAGGGAGTCCTTTGGGTTTTTTATGTACAATATCATGTCATCTGCAAATAAGGACAGTTTTACTTCTTATTTTCCAATTTGGATGCCTTTTATTTCTTCTTCTTGTCTAATTGCAATGGCTAACACTTCCAGTACTATGTCGAACAGGAGAGGTGAGAGTGGACATCCCTGTCTTGTTTCTGTTCTTAGGGGAAATGGTTTTAGTTTTTGCCCATTGAGTATGATGTTAGCTGTGGGTTTATCATATATGGCTTTTATGATGTTGAGGTATGCTTCTTCTATTCCCACTTTGCTGAGAGTTTTTATCAAGAAAGGGTGTTGGATGTTGTCAAATGCTTTTTCTGCATCAATTGATATGACTATGTGATTTTTATCTCTCAATTTGTTTATGTGATGTATCACATTTATTGATTTGCGGATATTGTACCATCCCTGCATTCCTGGGATGAATCCTGCTTGGTCATGGTGTATGATCTTTCTGATGTACTGCTGGATCCAATTTGCTAGAATTTTGTTGAGGATTTTGGCATCTATGTTCATGAGAGATATTGTCCTATAATTCTCTTTCATTGTGTTGTCTTTATCTGGTTTTGGTATTAGGGTGTTTGGAAGTGTTCCTTCTTCTTGAATGTTTTTGAATAGTCTGAGGAGGATAGGTTTTAATTCTTCCTCGAATGTTTGGTAAAACTCTCCCGTGTAGCCATCTGGTCCTGGGCTTCTATTTGCTGGAAGCTTTTTGATGACTGCTTCAATTTCTTCCATAGTTATTGGAGTATTGAGATGTTTGGCTTCCTCCTCATTGAGTTTTGGAAGTTTATACTTTTCTAGGAAAATATCCATTTCTTGCAGGGTGTCCAATTTGTTTGAATAGAGTTGTTCATAATATTTTTTAACAATCCTTTGTATTTCCACAGGGTCTGTTGTTATTTCTCCTCTTTCATTTCTGATTTTGTTTATTTGGGTCTTCTCTCTTTGCTTCTTGGTGAGCCTGACTAGGGGTCCATCAATCTTGTTTATCCTTTCAAAGAACCAGCTCTTTGTTTTGTTGATCTTTTGAATTGTTTCTTTGGTCTCCAAGTTGTTTATCTCCACTCTGATCTTCACTATTTCCTTCCTTCTGAGTACACTGGACTTTTCTTGTTGCTCTCGTTCTAGCTCTTTGAGTTGTAGGGTTAGGTAATTTATTACCATTGTTTCCTGTTTTTTTCAGTAGGCTTGTAGGGCTATGAACTTCCCTCTCAAGACTGCTTTCACTGTGTCCCATAAATTTTGGATTGTTGTGTTGTCATTGTCATTTGTTGCCATGATGTTTTTTATTTCTTCCTTGATCTCTCTGTTTACCCAGTCGTTGTTTAATAGCATGCTGTTTAGTCTCCATGTGTTTGATTTCTTTCTATTGTTTTATTATAGTTGATTTCCCGTTTTATGCCACTGTGGTCTGAGAAAATGCTTGATATGATTTCTATCTTCTTGAATTTGAAGAGACTTTTCTTATGACCCAACATATGATCTATCTTTGAAAATGACCCATGTGCCCTGGAGAAGATTGTATATTCTGTGGCTTTGGGGTGAAATGTTCTGAAGATGTCAATTAATTCCATCTGGTCTAGTGAGTCATTTAGGATTGATGTTTCTTTGCTGATTTTTTGTTTAGAGGATTTGTCCAATGGTGACAGTGAGGTATTAAAGTCTCCTACTATGATTGTATTGCTGTCAATCTCTCCCTTAATATCCTCCAAGAGTTTTTTTTTAATGTATTTAGGTGCTCCTATATTGGGTGCATATATGTTTACCAGAGTTATTTCTTCTTGTTGGACTGTTCCCTTTAGTATTATGAAGTGGCCTTTTTTTACCTCTTATTATGTTTTTCACTTTGACATCTAATTTGTCAGATATAAGTATTGCAACCCCAGCTTTTTTTTCATTACCATTTGCCTGAAATACAATCTTCCATCCCTTCACCCTCAATCTGCATGCATCTCTTTTCCTGAGGTAGGTTTCTTGCAGACAGTAGATATATGGATCATGTTTTCTTATCCAATCGGTTACCCTATGTCTTTTGATTGGAACATTTAATCCATTTACATTTAAAGTTATTATTGATAAGTACTTATCTGTTGCCATTTTTAGTCCTTACCCTCGAGTTCCTTCTTTGCTTCCTCTTTCTTTTTATTACAGCAGACCCTTTAACATTTTTTGCATTGCTAGTTTGGTGGTAATATATTCCCTTAGTCCTTTTTTGTCTGTGAAGCTTTTGATTTCACCTTCAATTTTCATTGAGAGTCTTGCAAGGTACAGTATTCTTGGATTCAGACACTTCCTTTGCATGACTTTGTATATTTCATTTCATTCCCTTCTGGCCTGATGAGTTTCTGTTGAGAAGTCAGTAGCTAGTCTTATGGGGGTTCCTTTGTAGGTAACTTTCTGTTTCTTTCTGGCTGCTTTTAATATTCTTACTTTGTCGTCGGTGTTTGCCAATTTAATTATAATGTGCCTTCGTGTAGCTTTGTTGGGGTTCATTTTGCTTGGGACTCTGTGAGCTTCTTGGATTTGTGTGGGTTTTTTCTTTCCTATATTGGGGAAATTTTCTGTCATTATTTCTTCAAACACATTTTCTAATCCTTGTTCAGTTTCCACTTTTTCTGGAACCCCAATTATGCAGATGTTGTTTTGTTTCATCTTATCCCAAAGTTCCCTTAGGCTCTCCTCTTGCTTTTTAACTTTTTTTTCTAGAAGCTGCTGTACTTGGGTATTTTTTCCTACCATGTCTTCTAGCTCACTGATGTGGTCCTCTGCTTCTTCCAGTCTACTTTTGATACTTTCTATTGAGTTCTTTATAGCAGTGATGTCATTTTTAATTTCTTCTTCACTATTCTGCACCTCCTCTAGTTTCTTCTGCATTTCTTCTTTCTGCTTCTACATCTCCTCTTGGGTCTTCTTCATTTCCTCTTGGGTCTTACTCAGATTGTCTATTTTGTCTTCCATTCTTTTCATCCACCTTATGATCATTTTCTGAACTCTTTCTCTGGCAGGCTTATTTCTACTTCTATTTCGTTTACTTCCTTTTCTGGTGAAACCTGCCTTTCTGTCTTATGTGGGCTGTTTCTTTTTCTGCCCATAGTCTTTCTTCTCCAGGTGTCTGGTTATGCAGTTCTCTCTCCCACATTGATTGAAAGGCACAAACTAAAACACGACCAGGTACAGCACACAAGGCACTGAGTAGAAATGTATTCAAGATGTTAATAGTCACAAATAAGGTGACCACCAATGAAAGACAAATTAGGGGTTAATAGAGAAAGAAGAAGAGGCAAATGAGGGGTAAAAAAAAAAAGAAATGCCAAAATCAAATTGGGAGAGCGAGAAAAGAAAAAAATAATAAATAAATGAACAAAAAATAAAATAAAATAAAATAAGAAAATAAAAAGGAGAAGAAGGAGAAGGAAAGATTAAGAGAAAAAAGTCAGAGAGAAAAGAAAGCGTATAAGAGAGAAGAGGGGAACAAACTATAGATGTCAGGAGAAAACTCCAATAGAACAGTCACTAATCCCAATAAAAGCCAGCAACCAGTACCTAGATATTAATACAAACTGCAAATAGCAACTGGTATCAAGGTAGGTGAGGGAAAAGAGAGGTAAAAAACAAAACAAGTAAAAAGCAAAATAAAACAAGTAGAATGAACTAAAACAATCTCACAAAAAATTTCAAAAATCGATATAATCACTTTTCAGGCAAATAGCAACAAAAGGACATTGAGAAAAACAACTTTTTAGCTAGTGAAGACAAGAAGAGATAGGTTTGTATGGACTTGTAGTAGGGGATTTGAAATTAGATACATAAATGGGGTGAAATTTTAAGCAGGTAAAGTGAAAGAATAGGAAGAATCTAAAGTTGGAAAAGGGAAAGAGAAACAAGACAACAAAATGGGGAAAGTTAGGAGGAAAGTGTTGGCATAAAGGTAGAGTTGAGTTTGAGTAAAATTATGCTGAAGGAAAGATGAAAATAGAATGTAGAACTCTAATCCCGAAATAAAATAAAGAGAAGACAAAATGACACTTGTTTTTTTCCAAAAAGGTAAAGTACTAGTAGTAATTAATAATACTACTTTAAAACAAAAATGTAATAATTAAAAAGGTAAAATCAATTGAGGTGGAAAGAAAAAAATAGTCTTTTAATTAAATATGTAAAAATTTAAAAAAATGAAAAAGAAAAAAAAATAGAATGGTTCTTCACTTCCACTATTATTCTGCTTGGCACTCCTGTTTCCCAGTAGGGAAGGTATAGCAGTTCCCTTTGTTCCCCTGTTGGTGTTTTAATCTCTTTATTCTTTTGTGGTTATGTGAGAGTCAATTTGTGTGTCATCCACTGTGTGGCAGTGTTTCGGAATTGATCTCTGTGACAAAGCACAGGACCTCTCTAGGCTGTGCTCAGATCCTGCTACTCTGTGGTTCTCAAAGCCAGTGAGTTTCTGGGGATTTTGCAGCCGGGACACTGTAATAATTCCCAGGCTGTCCCTCTGCCCCAGAAAAAAATGAGTCATTTTCCAGAGCTCCCCTCTGTCAACAGCTCGGAGACTTTGCCTCCACACTTAGGGATCATGCCCTGCCCACCTCTGCGGACCTCTCCAGAGGCAGCTTTCCTGCAGCCCGGTTCCCACAGTGTACGTGTCTCTGTTCTGCGCGGGTAGGAGACCTCACCCTATCCCAGGCGAAATCTGACCTTTCCATGTGCTGTGTGGATCTCTGGATCCGTCGCCCGCATGTCTGCACTGTTTGCAGAGCCGTGTTCTGGGTCCCTGGCTATTCAGTGGGTGCCTCCACCAGCCGCAGCTTTCAGACCTCTGCAGACATCCACCTCCCTCTTACCCCAGGCGAAATCTGACCTTTCCATGTGCTCTGTGGATCTCTGACTCCGCCATGTGTCTGCGCTGATTGGAGAGTGGAGTTCTGGGTCCCCGGGTCTCCAGCTGCTCTATGGGTGCCCCAGCCGCAGGCTTCAGACCGCCGCAGACATCCACCTCCCTCTGCAAGATGGTGCGGTCTCTGCGTTCGCGCTGGTGGCTCTGGCAGACAAAATCCCCATGGCAGTGGGGCTGCCTGGCCAGGAGAGCCCCATCCAGCAGTTCCCCGCCTTCTCCTGGAGGATAACTGACTCTTAACTTGCCAACAAACACTCCCCGTGCGACTCTCAGCTGCTCTCTCTCCCTCTGCCCAGCGACAAAGCTCCAGACGCATCTGTCTACTTCGCTGCCATTTTCTCTCCCGGCTATATAGGACGGTCTTTAAAGTCTTTACTAACATACTCCAGAGATCTTGAGTCAGGGCTTGGTTAGGGAGGTGAGGAGGAAAAGAAATAATGGAATCACTTGGGACAATGACAAGCCATATTTGTGTGTTTACAATTTTCAAAAGCACTGTTACCCCTATTATCACTACCAGCAATGAGGAGGAAAAGGAGAGGAGGCTTTCAGTTGCTGGAAGCCAATTCCAACATGTCATAATTATAAGAGTTTTATGAAAAAGTTGATAAAACGTGGGGGCTCAACAAGGGCTGAGTCACATATGTAATTACCTGTTGGAATAGCTAAAAGGCATTTCACCTAAACCTGAATAGGATGATTGTTGGGACCTTTAGCTCCTTTAGCTGAAGCTCGTCTAACCCCTAATGCCTTTGAAAATTATCTTTCATTTTGGACTCCTCCTCAATCTATGCACAGCCTTTCTCCAGATTGCTGAACCCTTTATAATTCTAGAACAAGAACGCAGGCATTCAATGAAGGCAGATCTAAGGTGAAGAGATATCTATTTCCTGGGTGTCTTCCTTCCCTGTGGGATTGCTGTGTGTGAGTTAATACATTTGACAGTTACCACAAGAGCAAGGATGTACTGCATTGTTAGAGACTCTGTGGCCATGAATCTGTGTTTTCAGGGAAGATGAGCTGAATCCTTTGAACTAAAAAAAGTTGGCATGTGTTAACCCTTGATTCCCCCAATCCTCATTACATGCATGAATGTCTACTTGTTATAAATAAACAAACAAAAAAATCCACAGTTGTAATCATTTATGAGTTGTTGTTGCTGTTACTGCTTTTAGGACTACATGTCTTCCAAGGTCAATAGATATAAGAAAGGTTTTTCTCTTTTGGGCCAGAATACTAGTTTTACTACACGATTAAAACAAAATTTAGTATTTTAATATAGGAATAAGGTAACTCCACTGTGTTTCTATAGGCCAACTTCATTCTTCAGAACATGTTCATCTCAAGTATTTGGCCATCTCTGCTTTAATTGTTTCACCTGTTTTACATTTTAAATGTCTACTGAATAAATCAATGGGGGAAAAATCACTCCTTCTACTGTTACAAACATGGGCTAGAGATTACCATAATGAAGTGTTGTTCTCTGTCCACTTGGCCAAAAACAATGGCTCTTGCTTACATCAATCTCAATAACCAATAGGCTATTGTTCTTTGCATGGAACCTACCCCCAAATGAAGTCATTCTGGTAGGACAGTGAAGAGAATGTCTCAGGCCTTGACTGATTTTCAAGGAACAGTCCCTGACAACTTGGACCCTTTCAAACACTGCTAAGTTTAGAGGGATAAGAGAATCTATTCATTTCTTTAAATATACCTTGGGAATTAGAAATTAATGATTATGTTCTCCAATCACACTACAGCTATTGCCCACTCTCTCAGGATAATAATACTATCTTACTATTTGTCCTCTAGGTAGAATATTAACTAAATTGTATCATCAAAGACTTTGCAAACATTATTTCATATAATCTTCCTTTCACATCTTTTGGTTTAGAGCCCAGAGAGTTTAGGCAAATCTAAAGAGTCACAGTTGGTGAGTGGAAGGAGTACAATTTCAAGCTCTTTAAGCATTTAGGAAAAGTCGCTGTAGAAAACTGTATGAAAAAAAAGTAGCTCAGACATTAGCCTGTTGTGTGAAAACATTCCCTCCTCCTTCATGTGTTACTTACCAAGTGCACAGTATGCTCACACTCCTATTGGCCTCGCCTCTCTTAGCCTGTCCTCACCAGGGCACATATCCTGATTTTGAGCACACAGCATTTTAGGAGTTTGTAACAAGGAAACTGAAGACCATAACTACCTACCAGAACAAAAATTCCCCAGTAACCTCAGCACAGTGACACACAATTTACTGAAACATATTTTACATATGTTGCACAGACAAGAGATGTTCTTTAAAATTATATGTTCTATGCTGAAACCGGTTTGGCTCAGTGGACAGAGTGTCGGCCTGCAGACTGGGGGGTCCCAGGTTTGATTCTGGTCAAGGGCATGTATCCTGGTTGCGGGCACATCCCCAGTGAGGGGCGTGCAGGAGGTGGCTGATCGATGTCTCTCTCTCATCAATGTTTCTAACTCTCTATCCTTCTCCTTTCCTCTCAGTAAAAAATCAATAAAATATATTTAAAAAAATAAAAAATAAAATTATATGTTCTAATTTAGGACTATTAAAAAAGTGCTATGCCTTAGCCAGTTTGGCTCAGTATTTAGTGTAGGCCTATGGACTGAAGGGTCTTGGGTTCCGTTCCCGATCAGGGCACATGCCTGGCTTGCAGGCTTGATTCCCCAGGAAGGGGCATGCAGAAGGCAACCAATCAATGATTCTCTCTCATCATTGATGTATCTATCTCTCTCCCTCTACCTTCCTTTCTGAAATCAAGAAAAAAAGTATATATATTTTAAAGTGTGCTATAATATCAGGACTCTATTCTTATACAAAACAAATGCAGTTTGTACCAGAACACATCTTATTTTGGTATAATGTGCCCCTTGATGCCATCTTTGGGTGTTCATTTATAGACAATCAGGGGTCAAGAGAGAGTCCCTGAGAGCAAGTGACTGCCTTGAGCAGATGCACAGGAAGGTAGGCTGGCCAAGCATGCAAGCTGAGGACATGCAGTCACCCATGTGGAAGGGGCTTCAAAATCTTAACTATGCAATTAACTATAGCAAAGATCATTATTTCAGTAAGAAATGCTATTTCTCCCCCATAGGATTCTTGCAATGAGGGAAAAGAACAAAACTGAAAGTAAAACTCAGAGACTGGCTTTTTGATAACGTAGATAAAACACTATCTGTATGAATTTTCCATGATTCATACGTAGTATTTACTAAAATTTAAGAAGTTTAGGATACCTTTCTGCATCCAGGAATACTGGACCAGAGCCTTGGAGTCAGCCAGCCTGAGTTCAACTCTGCTCTGTGTCCTCGAGTTCTGAGGTCACTTGACTTTGCCTCTCTGGACTGTCTTCTCCTCATGGGAGAAATTGGAGCTATGATACTCACCTCACCATTAGGCCAGAGAATCAATAGAATAACATTTGAAGTTATTCCTTTTGTTCACCTCATCTGCTTTCAACCTAAGTCCATAGAACTTTACAACATATTCATGACAAGAAAAAGGTTAGTGCAGTTTTATTTAAAAGTAGGAGCCTTGTGCATGAAATTCATGCATGGGGGTGGAGGGGTGTCCCTCAGCCTAGTCTGCACCCTCTCCAATCCGGGACCCCTAGAGGGATGTCCAGCTACTCGTTTAGACCTGATCCCAATCGGGCCTAAATGAGCAGTCAGATATCCCTCTCACAATCCAGGACTGTTGGCTCCCAACTGCTCGCCTGTCTTCTTTCCTGATTGCCCATACTGCTTCTGCTGTCAGCCTGATCATCCCCTAACCACTACTCTGCTAGCCTGGTTGATGCCTAACTATTCCCCTGCCAGCTTGTTTGCTCCTAACCACCCTCCCCTGCAGGCCTAATCATCTCTAACTGCCCTTACCTGTAAGATTGGTCCCTGCCAACTGCTCTCCCCTGCAGGCCTGGGTCCCCACCAACTGCCCTTCCCTGCAGGCGTGGTCACCCCCAACTGCCCTCCCTTGTAGGCCTGGTCCCCGCTAACTGCCCTCCCCTGCTGGCCATTTTTTTAAAAAAATATATATTTTATTGATTTTTTTACG
The DNA here is from genome assembly GCA_011751065.1 of Lasiurus cinereus. Lineage (NCBI taxonomy): Eukaryota > Metazoa > Chordata > Mammalia > Chiroptera > Vespertilionidae > Lasiurus > Lasiurus cinereus. The sequence continues at coordinate 26,254,480 of JAAGEH010000392.1, read as the reverse complement.
GACAGGAAGGGAGAGAGATAGAAAGTCAAAAACATCGATGAGAGAGAGACATCAATCAGCTGCCTCCTACACACCCCACAGTGGAGATGTGCCCACAAGCAAGGTACATGCCCCCAACCGGAATCGAACCTGGGACCTTTCAGTCCACAAGCCGATGCTCTATCCACTGAGCCAAACTGGTCTCAGCACTGCTGGCCATTTTGTGGTGGACATCTTGTGCCCGCATGGGGGCAGGATCTTTGACCACATGGGGGCAGCCATCTTGTGTGCTGCAGTGATGGTCAATCTGCATATTACTCTTTTATTAGATAGGATAGAGACCTGATGCATGGGTGGGGGCCAGTTGGTTTGCCCTGAAGGGTGTCCTGGTTCAGGGTGGGTATTCCCTTGGGGTGTGAGGCCACCTGGGTGAAGGGCCTGTGGTGGTTTGCAGGCTGGCCATGGCCATTAGTGACCCAAACAGAGGCTCTGGTATCTGGAATTTATTTATCTTCTACAAACGAAACTTTGTAGCCTGGAGTGGAGCCAAGCCTCTTGATCATTCTGTGGCTACTGCCATTTTTGTTATGATTTATTTATCTTTTATAATTGAAACTTTGTAGCCTTAAGCAGAAGCCTAGGCCCATCACAGTGTGTGGAAAGCTTGGCTTCCTCCATCGCTGGGGAAACCCAAGCCTTCCTCCTGCTCGCTCTGTAACTGCAGCCATCTTGGTTAGGGTTAATTTGCATACTCTCTTCTGATTGGCTTGTGAGTATGGCTTGTGGATGTAGCAGAGTGATGTTTAATTTGCATATTACTCTTTTGTTAGATAAGATGATCATCTTGAAAAGTGGGAAGTTGCTGGTGGTAAATTCCAGCAGGTCATAATTATAAAGAAATTCATTAGAAGGCTGATGGACACCTTCAGCAGGGCTGAAGATCTGCATATTATTGCCTGCTTCCAGACAGCTAAGGGCAGTTCTCCAACCTGATGGTCCTTTATTGCTTACCAAACCTTACCTATATATACATATATACACACACACACACACACACACACACACACACATATATATATATATACATACATATATATATATATAAAACTTGATAACACTTTTTACTGTCAAATATATATATATGTGTGTGTGTGTGTGTATATATATATATATATATATATATATATGCTTTGCTAAATGGCAAAATGTGGGAATAAAAAGCTGTGGATCTGGACATTCAGAGAGTCCACATCACTAGAAAGTGGAGCCTCCCTTAGCTCCCCAATGCCTCCCAAATTTATATTTTTTATCTAGTATCTAATTCATTTATGTCACAGCCCCTTCTTCAGATTCCTGAACCTTTGCAGCTGTGAAAAGATTGCAGCAGGAGGTGGAGAAAGTGATGAAAAGAAATAATTTGCTAAGCGTCTGGAAAATATAATGCAGGTATCCTATTAAAGAATACATATCAACATAAAAATATACATTCTCACAAGAAAAAAGTTATGACTGCTAGGTACAATGATGGATGTTAACTAGAACCCTTATGTGATAGTTTTGAAACATATACAAATAATGAATCACATTATACACTCAAACCTAGTGTAATCTTATATGTCATTATCACAATTTGAAAAAGGAGAGAAATAGAGAAACCAAGATGGCAGCATATGTAAACACCTGTACTTGCTGCCTTGCACAACCACTTCAAAACTCCAACTAAAACAGGGAAGGAATAACCTAAGACAGGCACAGTCACAGAGGGGCCATCAGGAGAGAACTTGGGGTCAATAGAGGTAGGGCACAGACCCTCACCCCCGCTCCAACCTTGCAAGGGTCTGAACCTTCACCCCTTCTAAGGGAGGTCTCCTGCCCCCATGGCTACCTCACTTCCCATGCTTAGCACAGATAGGGACCCAGGTAACAGACAGAAACATGCCAACAGCAGCTGCCCTATATCTAAATTCAGCCTAGCACTAGGAATGCTCAGTGCCTACTCAATGCAAATAAACCACTAATATATACAGGGTAATCTAAGATTGTTTGTAGAGTATTAAATTTGACAGTAAAAGTGTTATCAAGTTTTCAGATTAATTTGAATTGGCGAACTGAAATAAGCGAACACCCAAGAAAATTTAAGTGTACTGGGCAAAAAGCTGTTTCTAAAGTATTAATTACAATTTCTATTGATAGCTCATCTCATGGTAAAATTGCTTAATATGTAATGAACATAAAACAGGCATATTTGTGTGCAAAAAGTTAAAATTTAAAGTTATCAAGATTGCATTAAAAATTTTACCAAATTCTCCATTAATCAAAAAAAAACGGGGGTGGGGGAGGGGAGAGTAGGATAATATCATGTAAGGAAAAATATCTGGTAAGTAAATTATATCTAGAAAATTTCCACTTTAGAAAATTAATTTCCATTTGTAATACTAATAGCAAGACACCCATGAAAAACACACATGAAGTCAAAATAAGCCAAAGGAAAAGCAGGTAGGCAAAAATAAAAAGGACCCCAAGTCAATTTTACAAAAAAGATTCCCTTATTAACTCTTGGTCAAGAATATGTTTATATACTTTCAGAAAACTCCAAGACAAAGTGGACTCCTATAACAGAGGAACTGACAGGTCTGCGCCAACCACGAAGTCAAGAGGAGAAATAGTCCAGAGATGGAAGACATGACTACACCTTGCCATGTGAGCAGTCAGCAGCTGTGCATTGCTACAGGATGCCTAGGACCAAATCAGAGAGGGTCGCACTGGCATTGCCACCATTTGTACACTATCCAGATACCATTGATGACATGTACACATAAGGAACTGTCTGACATTGAAAATGGGACTCAAAGCTATTGGACATTGAAATTGGGACTCAAACATTTTTCCTTTGCTCTTGTGGGCTTACTTCTAACTCACAGGGGCAAGATCTTTTTAAAGACAAGAATCAGGGGGTGGGAGGGAAGCAGATGTAGAGGCAAAGAAGCAATGAACAGACAGTAGTGCTACAGTGGGAAGGCAGGAGAGGTTGTGGGGGAGGGGCCTGTAGGAGATCAACCAAAGGACTTGTATGCATGTGTGTGTAGGCATAGCCAGTGGATACAGGGCAATGGGGGGGCGGGCGTTGGTGGAGGAGAGATGGATGAAGGCATGTACTGGAGGGTGGGGAGGGCAAAGGAAAAAAAAAACCAATTACAACTAAAAGACAAAACAGACACCAACCAGAACCACAGGAAGGCTAGCTCAATGGAAATTCTAAAACAAGAAGGAAAGAGAAAAGTACACTGAGACTCAGAGGAGATGAGGAAGGCAGAGGTACAGAGGCTCGCATGCAGAGAGGGCTGGCAACTGAGTCCACGACTGGCATTTTCAAGACAGAGGGAGACACAAGCTTTCAACTGCTCTGAACTCCAGTTCCCAGAGAGACTCTGGGGACCCAGACTCATATGGGGAGAAACTGGACTGTCTGGCAGGAGGCGGAACTCGAGGGTGGCTTTCTCTCAGAGGTACTTGTAATGATTACTAAGGGACACTGAGACCTGGGGTCTCTTAGGGAGGGCTGAAAGGAAGCTATTGCTCTTTGCCCTGAGACTCTGCCCCATCCAACTGGGTGCAGAAGATTTTGAATATGAATGGCCTGGTCTTTTGAAATCTAAACTTACCTATCAAACTACAGCTGAGTCAGAGAGCCCCAGAACATCCAATTGGAGGCCCAGGCCAGCACAGCAGCTTGCTTTGCTTCACAAGCTGGGCCTCACCTGAACACCTCCAAACCCAAACAAAAAAGAAGAATCTGCATATCTCTCTGTAGCTTCTGCTGGGTGGCCTCAGGCAGAGGCTAAATTAGCACCTCCTTGGAGATCCAAGAGCCAGTGTACCCAGTGGTCAGAGTAGGACCATCCATATTACAACTCCTCAGATCCATAAGGAACACACTCAGGGGGCAGACTCAGTGAGCACCAAAGCCCCACTGATGCAAGTCTTGCCTCATAAGGGTGTCTCCAGCACAGAAGTTCTACCATCATAGACACAGCTGATCCTCACTGCCATTTGGCCTGGAAGTCAATTTCTCCCAGTGATACCAACAATAATTAAGGCTTAACTACAACAATACTGTGCACACAACCCACAAAGGGGTGCACCAAGAGTGTCTACCTCAGGTAATTCGGGAGGCTGAGCCACTGGGCTGTATAGAAAACCTACTCTATCAACTCAGGGAAGCAGTCAAAATGTGGAGACAAACAGGTCACAAATGAAAGAAATGGAGGAGAGCTAATGACTGGATATAGAATTCATAACCATGGTTATAACAATTTTCTCAAAAATGGCAATTAATTTAGTGAGACCCTCAAGGATATGAAAAAGGACCAACTAGAAATTAAGCATACTCATCAATAGTTCTGAGTAAGGAACTGCTGGGAAATTAATTTTTCCATATTAAGTGTGTATAACCAGCAATGCTCAATTTATTTGACTGAAATAAAAAATAATAATATACAGAGATCAACAGCAGACTAGAGGATTGCAAGAATCAAGTCAAAGATTTGAAATACAAAGAAGCAGAAAATACCCAACTGGAAAAGCAAAAAGAAAAAAGAATCCAAAAATATGAAGATAGTGTAAGGAGTCTCTGGGACAACTTCAAGTGTACCAACATCAGAATTATGGGGGTTCTAGAAGAGAGCGAGCAAGATACTGAAAACCTATTTGAAGAAATAATAACAGAAAACTTCCCTCACCTGGTAAAAAAAAAAAAAAGACTTACAAGTCCAAGAAGCACAGAGAACCCCAAACAAGAGGAATCCAAAGAGGATCACATCAAGACACATCATAATTAAAATGCCAAGAGCAAAAGACAAAGAGAGAATAATAAAAGCAGCAAGAGAAAATCAGTTCGTTACCTACAAGGGAGCACCCATACGATTCTCAGCTGATTTCTCAACAGAAACTATGCAGGTCAGACGGGAATGGCAAGAAATATTCAAAGTGATGAATAGCAAGAACCTACAACCAAGATTACTCTACCTAGCAAAGCTACCATTCAGAATTGAAGGGCAGATAAAGAGCTTCACAGATAAGAGAAAGTGAAAGGAGTTCATCACCACCAAACCAGTATTATATGAAATGCTGAAAGGTATTCTTTAAGAAGAGGAAGAAGAAGAAAAAGGTAAATAAAAAATCTGATGACAGAATAAACTGGTGAATATAATAGAATCAGGAGCATAGAAAGCGATTGGATTGACAATTCTTGGGGGAAAATGGGTGTGGGGGTGTGGAAAGAGACTACAAAAATCATACACCTATTGATGAAGACAGTGTGGAGGGGAGGTAAGGGCAGAGAGTGGGGTGGGAACTTGGTGGAGGGGAACTATGGCGGGGGGAAGAGGAACAATTGTAATAACCTGAATAATAAAGATTTATAAAAAAATAAAAATACTCATCAATAGTTTTGAGTAAGGAACTGCTGGGAAATTAATTTCTCCATATTAGGTTAAGTCTGTATAACCAGCAGTACTCAAAAGAATGATCTGAGCCTGGTCTGTATGGTTCAGTGGTTGAACATCAACCTACCAGTATGAACCAGGAGGTCACAGGTCACAGGCTCAATTCCCAGTAAGGGCCATGCAAGAGACAGCTGATTGTGATTCCTTCTCATCACTATTTCTCTCTCCCGCCCTCTCCTTCCTCTCTGAAATTTTTTTTTTTAAAAAAACGAATGATCTGAGCAAATGCTGATGAGGATGTGAAAAAACCAAAACCATTGTATAATCTTCAAGGAATGTAAAATGGTGCATCTGCTGAAGAAAATTGCATGATGATTACTTTTAAAATTAGAAAAAAATTACCATATGATCCACCAATTTTATTTTTGGGTATTGTTAACTAATCGTCATTGGTGCCAATTAAATGCCAATAGGAATTCCCAAGTTGGGGTGAAGCGAAAAAGGAATCAGTGCAAACAGCTCACTAGTGTTACAATGTTATGATATAGCACTGCTGTGAGGACAGCTTACTAGTATTACAGCTCAGTTATGAATCAGCACAGCTGTGGAACAGCAAGGCTGGGAGGTGGCCCTGGGGCGAGGCATCTCTTGGGTGAGGCTGCCACGCTGTGCTCTGGTTGGTTCCATCAGCTCCAGTCTTCTCTGCCCTGCTCTATTCTGCACCACTTTGCTCTAAACTGGTGAGACTTAGGTTTTCAAGCTCCAACTCTAGCTGAAGAACCCCAGTCGTCTGCCTTTAGTGAAAAGGTAAAGTACTCTCTGAGCCAGAGGGGAGCTGACTTAAAAAGACAGAAGTCCCTACTCCTAGTCCCCGATTGGCCTGACCTCATGCAAATGAAGCCTCCAAATCCCCACAGTTTGATTTATCCATAAAGTACTGCCCTGATTTGTTGGAATGGAGCCACTTTGGTCAGTAAAGTTTCTGATGAAGATATAACTGTGCAGCTCTGATTGAATGGAGATATGACTGGTTGAAATATATGTTCTATTAGTTGAAATATGACTTCAGAAATTATTTTATATTGGCTGGCTGGGATGGCAGAAACACAGTGCAGGCAAGCAGTTCAGTGTAGGAGATAGGTAGTTCAATGTGGGAGGTAGGCAGTTTAGTTCAGGCTTCTCCATAAAGCATGACTTATGGGAGAAGTTCCTTGTAGAAAGGCTCTGTCTTTAACTTTGAGCCCAGTTAGCCACCAGGAACCCTTCTTGGTAAGTATCTTCTTTCTCAGAGTCCACAGTATATACCCAAAAGAATTAAAAGTAGTGTTTAAGGGAGATATACACCCATGTTTGTAGCAATAATATTCACAATAGCCAAAAGGTGAAAACATCTCAATTCTATCAACAGATGAATGAATAAATAAAAGTTGATACCGTATATACATACAGTGGAATATTATTCAGCTTTAAAAAGAAAAGTAATTCTGACATTCTATATAATAAAAGCCCATTATGCACATTGTCCTCTCAGACGGTCATTCAACTGGGAGTTCGACCACTCACTATGATGTGCGCTGACCACCAGGGGGCAGCGTAGAACATGGCGGTGCTGGCAACGGGTGGCAGTTGAGGCACTGCCGGCCCCAATGGGCCTCAATGAGAGTGGGGCTGTGGCAGGTTAGCGGGTGGCACCAGGCCAAGGCAGATGTGAGCAGGACTCAATTGCCCCACCAATTGCTCCACAGATGGCAACCAGCGGCAGTGATGGAGTGCCTAATGACTCAAGCAGAGGGGAGCACACAGGATCCAAGGGGCTCAGGTGCTTCCCAGGGCCCAAACATCAGCTGGGACCTGCCCTTCCACACCAGACGCTCATGCTTCAATCACCGGCCAGGCCTAGGGATGGCACCCAGGCATGAATTTCAGGAACTAGGCCTCTAGTATTTTATAATGGATGAACTTTGAAAATGTTATGCCAAGTGAAATAAACCACTCACCAAATAAGCATATATTGTTTTATTTCACTTACACAAAGCTTCAAGAGCAGTCAAATTCATAGAGACAGAAATTAGAATGGTGGATGCCAGGTGCTAAGGGAGAAGTTATAATGAGTTAGCAGTCAGTGGGCACAAAGTTTACATTTGGGATGGAGGTAATGGTAACACAGTTTGAATGTATTTAATTCCATAGCATTGAGTACTTGCTACAATTTAGTTAAAAATGATAAATTTAAGTTAAGTTGTTTGCCACAATAAAAGTGACTTGCTGAAACTGGTTTGGCTCAGTGGATAGAGCGTCGGCCTGTGAACTGAAAGGTCCCAGGTTTGATTCCAGTCAAGGGCATGTACCTAGGTTACGGGCACATCCCCAGTAGGGGACGTGCAGGAGGCAACTGATAGATGTCTCTCTCTCATCGATGTTTCTAACTCTCTATTCCTCTCCCTCCCTCTCTGTAAAAAAACAATGAAAAAAAATTTAAAAAAAAAGACAATGACTTATTGTACAGGAGAAGGAATGCCCACTTCTCAGAGCTCTGCCATGAAAAGGCCATTCTTCTTGGTTCTGGCCTTGGCCATGAGGATAACTCTGCTTTTAGCTGGGACCTCTTGACCAGGTGAGCACTGTGGTGCAGTGACAGTCTAAAGCTTTGGAAACCACAGTAAAGCCCGCCATCCCCTGCACACCATACCAGAATTATTTTCATGAGGGCAGATAGTCAAGATAACCTCAGAAATAAAACAGGAGTAGATAAGACATTGAGAAAATGATAGGAACACACTCTTTGCAAACAACTGGAGTCAAGAGAACATGTACAGTATAAACATTGGATAGAAGGCATCTGTCTGCTCCAAACATGAGGTTGAAAGAGGGGTAAATACTCTCCTAGTTTTCTGGGAAAACTTGACTGTATGGCAGGGGGAGAACAGTCTCCTTTTCTTCTAACTTTATTGAGATATAACTGACATATAGTACTTTGTAAATTTAAGGTGTACAAAGCACCACAATAGCATTAGTAAGTACTTCCATCACCTCGTATGACTTCCTTTTTTGTGGTAAGAACATTTAGGATCCACTTTATTAGTAACTTACAAGCATGTAATACAGTATTATTAACTATAATCACAATGCTGATGTACAACATGGAGCAACAAGAAATTATTTGTCTTATAACTAGTATCTTTAAAATTGTTGGGTTTTTAGAGCAATAGTAAAAGGGAAGTTTTCTTTTGTAGCACAACATCGCCATCTCATGGACAAAACTAACGTGATGCAAAGTTTCTCTAAACTGAACACTCTCTAAAAGCCCCTGCCAGGAGTTTTTTGCATCCACCAGAGCAGTCCAACTCTGCACCTTAATGTCCAATATTCTCCGAAGTGGTCCAGAGAGAACTGTTCCATTGTTAAGGCAAATATTTAAGGCAAAAATTCTAATTTCATGATATTTCCACTTTGTTCTTAAGATTAAAATGTCAGTTTTGGTATTTGAATTTCAGATGAGGGTCTGATCACTAGCATTAGTTTTACAGTGAAAACTCCCACAAAAGTAGACTTCACAGAAAAGGTGAAAGTGAACGGCACCACAGCCAGCCAGGTAAAACATTCTGCAAAGAAAAATACCCCTTCCAAGTCAAATGGGCACTCTCTCATTTCTTACTTTTAGATTTCATTGGGGTGGCTCCAGAGGTCTCTGATGTGTCTCCATGCTGTTATCCAGTGATCTTCATTTAAAATAGCTGTGTAAAAATTTACTTTGGAAGTATGGGATATCTTGGATATTTGTCCAAGTCAAGGCTTAAGTGGGGAAAATATCTTTTTTAATTGTATATATTTAAGGTGCACAACAATTACTACAATAAAGTTTATTAGCATAAATGTCTCCTCACAGTGATCTTTGTGTGTCATTGTGTGGTATGAGCACCTGAGATCTCTCTCAGCAAACTTCCAGAATCAGTACAGTGGTAGTAACTACAATTATCACAGTGTATGTTAAATCTCTGGACTTGTTTGTCCTACACGACTACCATTCTGTACTCTTAGCAGCCATCTCCATTTTCCCACCTCTCTGCCCCTGCTGATCACTGTTTCACCCTCTACTTCTATGAGTTTGACTATGTTGAAGTTCACATATAAGTGAGATCATGCAGTTTTCTATGTCTGTGTCTATTTACCATAATTTCTTCCAGTTTCAACCATGTTGTTGCAAATAGAAGGACTTCCCTCTTTTTTAAGACTTAGTATTTATATTTTTAATTATTCATTCATCCATAGACATCATTTTCATGTCCTGGCTGTTGTTAATAATGTTGCAATAAACATGGGAGTACAGATATCTCTTCAAGGTACTGATTTCATTTCTTTGGGATATATGCCCAGAATTGGATTGTTTCTGAACTCAAGGTGTTTGCCACTGGGGTTACTCTATTAAAAAATGAGACATGGTTGTTGCAAGTTAGTTTTATTTACTTTCAGCAAGTAAGTAAAGGGATTCATATCCCTTCAGAGACACCTTGAAGGGAGGCTTAGCCATGGCTTATATACATATTTGGTTAATTATATGTTGATTTCTTCTTTGCATTTCGCTATTTTTATCCCATTGAGTTTTTTTACAGCTGCATTTGCAAAATACTGCACTATATTTTAACAGTTAGCGAGAAAGAGCTCTTAACACTTCTCAGACCATGAGACCCTTATCTTATCTAACAGGCTGCTGGATCATAAGGTAATTCTATTTTTAATTTTTTGACGTTTCCCAGAATGGCTGGTTCCCACCAAAAGTGCATCAAGGTTCCCCTTTCTATACATCCTCATCAACATTTGTTTTCTTTTATTTTTTTGATAACCATTCTGGCAGTTTGGGTTTGCACTAGGGAAAATGACTTTTTAAAGTGAGTCTTGGCACTCATTAGCACACATTGCTCACTCCAACTATACAGCAGTCACCCTGGAAGCTCCTAGAGATACAACTGCAACTGAAAACAAAGACCTGGCTGCCTGCCCCTTTGGGAAGGAGATGAGGGGGATTTGTCCTTCTGCCTGCTTCCTTCTGCAGGCTAAATGTGGCCCAAACAATTTTCTTGTTGATTGGAGAAAACAGCCCAGGAGGGTGGGGGACTTATAGTGTCTTGTGAAGGCCTGGCCTTTTTGGACCTCAGATTTGGGGTTCCGAGGAAGGACTAACAACATTTCCAGAAATATTGTCAGTTTTTGTAGGAAATGTGATTTTTATATAAAAAACCATGAGGACTCCACCAACAAGTTTTTAAAAACAATACACAAATACAATAAAATTACAGGATACAAAAATCAATGCATAAAAATCCATTGCATTCCTGCCCACTAACAATAAAATTTCAGAAAGAGAAATGGAAAAAAATTCTATCTGAAATTGCAATAAAAAGAAGTATATACCTGTATACCTAGAAATAAACTTAAGGGATTTGAAGGACTTGTACACTGAAAACTACAAGATATTGAAAGAAATTGAAGACAACAGAAAGAAATGGAAACATACTCTGTCTATGCATTGGAAGAATCAACTCACTTAAAATGGCCATATTATCTAAAACAATATACAGATTTAATGCAATCCCCATCAAAATCCCAATGGCATTTTTCAAAGGAATAGAACAAAAAGTCATCAAATTTGTATGGAACTACAAAAGACCCTGAAGCCAAAGCAATCCTAAAGAAAATGAACAAGCCAGAGATATTATGTTCCCTGACATAAAATTATACTAAAAAGTTACAATATAATATTGGCAGAAAAACAGACACACATACCAATGGAATAGAATTGAGACCCCAGAAATTAATCCAAATGTATATGGGCAACTAATTTTTCAACAAAAAGACAAAAACATACAAAAGAAAAATGAAAGCCTTTTTAATAAATGGTGTTGGAAGAATTGGAAAGCTCTATGTGAAAGAATGAAACTAGACTGTTATTTGACACCACATGCATAAATCAACACAAAATGGATATAAAACCTAAATATAAGACCTAAGGCAACACAATACATATAAGAAAACATAGGTATTAAATGTACAGACCTTGCTCTCAAAGAGAATTTTATGAAATTGACCCCAAAGGTAAAAGCAAAAATAAATGAATGGGACTATGTCAAACTAGAAAGCTTCTGCACAGTAATAGAAACCACTAACCAACAAACAAAAAGGCCAGCAACCAAATGGGAGAAGATATTTATAAACAATATATCTGATAAGAGGCTAGTGTCCAAAATATATAATGAGCACGTACAGTTCAACAACAAAGCAATCCAATCTACAAAAATGAGCAGAGGACTTGAAAAGACACTTTTCCCAAGAAGTCAAACAAATGGCTAACAAATATATGAAAGATTTTCCACTTCACTAGTTATAAGGGAAATCAAAGAGATATCACCTCATACTTGTGAGAATAACAAGTGTTGGAGAGAATGTGGAGAAAAATAAACAATCATACATTGCTGGTGGCAATGTAATTGGTACAACCACTGTATAAAACAGTATGGAGGTTTCTCAGAAAGTTAAGAATAGAGCTACAATATGATCCAGCAATGCCTCTTCTCAGTATCTACCCCTATCCCCCCACAAAAAAAACACACCCAAAAACATGTATTTGCAAACACATATGTCCTATGTTCATTGCAGAATTATTTATAGTGGCCAAGACATGGAAACAAGCATGATAGATGATTGGATAAAAGAGAAATGGGGGACATCTATAATAGTCTTAATAATAAAACAAACAAGCATGTGACACATTTATATAATGGAATATGACTTAGCCATTAGAGAGGATGGAATACTGACATTTGTGACAACCTGGATGGATCCTGAAAATATCATGCTAAGCAAAATAAATCATGCTAAGTGGGACTTTTATGTATGTGCTAGAAACACATCCTTTTAGCACATATATAATTTGCAAACATTTTCTTCCAGTCTGTGGCTTGTCATTTTCATAATGGTGGTCAGCACATGTCAGAGCAAGTGATGAACTCCCAGTCTCCCAATTGAATTCCCAATGGAACACTTTGCATATTAGGCTTTTATATATATATATATATATGTTTTATACATATAAAACATATATATATGTTTTATATATATATATGTGTGTACATATGTTTATATATATGTGTATATATATATGTTTATATATGTTTATATATATACACACACATATACATACATACACACACATACACACACACACACATACACACACACACACACACACTTGAAACATATATATCACTCCAATCAATTTAATTTTTAAGAAAGACAAGAAAAGGTCAAGAACCACATGTGATTTCACTCATATGTGGAAAATAAAATAGAAAGCAACAAATAAACAAACAAAAAACTCATAGACACCTACAATAATATTTTTTTATTAATTTTTTATACATATCTCCCCATTGCCCCCCCTCCCTCCCAGGCATACCCCAACCCCCCAGTGTCTATGTTCATTGGTTATGATTATATGCATAGATACAAGTCCTTTGATTGATCTCTTATATACCTCACCTAACTTTAATCTTCCTGCTATAATTTCACAGTTTGTTTGAAGCTTTACTGTCTCTGTATCTATCCTTTTGTTCATCAGTTTATAATATTCTTTATTATCCCCCAATGAGTGCGATCATGTGATGCTTCTCCTTCATTGACTGGCTTATTTCGCTAAGCATAAGGCTCTCCTGTTCCAACCAGGTTGCTGCAAATGGTAAGAGTTCCTTCTTTTTAATGGCAGCATAGAATTCCATTGTGTAGATGTACCACAGTTTTCTGATCCACTCATCTGCTGACGGGCACCTAGGCTGTTTCCAAATTGTGGCTATTGTAAATTGTGCTGCTATGAACATAGGGGTGCATAAATCCTTTCTGATTGGTGTTTGTAATTTCTTAGGATAAATTCCTAAGAGTGGTGCTACAGGGTCAAATGGGAGATCCATTTTTAGTTTTTTGAGGAAACTCCATACTGTTCTCCACAGTGGCTGCACCAGTCTGCATTCCCACCAACAGTGCACAAGGGTTCCTTTTTCTCCGCATCCTCGCCAACACTTGTCTTTTGTTGATTTGTTGATGATTGCCATTCTGACAGGTGTAAGATGGTATCACATTGTCGTTTTGATTTGCATCTCTCGGATGATTAATGACTTTGAACATGTTTTCATGTGTCTCTTGGCTTTCCTTCTGTCGTCTTTTCAAAAGGTTCTATTTAGGTCCGTTGCCCATTTTTTTATTGGATCCTTCATCTTCCTTTTATTAAGTTGTATAAGTTGGTTGTAGATTTTGGAGATTAAACCTTTATCAGTGATATCATTTGCAAATATGTTCTCCCATGCATTGATCTTGCTTGTTGTTTTGTTGATGGTTTCTTTTGCTGTGCAAAAGCTTTTTATTTTGATGTAGTCCCATTTGTTTATTTTTTCTTTAGCTTCCATTGCCTTTGGAGCAGTATCAGTGAAGAAGTTCTTTCGGCACATATCTGAGATTGTGCTGCCTGTAGATTCCTCTAGTATTTTTATGGTTTCCCTTCTAATGTTTAAGTCCTGTATCCATTTTGAGCTTATTTTTGTATTTGGTGTAAGTTGGTGGTCCAGTTTCAATTTTTTGCATGTATCTGTCCAATTTTCCCAACACCATTTATTGAAGAGGCTATCTTGGTTCTATTGAATGTTCATGCCTCCTTTGTCAAATATTAATTGAGCATAGTGGTTTGGGTGGATATCTGGGTTCTCTATTCTATTCCATTGATCTATATGTCTGTTCTTGTGCCAGTACCAGGCTGTTTTGAGAACAGTTGCTTTGTAGTATAGCTTGAAGTCTGGTATTGAGATCCCACCTACTTTATTCTTTTTTCTCAGAATTGCTGTAGCTATCCGTGGTCTTTTTTTATTCCAGATGAATCTATGAAGAATTCTTTGTAGGTCTGTGAAATATGTCGTTGGTATTTTAACGGGTAGTGCGTTGAATCTGTAGATTGTTTAGGGTAGTATGGACATTTTAATGATGTTGATTCTCCCAATCCATGAGCATGGGATGCTCTGCCATCTGTTAACATCTTCCTCTATCTCTTTTTTCAGTGTCCTGTAGTTTTCAGCATAAAGGTCTTTTACCTCTTTAGTTAGGTTTATTCCTAGGTATCTTAATTTTTTTGGTGCGATGGTAAATGGGATTGCTTTTTTAGTGAAGCAATAATTCTATAACTTCACTGTTAGTGTATAGAAATGCCACAGACTTCTTAGCATAAATTTTGTATCCTGCTACATTGCCGAATTCATTAATTAAGTCAATTAGTTTTGGAATGGAATCCTTTGGGTTTTTTATGTACAATATCATGTCATCTGCAAATAAGGACAGCTTTACTTCTTCTTTTCCAATTTGGATGCCTTTTATTTCTTCTTGTTGTCTAATTGCAATGGCTAATACTTCCAGTACTATGTCGAACAGGAGAGGTGAGAGTGGGCATCCCTGTCTTGTTCCTGTTCTTAGGGGAAATGGTTTTAGTTTTTGCCCATTGAGTATGATGTTAGCTGTGGGTTTATCATATATGGCTTTTATGATGTTGAGGTATGATCCTTCTATTCCCACTTTGCTGAGAGTTTTTATCAAGAAAGGATGTTGGATTTTGTCAAATGCTTTTTCTGCATCAATTGATATGACTATGTGATTTTTATCTCTCAATTTGTTTATGTGATATATCACATTTATTGATTTGCGGATATTGAACCATCCCTGCATTCCTGGGATGAATCCTGCTTGGTCATGGTGTAAGATCTTTCTGATGTACTGCTGGATCCGGTTTGCTAGAATTTTGTTGAGGATTTTGGCATCTATGTTCATGAGAGATATTGGCCTATAATTCTCTTTCATTGTGTTGTCTTTATCTGGTTTTGATATTAGGGTGATGCTGGCTTCATAGAAGGTGTTTGGTAGTATTCCTTCTTCTTGAATGTTTTTGAATAGTATGAGGAGGATAGGTTTTAATTCTTCCTTGAATGTTTGGTAAAACTCTCCTGTGTAGCCATCTGGACCTGGGCTTTTATTTGCTGGAAGCTTTTTGATTACTGCTTCAATTTCTTCCATAGTTATTGGACTATTGAGATGTTTGGCTTCCTCCTCATTGAGTTTTGGGAGGTTATATTTTTCTAGGAATGTGTCCATTTCTTGCAGGTTGTCCAATTTGTTGGAATAGAGTTGTTCATAGTATTTTTTTAACAATCCTTTGTATTTCCACAGGGTCTGTTGTTATTTCTCCTCTTTCATTTCTGATTTTGTTTATTTGGGTCTTCTCTCTTTGCTTCTTGGTGAGCCTGGCTAGGGGTCCATCAATCTTGTTTATCCTTTCAAAGAACCAGCTCTTTGTTTTGTTGATCTTTTGAATTGTTTCTTTGGTCTCCAAGTTGTTTATCTCCGCTCTGATTTTCACTATTTCCTTCCTTCTGAGTACACTGGGCTTTTCTTGTTGCTCACGTTCTAGCTCTTTGAGTTGTAGGTTTAGGTGATTTATTACCATTATTTCCTGTTTTTTGCAGTAGGCTTGTAGGGCTATGAACTTCCCTCTCAAGACTGCTTTCACTGTGTCCCATAAATTTTGTATTGTTGTGTTGTCATTGTCATTTGTTGCCATGATGTTTTTTATTTCTTCCTTGATCTCTCTGGTTACCCAGTCGTTGTTTAAAAGCATGCTGTTTAGTCTCCATGTGTTTGATTTCTTTCTATTGTTTTTATTATAGTTGATTTTCAGTTTTATACCACTGTGGTCTGAGAAAATGCTTGATATGATTTCTATCTTCTTGAATTTGAAGAGACTTTTCTTATGACCCAACATATGATCTATTTTTGAAAATGACCCATGTGTACTGGAGAAGAATGTATATTCTGTTGCTTTGGGTGAAATGTTCTGAAGATGTCAATTAATTCCATCTGGTCTAGTGAGTCATTTAGGATTAATGTTTCTTTGCTGATTTTTTGTTTAGAGGATTTGTCCAATGATGACAGTGGGGTATTAAAGTCTTCTACTATGATTGTATTGCTGTCAATCTCTCCCTTAATATCCTCCAAGAGTTTTTTTTCTGTATTTAGGTGCTCCTATATTGGGTGCATATATGTTTATCAGAGTTATTTCTTCTTGTTGGATTGTTCCCTTTAGTATTATTAAGTGGCCTTCTTTATCTCTTGTTATGTCCTTCACTTTGAGATCTAATTTGTCAGATATAAGTATTGCAAACCCCGCTTTTTTTTCATTTCCATTTGCCTGAAATACCATGTTCCATCCCTTCACCATCAATCTGTGTGCGTCTCTTTTCCTAAGGTGGGTTTCTTGCAGACAGCAGATATATGGATCATGTTTTCTTATCCAATCAGTTACCCTATGTCTTTTGATTGGAGCATTTAATCCATTTACATTTAAAGTTATTATTGATAAGTACTTATCTGTTGCCATTTTTAGTCCTTACCCCTGAGTTCCTTCTTCGCTTCCTCTTTCTTTTTATTACAGCAGACCTTTTAACATTTCTTGCATTGCTGGTTTGGTGGTAATATATTCCCTTAGTCCTTTTTTGTCTGTGAAGCTTTTGATTTCACCTTCAATTTTGATTGAGAGTCTTGCAGCGTACAGTATTCTTGGATTCAGACCCTTCCTTTGCATGACTTTGTATATTTCATTCCATTCCCTTCTGACCTGATGAGTTTCTTTTGAGAAGTCAGTAGCTAGTCTTATGGGGGTTCCTTTGTAGGTAACTTTCTGTTTCTCTCTGGCTGCTTTTAAGATTCTTACTTTGTCGTCGGTGTTTGCCAATTTAGTTATAATGTGCCTCGGTGTCGGTTTGTTGGGGTTCATTTTGCTTGGGACTCTGTGAGCTTCTTGGATTTGTGTGGGTTTTTTCTTTTCTATATTGGGGAAATTTTCTGTCAGTATTTCTTCAAACACGTTCTCTAATTCTTGTTCAGTTTCCACTTTTTCTGGAACCCCAATTATGCGGATGTTATTTTGTTTCATGTTATCCCAAGGTTCCCTCAGACTCTTCTCTTGCTTTTTAACTTTTTTTTCTAGAAGCTGCTGTACTTGGGTATTTTTTCCTACCGTGTCTTCTAGCTCACTGATGCGGTCCTCTGCTTCTTCTAGTCTACTTTTGATGCTTTCTATTGAGTTCTTTATAGCAGTGATATCATTATTCATTTCTTCTTGTTTATTCTGCACCTCCTCTAGTTTCTTCTGCATTTCTTCTTGTTTATTCTGCACCTCCTCTAGTTTCTTCTGCATTTCTTCTTCATGCTTCTTCACCTCCTCTAGGTTTTTATTCATTACCTCTTGGCTCTTGCTCATATTGTCAAATTTGTCTTCCATTCTTTTCAACCACATTATGATAATTTCTCTCAACTCTTTGTCTGGTAGGCTTATTTGTGGTTCTATTTTGCTTACATCCTTTTCTGGTGAAACCTGCCTTTCTGTCTTTTGTGGGCTGTTTCTGTTTCTGCACATGGTATTTCTTCTCTGGGTGTCTGGTTATGTAGTGCTCTCTCCTACTTTGATTGAAAGGCAAAAACTACAACACGACCAGGTACAGCACACAAGACACTGAGTAGAAATGTATTCAAGATGTTAATAATCACAAATAAGGTGACCACCAATGAAGGACAAATTAGGTGTAAATAGAGAAACAAGAAGAGGAAAATGAGGAAGAAAGAAAAGAAAGAAGTGCCAAAATCAAATTGGGAGAGTGAGAAAAAAAAAGATAAATAAATGAACAATAAAATAAAATAAAATAAGAAAATAAAAAGGAGAAAAAGGAGAAGGAAAGAGGAAGAGAAAAAAGTCAGAGAAAAAAGAAAGTGTATAAGAGAGAAAAGAGGAACAAAATATAGATGTCAGGAGACAACTTCAATAGAACAGTCACTAATCCCAATAAAGGCCAGCAACCAGTACCTAGAGATTGATGCAAATTGCAAATAGCAACTGGTATCGAGGGAGATGAGGGAAAAGAGAGGTAGAAAACAAAGCAAGCAAAAAGCAAAATAAAACAAGTAGAATAAACTGAAACAATCTCTCAAAAAAAACTTTCAAAAAATCGATATAATCACTTTTCAGGCAAATAGCAACAAAAGGACATAGAGAAAAAACAACTTTTTGGCTAGTGAAGACAAGAGGGGAGAGGTTGGTGTGGACTTGTAGTAGGGGATTTGAAATTAGATATATAAATGGGGTGAAATTTTAACCAGGTAAAGAGAAAAATATGGAGAATCTAAAGTTGGAAAAGAAACAAGACAGCAAAATGGGGAAAGTTAGGAGGAAAGTGTTGGCATAAAGGTGGAGTTGAGTTGGAGTAAAATTATGCTCAAGAGAAGATGAAAATAGAATGTAGAACTCTAATCTCGAAATAAAATAAAGAGAAAACAAAATGACACTTTTTTTTTCCAAAAACGGTAAAGTACTAGTAGTAATTAATAATACTAGTTTAAAACAAAAA
Source organism: Lasiurus cinereus (assembly GCA_011751065.1). Taxonomy (NCBI): domain Eukaryota; kingdom Metazoa; phylum Chordata; class Mammalia; order Chiroptera; family Vespertilionidae; genus Lasiurus; species Lasiurus cinereus. The sequence continues at coordinate 26,235,579 of JAAGEH010000392.1, read as the reverse complement.
TGTAATAATTATAAAGGTAAAATCAATTGAGGCAGAAAGAAAAAAAATATTCTTTTAATTAAAATATGTGAAAATGAAAAATAATCAATTAAAAATTTAAAAAAAGAAGAAAGAAAAAAGGAAAGAAAAAAAAAGAAGAAAAATAGAATGGTCCTTCACTTCCACTATTATTCTGCTTGGCACTCCTGTTTCCCAGTAGGGGAGGTACTGCAGTTCCCTGTGTTCCCCTCTTGGTGTTTTAATCTCTTTATTCTCTTGTTGTTATGCGAGAGTCAATTTGTGTGTCATCCATTGGGTGGCAGTGTTTCGGAATTGATCTCTGAGACAAAGCACAGGACCTCTCTAGGCTGTGCTCAGATCCTGCTACTCTGTGGTTCCCAAAACCAGTTTGTGGGGGTTTTGCAGCCTGGACACTGCAATAACTCCCAGGTTGTCCCTCTGCCCCAGAGAAAAAGAAAAAAAAAAAGAGTCGTTTTCCGGAGCTCTCCTCTGTCAACAGCTCAGAGGGTTTGCCTTCACTCTCAGGGATCACGCCCTGACCACCTCCTCGGACCTCTCCAGAGGCAGCTTTCCCGCACACAGCCCAGCTCCCACAGTGTGCACGTCTCTGCCCTGTGGGGGTAGGAGACCGCACCCTGGCCCAGGCGAAATCTGACCCTTCTGCGAGCGCGTGCGCAGTATGGATCTCTGAATCCTTAGTCTGTGTGTCTGTGCTGCCTGGGAAGCCGCGCTCTGGGTCCTGGCTGCTCTGTGGGTGCCTCCGTCAGCCGCAGCTTTCAGACCTCGGCAGACATCCACCTCCCCCTTAAGTCAGGCGCAATCTGACCTTTCCGTGTGCTCTGTGGATCTCTGATTCCGCCAATTGTCTGCGCCGATTGGAGAGCGGAGTTCTGGGTCACCGGGTTCCTGGCTGCTCGATGGGTGCCCAGCCGAAGGCTTCAGACCGCCGCAGACATCCACCTCCCACTGCAAGATGGCTCGGGCTCCGCGTTCGCGCTGGTGGCCCCGGCGGACAAAAACCCCGTGGCAGTGGGGCTGCCTGGCCGGGAGAGCCCCCTCCAGCAGTTTCCCGCCTTCCCCTGGAGGACAACTGACTCCTAGCTTGCCAACAAACACTCCCAATGCAACTCTCAGCCGCTCTCTCTCCCTCTGCCCAGAGACAAAGCTCCAGACACGTCCGTCTACTCCGCCGCCATTTTCTCCTCTCCCTACAATAGTATTTTGATTACCAGAGAGAAGTGGGGGTGAAGAAGGTAAGGGTGTCAAATATATGGTGATGGAAAGAGACTAAACCATGTGTGGTGAGTACACAATGCTATATACAGATGATGCATTATAGAATTACTAGAGGCCAGTGCATGAAATTCATGCATGGGTAGGGTCCCTAGCAGCTGTCGGCTAGGGCCTTCCTTCGTTCTGCACCACCCCCTGGGGGTCAGCACATGTCAGAGCGAGCAATGAACTCCCAGTCTCCCAATCGAACTCCCGAGGGAACACTTTGCATATTAGGCTTTTATATAGATAGATAGATAGATAGATAGATAGATAGATAGATACACTTGAAACATATATGTCACTCCAATCAATTTAATTTTTAAGAAAGACTTATAAAAATGACAAGCCACAGACTGGGAGAAAATGTTTGCAAGTTATATATGTGCTAAAAGGACATGTTTCTAGCACATATATAAAGTCCCAAAACTCAAAAATAATAAACAGAAAACCTAATTTATGAAAAAGGACAAAATACCTAAACAGACTTCCACCCAAGAAGATATAAGTATGGTGATATGCAATGAAAAGATTTTCAACAGCATTAATAACTCTAGAAGTGCAAATCAAAACCACAGTAAGGAAGCACATATACCTGTTAACTAAATAGATTGAACATAGCCAGTACTGACGAAGAAAAGGAGGAGCTGCAATTCTCATACTGGAAAGAGAGATAAAAATGGTGCTGTCACTTTGGAAAAGGGTTTGATAATTTAAAAAATATTTTTAACTTTTCTTTTTTTCCTATTTTTTCTTTATTGATTAAGGTATTACATATGTGTCCTTAACCCCCACTGTCCCCCAACCCCCACTTGTGCGCTCACTCCCCTAGTGTCTGTGTCCATTGGTTATGCTTAAATGCATGCATATAAGTCCTTTGCTTGACCTCTCCTCCTTACTCCCACCCACCCCTGCCTTCCCTCAGAGGTTTGAAAGTCTGATCGATGCTTTTCTATCTCTGGATTGGTTTTTGTTCATCAGTTTATGTTATTCATTATATTCCACAAATGAGTGAGATCATGTGATATTTATCTTTCTGTAACTGACTTATTTCATGTAGCATAATGCTCTCCAGGTTCATCCATGCTGTTGCAAATTGTAGGAATTCCTTCTTTTTTACAGCAGTGTAGTTTTCCATTGTGTAAATGTACCATAGTTTTCTAATCCACTCATCTACTGATGAACACTTAGGCTGCTTCCAAATCTTAGGTATTGTACATTGTGCTGCTATGAACATAGGGGCTCATATATCCTTTTTGATTGGTGTCTCTAGTTTCTTGGAATATAATCCTAGAAGTGGGATCACTGGGTCAAATGGGAGTTCCATTTTTAGTTTTTTGAGGAAACTCCATACTTTTCAAATACAGTTGACAGACAGTATTTTATTCGTTTCAAATATACAGCATGATGATTAGACTTTTATATATCTTACAAAGTAATCACCCTGATAAATCTATTACCCATTTGACACTTACATAGTTATTAAAATACTAGAAGCCTGGTGCATGAAATTCATGCATGGGGAGTGGGGTGGTGATGTACCTCAGCCCAGCCTGCACCCTCTCCAATCTGGGACCCCTCGAGGGATGTCTGACTGCCCATTTAGGCCCAAACACACTGGGGAGTCAGACATCCCTCTCATAATCCAGGACTGCTGGCTCGCAACTTCTCACCTTGCCTGCCTTCCTGATTGCCCCTAACTGCTTTTGTCTGCCAGCCTGATCACCCCCTAAATACTCCCTGCCAGCCTGATTGATGCCTAACTGCGCTCTCCTGCAGGCCTGGGTTCCTCCCAACTGCCCTCCCTAGCAAGCCTGTCTCTCCCAACTGCCATCCCCTGCTAGCCATCTTGTGGTGGCCATATTGTGTCTACATGGGGGCAGTCATTTTTGACCACATGGGGGAAGCCATCTTGTGTGTTGGAATGATGATCAATCTGCATATTACCCTTTTATTAGATAGGATAGAGGCCTGGTGCATGGTTAGTGGTCAGCTAGTTTGCCCTGAAGGGTGTCCCAGATCAGGATGGGGGTTCCCTTGAGGCATAGGGCAGCATGGGCAAAGGGCCTGTGTTGGTTTGCAAGCTGGCCATACCCCCCAGTGACTCAAGCAGAGGCCCTGGTATCTGGAATTTATTTATCTTCTACAATTGAAATTTTGTAGCCTAGAGCAGAGCCAAGCCTCCTGCTCACTGTGTGGTGGCAGCCATTTCTGTTGGGATTTATTTATCTTCTGTAATTGAAACTTTGTAGTCTTAAGTGGAGGTCAAGACAGGCCAAGGCTGCAGAAGCTTGGCTTCCTCCATCACTGGGGGCAACCCTAGCCTCCTGCTCTCTCCAGCTCTGTGGCTGCTGCCATTTTTGTTGGGATTTATTTATCTTCTATAATTGAAACTTTGTAGCCTTGAGTGGAGGCCTGAGCTAGCTAGAGTATGTGGAAAGCTTGGCTTCCTCCATCAATGGGGAACCCAAGCCTCTATACTGCTCACTCCATGGCCATAGCCATCTTGTTTGGGGTTAATTTGCAAATACTCACTCCTGATTGGCTGGCGGGCATGGCTGGTGGACATGGCTTGTAGGTGTAGTGGAGCGATGGTTAATTTGCATATTACTCTTTTATTAGATAGTACTAGAGGCTTGGTGCATGAAAATTCATGTACTAGAGGGGGGATCCCTCATCCCAGCCTCCCCCTCTCAGAGTCCAGGAGATCTCAGGGGCAGGCAATGACCCAGTGATCAGGGGAAGGCGACACTCTCATCACACCTCAGCTGCTGCCACTACTGGCAGTGCAAGACTCAGCTGGCCCTAGTTACCTGAGCCTCAGGCATCCCTGAGTAGCTGGGCATTCACCATCTGAGGCTTGCCTATGCCTCGGGCTGGACCTGGGTGGGTGGGGAGCTGAGGGGACTGGATACCACCATCTTGTGGCTATGGGCACTGCCATCTTTGCTGGTGGGACAGTCAATTAGTATATTTTCTCCTTATTGGCTGTAGGCATTAGGGTCAATTAGCATATTCCCTTTTTATTAGATAGGATTGTTGACTATATTTCCTGTGTTGTACTTTACATTCCCTGTTTTTATAATTGGCAATTTGTACTTCTTAATTCTTTTACCTTTTTCACCCATCCCCCAAACCTCCTCCAAATTTAAACATATACCTATCATATGACTCAGATATTCTACTCCTAAGTTTTTATCCAAAAGGAATGAAATCACATGTACCCTAAAGACTTGTACATGAATGTTTATAGCAGCTTTATTTGTAAGAACTACAAACTGAACGTAAATTAAATGTTCATCAGTGGGTAGATGAATAAATAGTCATTTACTCACACAATAGGATATTATTCAGCAGTAAAAAAATAAATAAAAAAGAACTATTGATTCTTTCTACAAAATTGGTAAATTTTGAATAATTACACTGAAAGGAGCTGGAACCCCTTGCTTGTCCCCCAAAAAGGAGAGAAAGCAAAGCAGGGGTTGCCTAGCTTTGGGAAGAAACTGGGTAGGGGTGGGCAGTCACAAGATAATGAGGGAAGATGCAGGGGGCATGTCCACCTAGACTGTGGTGATGGTTTCATGGGTATATGCATGGGTCAGAAATGATCAAATTATACATTATAAAAACTATGCAATTTATTTGATTTGATATACCTCAATAAAACTGTTAAATATAATAGCTCTGGCACGTGTGGTTCATTAGTTAGAGTGTGGCCCTCCAACTAAAGGGACTTAAGTTTAATTCCCCAGTCAAAGGCACATAACTGGGTTGCAGGTTCTATCCCTAGCACTAATGTACACACACTAATCTTCCATTCTCCTCTTTCTTCTTTTTTTAAAAAGTTTTGTATTGGTTTCAGGTGTACAGCTTAGTATTTATACAATCATATACACTTTACATAGTGTTCCTCTAGATATTTCCCATATTCCATCTGGCACTATGTACTTATTTATCAAAATATTATTGATATATTCCCTTTGCTTTACTGGTACTACTTACATTCCTGAGACTATTTTGTAACTATTAATGGGTCCTCCTCTTTTAAAAAATATATATTTTATTGATTTTTACAGAGAGGAAGGGAAAGGGATAGAGAGTCAGAAACATTAATGAGAGAGAAACATCAATCAACTGCCTCCTACACACTCCTCATTGGGGACATGCCCACAACCAAGGTACCCTTGACCGGAACCGAACCTGGGACCCTTGAGTCCACAGGCTGACACTCCAGCTAAATCAGCTAGGACATAAAGGGTACTTGTACTTCTTAATCCCTTAACCTCTTTCACCCACCCACAACCCACTCACATCTGGCAATCATCAGTTCACTGGCTGTGTCTGTGTTTCATTTTTGTGTGTTATTTTATTTTTGTTCTTTGGATTCCACATATAAGTTAAATCATTGGTATTTGTCTTTCTCTGACTAACTTATTTCAAGTAGCATAATACCCTCGAGGTCCATCTTAGTTTTTTCAAGTAGTAAGATTTCATTATTTTTTATGGCCAAGTAATATTCCATTGTATGTATGTACCAGCACTTTTTTATATGCTCACCTATTGGTGGGTACCTGTGTTGCTTTCATATCTTGGCTAATGTAAATAATGCTGCAATGAACATAGGGGTGTATATTTAATTTTAAATTAATGCTTTGTGTTCCTTCAGATAAATCCCCAGCAATGGGATCATTGGGTCATAGGCAGTCCCATTTTAATGTTTTGAGGAAACTCCATATTGTTTTTTACAGTGGCTGCACCAGCTGCATTCCCACCAACAGTGCATAAGGGTTCCCTTTTCCACATCCTCCTCAGCACTTGTCATTTGTGGATTTATTGCTGGTAATCATTCTGACAGGTATGTGTGGGAACCTCTTTCCACATCCTGCATGGTTCAGGGTTCCATCTCTTTGTGGTTTTAATTTGCATCTCTTGACAATTAGTGATGTTGTTCCATGCTCCTCTTTCTTGCAGCACTTTTAAATCACCTTGTGGGAACAGTGAAATACAGCTTCCATGCACCTTTGCGGAATTTCATCACTGTTGCCCAGAGGTACCCAACCTAGCCTCCTCCAAGTGTGATTCTGGTCAATGGATGAAGGGATATGCAATGGTGGTATGATGGGTTAGGGATGAAGAAAGGAGAGGAGCCCTCACTCCATAAATGGCAGCTCTCCAGTGAATTTAAGGTAAAATATGTTAGGGTGGTTATTAAGGCAATGATTTGAAGCTTCCCCATGAAGGCTAGATTAAGAGATTCATGCAGAAGGAATCCCTGCCTGCTATTCTTTTAGGGACCAGCACTACCTTACCAATAGCCCAGCCTTGCCCACCGGGACCTGCTCTGGGACAGAGTCACAACCCTTCCCCAAGCGAGTAGTATTTCACAAATGTAAACTTCAGCACCCAAACTTCTGAGGAGTTGGGCAGCGGAGTTCAAGGTCTGGTGAAAATCCCAAGTTATCAAACATTTAGCACGGCTCTGATGGTGACAAGCCCGGCTCCCTCCCAGGGCTCTGGTGGTGGTTCACTGCATCCACAGCTCTGTACAGTTTCAGCTGCTCCAAAGCAGGACCAGCAGCTTCGTGGGCCTGACACCTGCTTAGAGCCCCTTGCTTAGAAGGGCCTCAAGGTGAGCTAAGTTCAATGGTATCCTTTTTGCAGGATAGCTTGTAGCAACAGATGAGAAACTCCTGTTTAGTCCTCTCATTACTAATACAAGGGTTCTGTTCATCATCTCATGTTATACTTAGATTGACTCTGGTAAAATATGCTTACAAAAGCTGATATGCACTGACTCACATGGGAATCCTGTCTAAGCATCGGTTCTGTTTCATCAGCTCAGGCCCGACACAGCATGTATCAAGTGGTTTAGATGCTGCTGGTCAGAAGACTACACTTTGAGTAGCAAAGCTCTAAAATATACCTATAAACAGCTGTATATAACCTCAGATGAGGGTTAGTTCTCTCTCCAGTTTATACATTGCTCCATTGTTTAGTGATTGTGTGATCCAGGGAGAGTTACCTCATCTCTCTGAGCCTCAGATTCTTCCAGTTACCCAAGGTTACTTTTCCTATAATTTTTCAAGCAAAGTATTTTCACATTGATAGTCTCATTTTAACAACCACTCTGTGAGTGCAGTGAGGTAGATACTATGATTCCCATTTTACAGGTAAGGAAACAGGTTTGCAGAGGTCAGCCTTTGTTCAATGCCGGTAAGCCACAGCAAGGACCTGGACTTTCATCTTCAGACCCTGAATCTCTTGCTCTTTCTTCACTAAAATATTTACAGTTTCTATTACACACAAGGTTCTTGTCTCTACATTAAACTGACTAATGAAGACATTTGCTTTACAATGAAGATTTAAGTTATGCTTCTTTTACACCCACTTAGATTGTTTTTCTTCTTATTTAAAAGCTTTACTTTTTTTCAAAATGACAAATGTTTATAATTTAAAGAATTCAAACAACACAGAAAAGTACAAGAAGTAAGTACAATCTCATCATCTCAGATGCAACCTTTGTTAACATTTGAAATACTATCCTTTCAGTCTCCCCTTTATGACTTACTAGTAAGAGCCTTCGGCAGGGTCTGTCAGCCTAGCCTGCACCTTGTCGCAGTCAGAAAGCCCTCAGAGGATGTCCGACTGACAGCTTAGCCCACTCCCAGGTGGGAGTAGGCCTGCACTGTCAGTTGGACATCTTTAGCGCTGTTGTGGTGGAGGGAGAGGTTCCTGCCACTGCCCCTGCACCCACCAGCTATGAGCCTGGTTTCTGTCTGAGTGGTGCTCCCCCTGTGGGAGCTCACTGACCACCAGAGGGAAGCTCCTGCATTGAGTGTCTGCATCATTTGTGGTCAATGCACATCATAATGACTGGTCGTTCCACAGTTTGATCGATTTGCAAATTAGCCTTTTATTATGTAGTATGGGAGGCTCATTTGAAGGAAAGCAAAAGGGAAATTCCTTTCATCAAAAAATTCTGAGAACCTCTTTGTATTATATTCTCCACCTAAGGTCACAGAGAACAAGGGCATTTTAAAGGCTCACAAAACTCTGCAGCCACAAATTGTGACTGTATAAACAGTGCTGCAATAAGTAGTCTTTAGTACATAAATTTTAAAATTTCCTTAGGAGGGATTGAGAAAAATGGTAACCAAATAGACAGACCCATCATGCACTTCATCCCAGGGCCAAACTAGAAATACAACTAAATTGGAGGATATTCACCTGTAATTACTAATTGAGGTCCAGCTGAGGAGGAGACACATATCAAGGAAGGACAGGAAACACCTGGAGACTGCTAGAAAGGATGAGGTCACGAGAGAAGTGGATCCCAGTTCCCAGGGGCAGCAGGCTGGCAGGCTAAGAGAGGAGGCAGTGCTGGGCTAAGGGAGGGTCTGTTCCCTCAGAAGATAAAGGTCTAGGCCCAGGCTGGGCTCCACAGCCCAGAGCACCAAAGCCACAAACCATGGCCCACATAGTATCCAGCCATGAATGGTGGCAGGGTTGCTGGCTAAGGTGGCTTCTGGAGCTAGCAGATCAGAGCCAGTCAGAGAGAAATCTGCAGTTGTGTTTTTGTTTTGTTTTCTCTAAACCCAGGCCAAAGGAGTTTTCATTTGCAACTACTCACCTGGGCTTTGGTACATAGAGGAAGGTGCAGATTTGAGGTACCTGAGGAGAGTCTGAAGTGGGAAACACGGTAGAGAGACATGGAAAAGCAGTAATCAGGCGTCCTGCATTTGGTCATTCATATATGTCCAAACAGAAAGGTCCATTTTTCCTGAGAAAAGCTAACCTCTCCCAGTGGCCTCAGGACAATTGATACAGCCTGTCCCACCCTCAGGAACCCAGAATTTTGAGTTTTTCAGAGGAAACAAAAGCAGAGACCAAGCTTATGGGTCTGAACAATCTAAAGGAGCCCTCAGTGACTGGATTGGAAGAGGGTCATCCGCCAACTATTCAGGGAACCAGACTGATAAAAACTCCAGATTCATGGTCTACCCCATTAGTATCCATGGATATGGATCTCTGTCCAGCCAAAGACAGAGTAATATTTTGAGCCAGTCGCAGAGGAGGAAGTCTGGGATAGAAAAACATACCTACCATATTTTCTTAAATCTAAATAGCACCTCCCTCACTTAAAGCTCTTCCAGAAACAGACTGTTGTTTAAGATTGACAGCTGGCAAACAAGCAAAGGTGGACAGAGACAAAGCTTAGGGAAACGGGAATTGCTGACCCAGTCCTGGGCCCCATGCTGCTAACAAACCTACTTTAGAGGACAGATTGGCTCATTCTGCTTGCAGTTAAGGCCTGTGGAGACAGACGCAAGTAGTGGACTGGTGGGTCACTTGGAACTCTGAGCAGGTTACCGAAAGCCAAAAGACAGTACCTGACAGTGGTTAGCTCCTAAGTACCTAGCATAAAGTCCAGAACAGGCAGACAAAACAGAAGAATGGGGTCCAAAGTGAGCTCCCATGGAGCATTAAACTTGGCTGAAACTAATGCCACTTCACTTTTTTTCCCTTTTATCTTTTGTCCTCCTTTTCTTCTTCTTCCCTTTAGTACTTTTACTCTTTCCATTATTTTTTCTCCTTTTAAAATTTATCTTTTTTATTTATCTGCTTTACTGATTTGATACTATTCTAGTCTCTGTTCATGTATCTAATTTTCTTCTTTCCTCTCCTGCCCAATTTTTCTTTTCTTTTTTCACTAATCATTTTTTTTTCTTTTTCTTCTGATTTCTTATTTTTTTATTTTTTCTTATTTTAGGTCTAGCTGCTTTCTCCTCTATTTTGATTTTCATTTTTTTCTTGTCTTTTCTCCCTTCTTTATTCTAAACTGTTTTCCTTCCCCTATTCCTCTAATTCTTATTTTCTTTATTTAAGCTCTGCATCTGTATTTTCTGCTCTCTCTTTTCTTGTTTATTTGTTTATGCTTTGTTTGTTTGTTTTGTTTTGTTTCCTCCCCATATTTTTTCTTTCTTTTATTCTATCATCCTTTCTCTCTTTTCTCTTTCCTAATTCTCTTTCTCTGGTGGTTGCTTTTGTTAGTACTCTAATGGTCTTGTGTACATTCTTATTTTATTTCTTCTGTGCCATATTTTGTTTTGTTGTATTTTGTTCTGTTCAATCAAAACCTCCACAATATATTCCATGATGTGTTCAGGAATGAGCCACATAGCCAGCCACACTGGGAGGAGACTCCATTCATGAATGCAATAATAACATTCAAGACACAACTACAACAGAATAATGCAATAACTCAAACATCGGACTTTCCTAGAATACCCAGATCAGGATATTTAAGAAACTGCATCACTGGGTCCCACAAAACACTTACTATATATGATGCCCTACAAAGATTGGGAGGCATAGCAGTTAATACATAGAAACAAATACAAAGGGACAGAAAAAATGGAGAGACAAAGAAACAACCCCCAAATGAAAGAAAAAGGAAGAATTTCCAGAAAAAAAAACACAAATGAAATAGAGGCAAGTAATTTGTCATATAAAAAATTCAAAGTAATGTTTGTAAGGATGCTCAAACATCTGAGTGAGAATAATAAGCAACTCAATGAGAATTACAAGGAGCTGAATGAGAAATATACCAACATGGAAAAGAATCTAGAGGAAATAAAGAATGACATGGTTTCAATAAAAACTGCCCTAGAAGATTTCAACAATAGGCTAGAAGAAGCTGAGGGAAGAATCTGTAAGAAATAAGACAAGGTAGAAAAAAACACTCAATCAGAGCAGCAATTGAAAAAAAAATGCAACACATTAAAAAGAAGGAGAGTATAAGGGAACTTTGGGGCAACATAAAATGAAATAACATCCATATAATAGGAATGTCAGAAGAATAATAATCTGATAATTGAATAGAAAACCTGTTTGAAGAAATAATGACAGAAAACTTCCCTGTCTTGGGGAAGAAAAAGGTCACACAAGTCCAGAAATCACAGAGTCCCAATCAAGATGATCCCCAAAAGACCCACACCAAGGCACATCATAATTAAAATGGCAAATGAGAGAGAGAGAGAGAGAGAGAGAGAGAGACAGAGAGAGAGAGAGAGAGAGAGACAGAGAGAGAAAGTTACCTGTAAGGGAACTCTCATTAGCCTGTCAGCTGATTTCTCAATAGAAACACTTTAGGCCAGAAGGGAGTCACATGAAGTATACAAAGTAATGAAAAGCAAGGCATTGAAGCCAAGACTACTCTATCCAGCAAGGCTATCATCCAAAATTTAAGCTCAATTTAGGAGCTTTGCAAAAAAAAAAAAAAGGCTAAAGAAATTCATTAACACCAAATCAGAAATGCTAAGGGGACTGTTGTTAAAAGAATAAACTTAACTAAGGAGGTAAAAGACTTGTACTCAATAAAATACAAGACATTGAAAAAAGAGATAGAGAAAGATATCAACAAATGGTAGAATATACTGTGTTCATCAATTGGTAAAATCAATATCATTGAAATGTCCATACTACACAAGACAATCTATAGATTCAATGCAATCTCTATTAAATTACCAACAGCATATTTCACAGATCTAGAACAAATACTCCAAAAATTTATATGGAACCAAAAAAAGACTCTGAATAGCTGCAGCAATCTTGAAAAAGAAGAACAAAGTTGGAGGGATTACAATGCCAGATACCAAGTTATACTAGAAAGCCAATATACTAAAAAATAGCCTGGTACTAACACAAGAACAGGCATGTTGATCAATAGAATAGAACAAAGATTCCAGAAATTGATCCAAAACATTTCACTCCATATTTGACAAAGTAGGTAAGAATATATGCAAAAATATTCAATGGAGTCAAGACAGTCTTTTCAATAAATGGTGTTGGAAAAATTTGACAGATACATGCAAAAAAAAGTAAAAGAAACTAGATTACCAATTTACACTATACATAAGAATAAACTCAAAATGGATAAAATACTTAAATTAAGTTGTGAAACCATAAAAATCTTAGAAGAAACCTTAAGTAGCAAAATCTCAAACATCTCTTATAGCAATATATTTGTGGATACATCTCCTATAACAATGTAAACTAAGGTGAAAACAAAAGGGACCACATCAAAACTAAAAAGCTTCTGCAAAACAAAAAAAACACACAAACAAAATGAAACAAAAACAAAACAAAAAACATCAACAAAAGAAACCATCAAAAAAATAACAAGAGAGCCCACTACATAGGAAAACATACTGTATTTTCCAATGATACATCTGATAAGGGGTTTATATCCAAAATATATCTAGAACTCATACAACTTAACAAAAGGAAGACAGGCTGAAACCAGTTTGGCTCAGTGGATAGAGCGTCAGTCTGTGGACTAAAGGTTCTGAGGTTTGATTTCAGTCAAGGGCATGTACCTTGGTTTCGGGCACATCCTCAGGGGCGAGCAGGAAGCAGCTGATAGATGTCTCTCTCTCATCAATGTTTCTAACTCTCTATCCCTCTTCCTTCTTCTCTGTAAAAAAAAAAAACAATAAAATATATATTTTTTTAAAAAAGGAAGACAGACAATTTAATTAAAAAATGGGCAATGGAACTAAATAGACACTTCTCCAAAATGACGTAGAGAAGGCTAAGAGGCATATGAAAAAATGTTCAAAGTCACTAATGATCCAAGAGACCGAAATCAAAAGGACAATAAGGTAACACTTCACACAATCAAGAAATCAACCATCAAGAAATCAACAAATGAAGAGGGAATCCAAGATGGCGGCATAGGTAAACACCTAGACTGCTGCCTCACACAACAATTTCAAAACTACAACTAAAAGACAGAACGGACATCATCCAGAACCACAGGAAAGCTGGCTGAGTGGAAATTCTACAACTAGAAGGAAAGAGTGGGGCTCACAGAAACCGAGAGGAGCTGCAAAAAGCAGAGGTACAGAGACGCGCAGGTGAAGAGAGCGAGTGACTGCGAACCTGGCTGGCCTTCTCTGGCGGGAGGGAAACGAAGACTCTCAACCGCATTGAACCCCTTACCCTATGACACTAAACCCCAGATCCAGCCGAAACTCATACGGGTGGAGTTTGGACTGTGAAAAGGGAGAGGTGCACGGAAATTTAGGAAAGTTGCAAAAGGTCAGAGGTCTGGGAGAATCCAAGATGGTGGCATAGGTAAACACCTACACTGCTGCCTCACACAATTTCAAAACTACAACTAAAAGACAGAACGGACATCATCCAGAACCACAGGAAAGCTGGCTGAGTGGAAGTTCTACAACTAGAGGGAAAGAGAGGGGCTCACAGAAACCTAGAGGAGCTGCAACAAGCTGAGGTACGGAGACGCGCACGTGGAGAGAGTGAGTCCCAAAGTGCCTGGCTGGCTTTCTCTGGCGGGAGAGAAATGGAGACTCTCAAGGCATTGAACCCCTTATCCTATGACACTAAACCCCAGATCCAGCCGAAACTCATATGGAGTGAGTTTGGACTGTGAAAAGGGAGAAGTGCACGGAAATTTAGGGGAGTCGCAAAAGATCAAAGGTCTGGTGGCGCGCACGGCACTGCACACAGGACAGATTGCTGATTGTGCCGCTGGCTTTTGCGAGTGGGCGGGAGACAGACCCTCCCAACTGTACCACTTCTGACTCCACTAAGCCTCTGTTTTGGGCGAAACCTTGAGGACCTAGTCTCGTGTGGTCCTGTTGCGCAGGAGAGCCGGAGGGGCAGAGGTCTAGAGGCACTGCGGGCGCTCGGGCACAAGGACCGCTCCAGCGATTAGCCAGTCTAGTGAGATTCAGGGGCCGTGGAGGGCAGGGCCAACTGGAAGGCAAGGTGGTCCCTTATGCCCTGAGACTCCACCCATCCCAAGCTCAACAGAGACTTCTTCGGTTTTGCAAGCATGGTATCATAAGGCTGAATTCAACACAGAAGTTTCCCTGACATAGTTAAAATGCTGAGACAAGGGAAGGGATCACAAACAAAAGAAATGGAGGGAAAAAAATGACTGGATATGGAGTTCAAAACCATGCTTATAAGGTTTTTCAAGAATATGCTAGAAAAGTTGGGGTAAATTTAGTGAGACCCAAGAGGAAATAAAAAAGGACATACTAGAGACACTGACTGATATAAAAAATATTATGCAGAGTTCTAACAGCAGACTAGAGGATGGTAAGAATCAAGTCAAAAATTTGAAATATAAAGAAGCAGAAAACATTCAACTGGAAAAACAAGAAGAGAAAAGAATCCAAAAATGTGAAGATAATGTAAGGAGCGTCTGGGACAGCTTCAAGCGTACCAACATCAGAATTGTGGGGGTGCCAGAAGAAGAGAGAGAGCAAGATACTGAAAACCTATTTCAAGAAATAATGACTGAAAACTTCCCACATCTGGTAAAAGAAATAGACTTACAAGTCCAGGAAGCACACAGAACCCCAAATAAAAGGAATCCAAAGAGGATTACACCAAGACACATCATAATTAAAATACCAAGAGCAAAAGACAAAGAGAGAATATTAAAAGCAGCAAGAGAAAAACAGTTCATTACCTACACGGGAGCACCCATACGACTGTCAGCTGATTTCTCAACAGAAACGATGCAGGCCAGACGGGAGTGGCAAGAAATATTCAACGTGATGAATAGCAAGAACCTACAACAAAGAATACTCTATCCAGCAAAGCTATCATTCAGAATTGAAGGGCAGATAAAAAGCTTCACAGAGAAGAAAAAGCTAAAGGAGTTCATCAACTCCAAACCAGTATTATATGAAATGCTGAAAGGTACTCTTTTAGAAGAGGAAGAAGAAAAAGGTAAAAGCCAAAAAATTATGAACAACAAATACATATCTATCAACAAGTGAATCTAAAAATTAAGTGAATTAAAAATTTGATCAACAGAATAAACTGGTGAATATAATAGAATCAGGAGCACAGAAAGGGAGTAGACTGATAATTCTCAGGGGGACAAAAATCATAGAGCATCAAACACACTGTGAAATTACAGCAGAAAGATTAAAGTTAGGTGAGGTAAATAAGTGATCAATCAAAGAACTTGTATGCATGCATATAAGCATAACCAATGATCACAGACACTGGGGGTTGGGGTATGCCTAGGAGGGAGTGGGGGCAATGGGGAGATATGTATTAAAAATTAATAAAATGGAAAAAAAAAGAAATCAACAAATGATAAGTGCTGGCAAGGATGTGGAGAAAATGGATCTCTAGTACCCTGCTGGTGGGAATGCAGACTGACACAACCACTGTGGAAAACAATATTAAGTTTACTCAAAAAATTAAAAATGGCCAAGACCAGTTTGGCTCAGTGGATGGAGCGTCGGCCTGCGGACTGCAACGTCCCGGGTTCGATTCCGGTCGGGGGCATGTGCCTTGTTTGCGGGCACATCTCCAGTGTGGGGTGTGCAGGAGGCGGCTGATCGATGTCTCTCATTGATGTTTCTACTTTCTGTCCCTCTCACTTCCTCTCTGTGAAAATCAATAAAATATAAAAAAAATTAAAAATGGAACTTCCATTAGACCTAGTGATCCCACTTATAGGAATATATCCTAAGAATTCAGAAATACCAATCAGAAAGAGTATATGCACCCCTATGTTCATAGCACAATTTACAATAGCTAAGATTTGGAAACAGCCTAAGTGCCCACCAGCAAATAGTGGATAACAATCTGTGGTATATTTACACAATGGAAAACTATGCAAGTGTAAAAAAGAAAGAACTCCTACAGTTTAAAGAGCATGGATGGACCTGGAGAGTATTATGCTAAGGGAAATAAGGCCATCAGAAAAAGATAATATAATCTCACACATATGTGGAATCTAATGAACAAAATATATTGAAAAACAAAATAGATCCAAAGACAGAGAAGCATGGTACAGACTGTAGAACCCGGGTGGATGGGTGGTTGGGAAGAGATCAACCAAAGAACTTGTATGCATATCCTAAATAATCCTAGATAATAAAGAGATAATATGCAAATTGTCCATCACTCCAACACACATGATGGCTGCCCCCTTGTGGTCAAAGATGGCCAGTCCCATGTGGACACAAGATGGCCACCACAAAATGGTCAGCAGGGAGGGCAGTTGGGGTGACCAGGCCTGCCAAGAAGGACAGTTACAAGGGATCAGGCCTGTAGGAGAGAGTAGTTGGGGGGGACCAGGCCAGTAGGGGAGGACAGTTAGGGGCAACTAGGTCAGCAGGGGAGGGCAGTTAGGGATGAT
The DNA here is from genome assembly GCA_011751065.1 of Lasiurus cinereus. Classification (NCBI taxonomy): domain Eukaryota; kingdom Metazoa; phylum Chordata; class Mammalia; order Chiroptera; family Vespertilionidae; genus Lasiurus; species Lasiurus cinereus. The sequence continues at coordinate 26,219,108 of JAAGEH010000392.1, read as the reverse complement.
CAGGCTGGCAAGGGAAAAATGTTGGGGGTGACTGGGCCAGCAGGGGAAGGCAGTTGGGGGGCAACCAGGCTGTCAAGGGAGGGCAGTTAGGGGTGACTGGGCCAGCAGAGGAGGGCAGTTGGGGGTGATCAGGTCTTCAGGGAGGACAGTTAGGGCAATCATGCCAGCAGGGGAGCAGTTAGGCATCAATCAGGCTGGCAGGGGAGTGGTTACAGGGTGATCAGGTTGGCAGGCAGAAGCAGTTAGAGGCAATTAGGCAGGTAGGCAGGCAAGCAATTGATTGGGAGCCAGCAATGCTGGGATTGTGACTGCTGGTCACCCCAACAGCCCTCCCCTGCAGGTCTGGTTGCCCCTAACTATCTTCCTCTCCAAGCCTGGTTGCCCCCAAGTACCTTTCCCCAACTCATCAGTTCTGGATGTCCTCCCGTGAAGGCCTGGGTTGCCCCCAACTGCCTTGCCCCCAATTCATCTGTCATGGATGTCCAGCTGCCTGTTTAGGCCCAAGATCCCTTGATGGTCCCAGATTGGAGAGGGTGCAGGCTGGGCCCCACTTGTGTACAAATTTCGTGCATTGGGCCTCTAGTGGTTACATACATAAAACCATAATATGCAAATAGACTGAATAGCAGAACAACCAAACAACCAGTCCCTATGATGTGCACTGATCACCAGGGGACGCCTGCAGAATATGGTGGGTGTTGGCAGCAGATGGCAGAGTGCAGAACATGGCAGGCATCGGCTGCAGTGAGATGGTGGAGCAGGTGAGCAGTGGGGCTAGACCAAGGCAGGGTGCCAGTCGCTGTCATCAGTGGTTACTGAAAATTCTTTGCTCCCATGCACCATGGTCTCACCAGGGCTTGCACCTGCTGCTGGTGCCATCCCTGCTCACACTTGCTGCTGGCGATAGCCCCGTTGGCACCTGTTGCTGGTCCTGATAGCTCAGCACCATCAGCGCATGTGAGTGACAGCTGCCACCATGATCACCCCTGAGGGCTTCTTCACCTTCCCCTCCTCCTGAGGGGTGATTGGGGCAGCAGCCTCCACTCAAACCGACTGATGGCACTGGCTCCGCTTGCATCCACTGCTGGCACCAGCTCTAATTGCTCTGCACTATCAGCAGATGCTAGCAAGGGCCTGCCCTGTCGGTGGGTGAGAATGGTGGCGGTGGGAGCAGGGCTGCCAGCATACAGGAGACCAGGGGTTGTGGGAAGAGCCAGGCAGGGTTAGGGAGGATGGGCTGAGACCCACCTGTGTCCCCACTGCAGTCCCGTGACCCACAATTCCTTTCAGAGTGCATGAATTTGTTCACTGGGTCCCTAGTATTTATATTAACCCATGGGCACAGAAAGTAGGGTGATGAAAGCCTGGAGTGGGGGTTGGGGCAGGCTGGAAGATGTCACTGGGGGCAAAAGGAGACATCTGTAATACTTTCAACCATAAAGATTTTTTTTTTAAGAAATGGAGAAAAATAAATAAAATTTAAATTTAAAAATTTTCTTAGGAGGAAATTTCCCTTTAGAAAAGATGTGAGAATTTATATTTCCATAGATTGTTCATGAGAGTTCCAGTACCTAAATCATACTGTAGAAGGTTTTATCACCCCCTGTCCTTCTTGTTAGTCTGAAAAACAAAATAAAACTGTTTTTATTTTTTTTTCATTTGACTATTAAGGAGGTTGAACACCTTTTCTATTGTTCATTGGTTAATTTGTAAGTTTCCTTTTCATATTATCTCCAAATTTTTATATATTTTTTAATTTGTTTGGTCAATAAGAAATGCAATCCTTTACCATGTGGATTGTAAATATATCCACCAATTTAGTTTCAACATGCTTATTTTATTTGGTTATCCAGTAGTTTTAAGTTTGTACAAATACATTGGGTATTTCTGACATGGTTATTTGAAAGATTTCCCCCAACTAAGATTATAAAGACATAACCCATATTTTCTTATAATATTTTATAATTTCTATATTTACAATTAAATCCTCAATCTTTCTGGACTTAATTTTCATATGAAAACTTAGGGAAGGCTCTATTTCTATTTTGTCTAAATCATTAATTTGTTATCACACACATATATTAAATTTAAAGATGACAAATCTTTAAATATTTATTTTATATTGCACTTCCAATAACATTGGTGTGTGGTTGCAGGATTTTTGACAAATGTTAGTTGTGGAACCACTATCACAAACAAGATACAGAACAGTTACCACCCCCTCAAATGTCCTCTCACTGGTCCTTTATTCAGACCGCAACCATTGCTAACTGTGACAATCACTGATCTTTTCTCAGTCCCTGTAGCAGTGCCTTTTCTAGGGTGTCATCTAGGTAGGACACCACAGTGCACCTCTGAGTATTGTTTCTTTATTTAGCAGAACATATTTGTTGTCGTGTGTGTGTGTTTGTGTGTGTGTGTGTGTGTGTGTGTGTGTGTGTGTGTGTGAATAGTTTTTTGTTCTGACTGTTGAGCAGTATTTCACTGTGCCAGTTTGTTTCCATTCACTAGCTGAGCAGCATCTGGAATGTTTTCTGGTTTTATGTTTATGAATAAAGTTGTTGTATGAATTGTGTGCTTGTGCCCAATGTGATGGTACTAGGAGGCAGATTAAGTCAGGAAGATGGAACCCTCATAAGTGGGATGAGTAACCTTATAATAGAGGCCCCAGGGAGCTCTCTCACGCTTCCCTCCTGGAAGGACACAGGGAGAAGGTGGCTGTCTATGAGACGCCAGACATTGAGTCTGCCAAAATCTTGATCTTGGATTGCCCAGCCACTAGAACTATGAGAAATTAATGTCTGTTGTTCTCTGATCTGTGGTGCTGTGGTATAGCAACCTGGATGGATTCAATTCCAATAATTACAGGCTGTTGTTCTTCCTTGTGATTAAGACCCTAGGACATCTACCTACACCATTTTGTGAGAACATCTGTTTTCATTTCGCTTGGGTAAACACCGAGGAGTGGGCGTATTGGATCACATGGAACACTTATTTACTTCATAATAGGCTGTCTCGCTGTTTCCATTGTGGCTGCACTGCTTTGCATTTGTATCAGCAGTGAGGCAGTTCCTGCTGCTTTCCACTCTCATCAGCACTTCCCATTTTCAGGTATTGTTGTTTTTTTAATCCATTCTGAAGTTGTGTAAGAGTGCTCTCATTGTGACTTTAACTTACTTTTCTCTAGTGGCTAATGATGTTAAGCATCTTTTTTCATGTGATTATTAAGTATTCATCTATCTTCTTTAGTAAAGTGCCTTTTCAAATCTTGTGTCAAATTTATTAGGTTGTTTGTTTTCTTTTTTTTTTTTCATGTTAAAGAGGAAGTTTATTCTCCACAAACGAGTGAGATTCATTACGAAGGAGAGTAGAAAAACCAGGATTAGAGGAGGAGGAGGAGGACCCAGCCGGACTGACTCACAGACTGGGGAAGACAGCCGGTTGTTTGTTTTATTTTTGAGTTGACCTGGCAACTTTTTTTGGACTGTTTATTTTATTTTAAAAAAATCTTTATTGTTCAGATTATTACAATTGTTCCTCTTTTTTACTCCCATAGCTCCCCTCCACCAGTTCCCACACCTTGCCCTTCCCCCCCCTCAAACTGTCCTCATCCAGAGGTGTATGATTTTTGTCAAATCTCTTCTCCCCACACCTCTTTCATCTTGAGGATTGTCAGTCCACTGTTTTTCTATGCCCCTGATTCTATTATATTCACCAGTTTATTCTGTTCATCAGATTTTTTATTCACTTGATTTTTAGATTCACTTGTTGATAGATATATATTTGTTGTTCATAATTTTTATCTTTACCTTTTTCTTCCGCTTCTTATAGAATACCTTTCAGGATTTCATATAATACTGGTTTGGTGGTGATGAACTCCTTTAGTTTTTTCTTATTTGTGAAGCTCTTTATCTGACCTTCAATTCTGAATGATAGCTTTGCTGGGTACAGCAATCTTGGTTGTAGGTTCTTGCTATTCATCACTTTGAATATTTCTTGCCACTCCCGTCTGGTCTGCATAGTTTCTGTTGAGAAATCAGCTGTGAATCCTATGGGTGCTCTCTTGTAGGTAACTAACTGTTTTTCTCTTGCTGCTTTTAAATGTCTTTTGCTCTTGGCATTTTAATGATGATGTGTCTTGGTGTGGTCCTCTTTGGATTCCTTTTGTTTGGGGTTCTGTGTGCTTCCTGGACTTGTAAGTCTATTTCTTGCAACAGGTGGGGGAAGTTTTCTGTTATTATTTCTTCAAATAAATTTCAGTATCTTGCTCTCTCTCTTCTTCTGGCACCCCCATAATTTGGATGTTGGTACACTTGAAGTTGTCCCAGAGGCTCCTTACACTATCTTCATATTTTTTTATTCTTTTTTCTTTTTGCTTTTCTGGTTGGGTGTTTTTTGCTTCTTTGTATTTCAAATCTTTGACTTGATTCTCATGATTCTCTAGGCTGCTATTGGATCTCTGTATAATATTTTTTTATTTCAGTCAGTGTATGCTTAATTTCTAGTTGATCCTTTTTCATATCCTCAAGGATCTCACTAAATTTATTTATATGAGTAACCTTATAACTATGGTTTTGAACTCTATATCCAGTTGTTTGCTTTTCTCCATTTCTATCACTTGTGACCTCTTTCTTTGTCTCCACATTTTGGCTGTTTCCCTGAGTTGATGGAATGGCTTTGTGTGGTAGGTTTTCTATATGGCCCAATGGCTCAGCCTCCCCAATTACCTGAGGTAGACACTCTTGGAACACCCATTTGCGGGTTGTGTGCACAGTATTGCTGTAGTTAAGCCTTAATTATTGTTGGTATCACTGGGAGAAATTGACCTCCAGGCCAATTGGCAGTGAGGATCAGCTGTGTCTATGATGGTAGAACTTCTGTGCTGGAGAAACCCTTATGAGGCAAGACTTGCTTCAGTGGGGCTTTGGTGCTCACTGAGTCTGCCCCCTGAGTGTGTCCCTTATGGATCTGAGGAGTTGTAATCTGGATGGTCCTACTCTGACCACTGGGTACACTGGCTCTTGGATCTCCAAGGAGGTGCTAATTTAGCCTCTGCCTGAGGCCACCCAGCAGGAGCTACAGAGATATATGCAGATTCCTCTTTGTTTGGGTTTGAAGGTGCTCAGGTGAGGCCCAGCTTGTGAAGCAAAGCAAGCTGCTGTGCCGGCTTGGGCCTCCAATTGGATGTTCTGGGGCTCTCTGACTCAGCTGTAGTTTGATAGGTAAGTTTAGATTTCAAAAGACCAGGCCATTCATATTCAAAATCTTCTGCACCCAGTTTGGATGGGGCAGAGTCTCAGGGCAGAGCAAAGAGCAATAGCTTCCTTTCAGCCCTCCCTAAGAGACCCCAGGTCTCAGTGTCCCTTAGTAATCATTACAAGTACCTCTGAGAGAAAGCCACCCTCGAGTTCCGCCTCCTGCCAGACAGTCCAGTTTCTCTCCATATGAGTCTGGGTCCCCAGGGTCTTTCTGGGAACAGGAGTTCAGAGCAGTTGAGAGCTTGTGTCTCCCTCTGTCTTGAAAATGCCAGTCGTGGACTCAATTGCCAGCCGTCTTTGCATGTGTGCCTCTGTACCTCTGCCTTTCGCATCTCCTCTGACTCTCAGTGTGCTTTTCTCTTTCCTTCTAGTTGCAGAACTTCCACTCAGCCAGACTTCCCGTGGTTCTGAATGATGTACGTTTTGTCATTTAGTTGTAGTTTTAGAGTTGTGTGTGAGGCAACAAGTTTAGGTGTTTACTTATGCTGCCAACTTGGTTTCCTCTCCTGGTAACTTTCTTATATACTGCATTTTAATATTTCATATTTCTGGATCCTCTGCTTCAGTCAATCTACCTGTCTATTCCTGGCCAGAACCACACTGTTTGCATTACTGTGACTGTTTTATCACAGTAAGAATATATTTCATTCATATAAGACAAATCTTCCTTTATTATTTTTTAAAATATTCTGTTATTTTCACATATTTATTACCAGGTTTACTTTAGAATAAATTTGTGCACTTTCTCCCCAAATTCTGGTTATTTACCTGAAATAGTAATGAATTAAATAAAACAATTTAGGAAAAATTATTCTTTTTACTAGTGTCTTCCAATTTAAGAAAAGACAGATCTTCTAGATTGATTTTTTTTCCAGATATTTGTATTTATTCTGTTTTCAATAGTCAGCACACAGCAGCATCAGAGAAAAAATCAGAAATGAAAACAGGACACAAAACACTTGGGGAAGAGCTCTGATTCCGTTCCAACCTGGACAGGCTTGGAACTGACCCATGACAATGATGTTCTTTACATTTGTCCTATATTATTTGTAAAATGCACAGCATTAAATTTGAGGATTAGAAAGCAAACAGTCCCAGGTACAGTTAAGACTCTACCTCCTTGTGCAGCTCATAACTCTTTACAGTGAATGAGAACTCTTTCAGTTCTTTTTTCACCCAAAGGAGAGCTGACCTGTTACAGAGGAATTCTAAAGGACTCTACATGGCAGCCATCATCTGTAGCTACACATTTATGACATTTTAAAAATGCCACTTTCTTCATTTTTAGAATAAACATAAGCCCATGTGAACACTTTTTTTCCTTTTGAAAAGAGCTATTTAGTTTGATGTACAAAAGAATTTTTATGAATAGGAATGCAGTTGATCAGCCCGCCTGTCAAGCTGTCTGAACTCTCTTTCTTAGTGATCAATTGATCAAAGTGATCAGTTCTATTTACAGATTTTTCTTCTTGACATTACCAAGCCTAGCCTTTGCTTCATTTTCAAGACACTGGTTTCTAAAATAGATAATTTTGAAGGAAGAAAATGGATGTTGTATATCTGACTTAAAATATTTTAAACTTTTAATAAGAGTGTTCCCAGCTTCTATGAAGAAGCTTGGTCCCACCCTGGCTGGGTGGCTCAGTTGCTTAGAGCATCTGCCCATCCACCAAAAGGTTATGAATTCGATTACCAGTCAGGGCACATACTAGGTTGTGGGTTCAATCTCTGATCAGGGCCCTCATGGGGTGGGGGACAACTGATCAAAGTTTCTCTCTCACATCAACATTTCTCTCCACTTCTCTAAAAACCAATAAAAACATACCTTCAGGTAAAGATTAAGAAAAAAAGAAAAAGCTTGCCTAGCTCAGTGGTTGAGCATTAACTTATGAACAAGGAAGTCACAGTTTGATTTCAGGTCAGGCACATGCCTGGATTGCAGGCTCAATCCCCAGTGCAGGGTGTACAGGAAGCAGTCAACCAATGGTTCTCTCTCATCATTTGTATTTCTATCTCTCCCTCTCCCTTCCTCTCCCTGAAATATATATATTGATTTGCATCCTATCTAATATAAGAGTAATATGCAAATAGACCATCACTCCCACACACGTTGCCCCATGTGGACACAGATGGCCACCACAAGATGGCCTGCATTGAAGGGCAGTTAGGGGCAATGAGGTCGGTAGGAGTGTGTAGTTGGGGATGACCAGGCCTGCAGGGGAGGGCAGTTGGGGGTGACCAGGTCTGTAGGGGAGGATGGTTAGGGATGACAAAGTCAGCAGGGGAGGGCATTTAGGGGCAATTGGGTCAGCAGGGGAGAAGTTAGGCATCAATAAGGCTTGCAGGGTAGTGGTTAGGGGGTGATCAGGCTGGCAGGTAGAAGGGGTTAGGGGCAATCAGTTAGGCAGGCAGGCGAGTTGTTGGGAGCCAGCAGTCCTGGTTTGTGAGAGGGATGTCCGACTACCTGTGGGATCAGGCTTAAACGGGCCATTGGACATCCCTCAAGGGGTCCCAGATTGGAGAGAGTACAGGCTGGGCTGAGAGACCCACCCCTGATGCACAAATTTTGTGCCCCAGGCCTCTAGTATAATAATAAAAGCATAATATGCAAATTGACTGAACAGCTAAACAGCGGAATGACCATCCGGATGACCTTTTGGAGGAAGCTGGGGCTGCAAAGGCCTACTCTTGAACAAATTTTGTGCATCAGGACTCCAGTGTGTGTGTATATGTATGTGTGTGCATGTGTGTGTGTGTGTGTGTGTGTGTGTGTGTGTGTGTGTGTGTGTGTATGCTTGGTCCCATTCATTTTGCTTCCTAGAGCTTTTCCATCCTACAGCATTCAAGTAAACATTTTAGTCATATTATAGGTTCAGCTTCCTTACAGGAGACTCCAAATCACAGTGGTTTATGTGAGAAAGAAGTGTATTCTCCCTTCTAGAGAAGTATGGTTTGCTGTGACAGTTTAGCTCTTTGGTCTGGCACTCATGCCCCTGCCTTGCTGCTTTGTCACCCTGTGCTGTGCCTCTTCTATGCATGGTCCAGTGGCATTACAAGCAACTTCCAGTCCTGAGCATCCAGTGGAGGAATGGAGGCCATGCCCCTTCCTTTAAAGGCATGAATTAGGACTGGACATGATACTTCCATGCATGTCCCAAAATGCCTCCAAAACTTAGTCATTTAAAGCAACAAATACGTATTATTTCACAATCCCTTGGGGTCAGGAATCTGCATATGGCTGAGCTGGTTGCTTGTAGCCCGAGGTTTCTCAGGGAGTTGCTGGTGAGCTATCAGCTGGACTGCAGTTTCATCTAAAGCTTTGACTGGGGGTTGGTCCTCTTCCCTGCTCACTCTCATGAGTTTTTTGTGGGGTGTTGGACTGAGGGCCCTAGTCACTTGCTGGTTGTGGGCTAGAGTGTTCCCTCAGTTCCTTGCCACATTGACCTCTCCAGAGGGTGACTTGCAATATGTCAGCTGGCTTGTCCTAGAGTAAGTGAGTGAGACAGCAAGAGCAAACACCCAAGATGGAAGACAGTCTTTTTATAAGTTAATCCTGGGACTGAGAGCTCCTTTTTGTGTAACACAAGGCAGGGCACATATGGGGACAGCCCAGTTTCCCCTGAAGAGTTTGCTTTTTGGTCAGATAAAGCAGTAAAGAAGAAAACAGACAGAAACCATGATTATCTAAGACACAGAAAGACAATAAAACCAGTTACCAAGTCACATCTCAGCAATGAGGGAGGTTGGAAAAATGTCATCTTTATTTTATGCACCTATATATTCAATTAAAAAGTCTCTATTAGTGTGAGAAAGAAGAGGAGAATGGATATTGAGGAATAAATAAAGTGATAGCCGCCAAGACCAGTTTGGCTCAGTGGATAGAGCATCGGCTTGCGGACTGAGGGGTCCCAGGTTCGATTCTGGTTGGGGGCATGTACCTTGCTTGCGGGCACATCTCCACAGTGGGGCGTGCAGGAGACGGCTGATCGATGTCTCTCTCTCGTCGATGTTTCTGACTTTTTTTTCCTTTTTATTAATTTTTATACATATCTCCCCATTGACCCCCCTCCCTCCTAGGCATACCCAAACCCCCCAGTGTCTGTGATCATTGGTTATGCTTATATGCATGCATACAAGTCCTTTGATTGATCACTTATTTACCTCACCTAACTTTAATCTTTCTGCTGTAATTTCACAGTCTGTTTGATGCTTTATGATTTTTGTCCCCCTGAGAATTATCAGGCTACTCCCTTTCTGTGCTCCTGATTCTATTATATTCACCAGTTTATGTTGTTGATCAAATTTTTAATTCACTTAATTTTTAGATTCACTTGTTGATAGATATGTATTTGTTGTTCATAAATTTTTGGCTTTTACCTTTTTCTTCTTCCTCTTCTAAAAGAGTACCTTTCAGCATTTCATATAATACTGGTTTGGAGTTGATGAACTCCTTTAGCTTTTTCTTCTCTGTGAAGCTCTTTCTCTGCCCTTCAATTCTGAATGATAGCTTTGCTGGATAGAGTATTCTTGGTTGTAGGTTCTCGCTATTCATCAAGTTGAAAATTTCTTGCCACTCCTGTCAGGCCTGTATCGTTTCTGTTGAGAAATCAGCTGACAGTTGTATGGGTACTCCCTTGTAGGTAATGAACTGTTTTTCTCTTGCTGCTTTTAATATTCTCTCTTTGTCTTTTCCTCTTGGTATTTTAATTATGATGTGTCTTGGTGTAATCCTCTTTGGATTCCTTTTATTTGGGGTTCTGTGTGCTTCCTAGATGTGTAAGTCTATTTCTTTTACCAGATGTGGGAAGTTTTCAGTCATTATTTCTTTAAATAGGTTTTCAGTATCTTGCTCTCTCTCTTCTTCTGGCAACCCCACAATTCTGATGTTGGTACGCTTGAAGCTGTCCCAGACGCTCCTTACATTATCTTCACATTTTTGGATTCTTTTCTCTTCTTGCTTTTCCAGTTGAATGTTTTCTGATTCTTTATATTTCAAATTTTTGACTTGATTCTTACCATCCTCTAGTCTGCTGTTAGGACTCTGCATAATATTTTTTATATCAGTCAGTGTCTCTAGTATGTCCTTTTTCATCTCCTCTTGGGTCTCACTAAATTTATCCAACTTTTCTAGCATATTCTTGAATCACCTTATAAGCATGGTTTTGAACTCTATATCCAGTCATTTTTTTTCCTTCATTTCTTTTGTTTGTGATCCCTTCCCTTGTCTCAGCATTTTAACTATGTCAGGGAAACTTCTGTGTTGACTTCAGCCTTATGATACCACGCTTGCAAAACCGAAGAAGCCTATGTTGAGTTTGGGATGGTTGGAGTCTCAGGGCTTAAGGGACCGCCTTGCCTTCCAGTCGGCCCCGCCCTCCATGGCCCCTGAGTCTCACTAGACTGAGTAATCGCTGGAGTGGTCCTTGTGCCCGAGCGCCCGCAGTACCTCTAGACCGCTACCCCTCCGGCTCTCCTGCACACCAGGACCACACGAGACTAGGTCCCCAGGGTTTCGCCCAAAACAGGGGCTTAGTGGAGTCAGACGTGGCACATTTGGGAGGGTCTGTCTCCCGCCCAGTCGCGAAAGCCAGCGGCACAATCAGCAGTCTGTCCTGTGCGCAGTGCCATGCGCCTCCCCTAAATTTCCATGCACTTCTCCCTTTTCACAGTTCAAACTCCCCCCCATATGAGTTTCAGCTGGATCTGGGGTTTAGTGTCGTAAGGTAAGGGGTTCAATGCCTTTGGGAGTCTCCGTTTCCCTACCACCAGAGAAAGCCAGCCAGGCACTCTGGCACCCGCTCTCTCCACGTGCATCTCCGTACCTCAGCTTTTTGCAGCTCCTCTGGGTCTCTGTGAGCCCCTCTCTTTCCCTCTAGTTGTAGAACTTCCACTCAGCCAGCTTTCCTGTGGTTCTGGATGATGTCCGTTCTGTCTTTTAGTTGTAGTTTTGAAATTGTTGTGCGAGGCAGCAGTGTAGGTGTTTACCTATGCCGCCATCTTGGATTCTCTCCTCTGTTTCTGACTTTCTATCTCTCTCCCTTCCTCTCTGTAAAAAATCAATAATAAAAATATATTTAAAAAAATAAATAAATAAAATAAAGTGATAGCCTCTACCCCAGTAAGCATTCAGAGATGTCTTACAGGGTTCTCTTAAACTTTAGTCAGGATGGACAAGGTTTTGTAGCAACAAAATCTCTGTGACCAGATGAACAAAAGCTAAGGTCTTGCAAAGTCCACTTTTGGTCTATGTCCTTCATCATTCCTGGGGGCAGGTCAGTATCCCAGGTTGCTTCATGCATCATCATCATATTACTGGAGGAGCAGATAGCAGAGGAGCAACCCTGGCTCCTAAAAGCACCATTTCAGAAGGGGCACCCAGTCAGAGCATGTCTGCTCAGATCTCACTGATCTGCCTAAGTCACATGGCTACACCTAACTTCCAGTGAGCAGGAAAGCACAATACCTCTATGAACTTGGAAGGAGTAGAGAACCAGAAGAATGACCAGGCAATACTATGTCATTGTTAGCCATGGTGCAGCAGAACAGTCCTAGAGAGGCAGAAGGACAGTTCCATGCCTGCTGCTGGTTCCCACCCTAGACCATCCTATCCTGCCACACTGTGCCAGTGAGTTCCCAGGCTTGGATGACAGACTATTAACTCATTTTCAGCCAAGAACAGTTTCCAGTTTTAGCTCTGAGTAAACTTCTGACAACAGGAACTGAACCTGAAAGGACCACAGATAAATTATATTTTTTCCTTGTCAACATTGACCACCCACCTCTTAATTACTTGGGTGCTTTGGTGACTTATTAAATAACTTAGTGAGGAAAAGTTGCACACAGTACACCTGACATGAAAAGCCCTCACAGTGGAATCCAGCATAAACATGAAATGTATGTTTTCTATCACAGATTAATCAGCAGCAGGGACCCACAACTTTTCTCAATGAGAATCATCCACTCAAGGGTTCTGGTCCCAGATTATGGTGTCTTGTGGCATGATGAGCTTCAGCATGAGCATCCTCTCACCCCCAGGACCCTATGGTGATTAATGACATATGTTTGGGTTACTTTAATTCACCTTTTCCAGGCTATCCCAGAATGCTCTGCTTTATATACATTTATATATACATTTGTATTTATGCTGCTCTTTTCCAGGTGTGTCCATCTATCTCCCTTTACCTACTTTAATTGCTTCTCCATTTGGGAAAGTAAGTCTAGCTGTTGTAAAAGATAAGTCTCACAATCGCCATGGCTTTACATGGTGCCAGTTTATTTTTCATTTACTGGAAATGTCAAATGGATATTCCTGATTATTACTAATAGCAGATTCCAATCCACAGAGGATTCAGAGATCAGGCTAATAGAGGATCCGTTATCTACAACAATGTTCCCAAATTTGCCCTAGTCTTCCACATCACACTAAACAAAGATAGGAAGAAAGCAAGCATAGAAAGTACTCTGTATTCCTTGGATAGGGCTATCATAATCAAGTAGAACAGACTGGGAAACTTACACAAGAATTTACTTTGTCGTTTCTGGTGGCTGAAAGTCTAAGATCAAGGTGTAGGCAGGGCTGCTTCTCTCTAAGGTCTCTCTTTTTGACTTGTAGATTGGTGTCTTCTCCCTGTATCTTCACAGTCTTCCCTATGTGACCCTATTCCTTTCTTATAAGGACACCAGTCATACTAGATTAGGGGCCATCCCAATGACCTCATTAACTTTTATGTCTTTATAGACTCAATCTCTGAATACAGTCACATTCTGAGATACTGGGCATGACAACTTCAACATGTGAATTTTTTTTGGGGGGGGCACAGTTCAGACCATCATATATTCTGAACCAAGAATATGTTAGACTAAGAAGTGGTCTCATTCAAAGTCACTGGCAAAGCCACTGGCCACAGTCATTTGCATAACACCACTTAGTTTCAAAGGTGTGTGCCCTATGTCTGGCAACAGCTTCTCAGCAACTCTCCACTGTAGCATGGAAAGTGGGTGGAACAGCTAACCAGCTCTGCCATAGCAGAAATGCTTTACTCTAAGCCTCTTTCTCCTCACTGTCCCAACCATCATATTCAGGTTGACCAGTGCAGGGAATTAAAAGCCTCAGAACAGAGTCACAGAACACTAAATAAGTCTGCTCACTGTGTACACTTCCTTTCTTTTGTTGTATGATGAAGACTAGATACAGTTTTCCAGATTTTTGCATTGCATGCTTAATTCAGAATAGATTTAAAAATTTAGTCACACACTGAGATGATAATTACTGTCCTCACTGCTATCAACAAGAAGAGTAAATGATATAGTTAAAAGAATGAGAGCTGGGAGACTAGAGATGCTGAAAAAGACCATCCATAACCCCAAAAACCAATCTGGGTAAGAATCTCCCAAATGCCTGCCATAATTCTCACCCTTCTCTTCCAATTCCACAACAAATGTCAGCCCTCCAAGAACTCTGACTTTCCAGATATGCTGAAAGACTAGCTGGTTCCAGGATCAGGCCTGATGAAGCTCAGCATAAATGCCAGTTAGCAGGGCTCAGATATGCTTAATAAAAGGAGAACAAGTCTTAAGAAAAAAAAACTCACTCTCTGATCATCCTGCCCTGGACAAAGGTATTCCTAAGGAAGAACCAAGGCACTCATCTTAAAAACCTGGAAAGTGTGTGGCCACACTTTTTTCTTTCCTATAAACAGATATAAATAAATAATAACCCCTATAAATATAAAGATTGTGTTTGCTAGATTGTTTAATAGTCCCCTCTTACCCATGGTTTTGCTTTCCAGTTTTAGCTACCCAGGGTTAGCCAGTCTGAAAATATCAAATGAAAAATTCCAGAAATAAACATTCCAGTTCTAAATTACATGCCATTCTGAGTAGTATGAGGAAATCTTGCTGCCGCCCTCTGTCCCACCTGGATGAGAGTCATTTCTTTGCTCAGTGTCTTTACACTGTATAAGCATACTACCTGCCTGTTACCACTTAGTAGTATCTTGGTTATCAGATTCACTGTCAGGAATCAAGTGCTTGTATTCAAGTAACCCTTGTTTGACTTCATAATGTCCCAAGCACAAGAGTAGTGATGCCAGCAATTAGGATATGGCAATGAGAAGCCATAGGAATGTATACATAGGAAAAGGGAGGTATACATAGGAAAAATCATAGTTGACATAGGTTTCTGTACTTCCTGGAGTTTCAGGTATCCACTAGGGATTTTAGAACATATCTGCTGTAGATAAGGGGGAAGTATTGTTTATACATTAATTTGCAGCATGCTTTTTGAAGTAAAATATTTGACTTAATTTATATCCTCCCCATTTGAAGAAATCAACTTTCTTTTTTTTTAATCCTTGCCAAGGATATTTTATCCATTGATTTTTAGAGAGAGTGGAAGGGAGGAAGAGAGACAAAGGGAGAGAAACATTAATGTGAGAGAGACACATCAATTAGTTACCTCCCTTATATGCCTTGACCAGGGCTGGGGGTCAAGCCTTCAATTGAGGTACATACCTTTAACCAGAATTGAACCTTCAGTCAGCAGGCCAATCCTCTAACCACTGAATAAAACTGGCTAAGGCAAGAAATCAAGTTTCTTTATCTAATTTCTTTTTGTAGATAGATTGAAGGATCAATAGATAGATATGTAAACTTTACATGAATGAAATAATATAATGTACAGCAATTTTTATTGTTGGCACAACCTTCTCTCTCTTCTCTACTTATCTCTTTGCCTATCTTTTCTCTGTGGCCACCACTGCAGGGCACAATCTGGCACATGCTCTTTTAGTTCTTCATCCATGCTTGTGCAAGCACCTATATATACAAACTGTCCTACAGAAACATACATAGAGGCTTTTCATTGTTTGCTTTGTAAATGAGATCATAGTATTCACACTTCTCCAAGCCTTACTTTTTTTCACCCAAACACTTTTCCTGGAAATCCCTCCAGGTTAATTGGTAGAGCTATCACTCATTCTTTTCTGTTGGTTGCATAATAATCTATCAAAATGTGTTGAACCATTCTTCTACTGATGGGTATATTTCTGCAAAGGGAGCAGTGCTACCACATTGTCTTCAGTAAGTTAATTATTATAAGTTATACAATATATGCAAATGTGTATTCATTATAATAAATAAGATAGAAATTGCATGTGGCTATGTGAACATTTCCCTGGTTTCAGGGTGTTAGCATTCTACTCAAGGACCCCCTCAGATGCTGTAATGTTGAGCCTTCTTAGACTCTCACACTCCAACCATCCATGTGGATCCCACACTATCACTGCTTTCTTTGCTCTCCCCTTAGAATGTCTTCAAGTTTGCAAGCTCTAAACTTCCCAAGTAAAAATAATTTTTATTCCACTGATCCCAAAAATTTCCATTACTCAATTTTAACAATATTATTGGCTCCCAAAAGCATCTTGAACAGTGATTCTGCAAAGCACTAATGGGACCCTGGTGAAGTTTGTATTGTGAGAATAAACAAGTCATCTTTTCTGTCAAAGAACAAGTAACAAGTCATCTTTTCTGTCAAAAAACAATTTAGACAGCTGCCATTTTGGTCTGCGTGACTTGGCAGCTACCATGTTGACCACATGGCTTGTAGCTACCCTAGGGGTTGCCATCTTGAAACAGCAAAGCTCAACCCCTCCCTTTGAATTAGCCAATCGTGAAAGACTGTGCACCTGAGCTCCAATAAAGAGCAAAGGGCAGGTCACATGCATAAGGGATTATAAACCCAACAGCACACCTGCTTGGTATGCAGGCACTTCTAGATCATGTGTGTGCACCCTTCTGTGTAGAAGTAAAGATGTTTGCTGAGACTGGTTTGGCTCAATGGATAGAGCATCGGCTTTCGGACTGAAAGGTCCCAGGTTTGATTCCAGTTGGGGGCATGAACCTTGCTTGCGGGCACACTTCCACACTGTGGGGTGTGCAGGAGGCAGCTGATCGATGTCTCTCTCTCATCGATGTTTCTTTCTATCTCTCTCCCTTCCTCTCTGTAAAAAATCAATAAAATATATTTTTTTAAAAAAGAAGTAAAGATGTTTGCCTTGCTGCCTTGCTCCTGAGTGTTTTGTATTCTACCAGAACCCCTGACTCGGGGGGCTCACCTTATTTCTAACAGTATCTTTTACAAATGTGACCCTTGAAGAAGGAGTACAAGATTCATCAAAATCCTGGGTGAAGAGGACAAAGATAGCATTAAAATTTGAAAGCAATTTGATTGTGAATGACCACACAATAACAACTCACATAATTTACAATTAAATGTACGTTCTGCCTCTCCTTTGTCTGTTGCCTGCCCCAGAAAATGGGGAAAGGTTTCAGGAAAGCCTGTTTCTCTTGATTCAAAGTGGTCTTCCCTGCCCATTTGTAATGGGTTTCAGTTGGGTCTCTTCACTAGCAAGCAAGATCAATTCACAGGGGATTTTTTTCTACCTGATTTTAATGCTTGAACAGCTAATACCTTCTCCTCCCTGCATCCCCCTCTGCCCAGCTTCATGGTCATAATTTCTGACTGCCTCAAATGTTGCAGCATTGTTGTGGGGCGACCTGCAAGAGATGACCACCAGAGACAGAGATAAAAATTTATGAGCCTTTATTAAGCTGGCCAGCGACTACAGTTGCAGCACTTCACCGTGGCAAAGGCTGAACTGCAGTCCGGACCACAGGTGTTACAGCAAATTTATACTCAGAAACCACGAGATGGAGTAAGGATTCTTACAATGACAATCTAAAGGTTACAAAAGTTATTTCAGCCGTTTCCAAGAAACTCAGGGCACAGGTACAACACCTAGGCATGCTTGGCTGGAGCAGGAACCACCCTCTCCCCCCAAACTCCAACCAACCCATTGTTCAGTGACCTACTCCATCTTCCTCTGTCTTAACGGACCCTGCCTCCTGGGGCAACGGAGGAGCTGTGCAATGCTTTCAACCCAGAACATTATGTTTGCAGCCCAGAACATTCCCTACTGGTCTTTACGGTGAATCAAATCATTGATTCAGATTCCTCCCCTTCTTCCCCAGGGATTCGCTAGCCCCAGGAGCACACACAGGTGGGCTATCGGGGTCTGCTGGGTAGGTTTCCTCGTGTGCTGCTCTGAGGATTCGTCTTGTAGCCGCTATACTGCTCCGGAGCGCCTGCAAAGACTTGAGATTTCTATTAGATAACACAGCTAGCTCTTCCTCCCTTAGCCACGGGAGAAGAGGTGGTGGATGGCCAAACATGATTTCTAAAGGAGTCAGCCCTTTTACATCTGGGTGCAGCAAGCCCTGGGAGGAAACTCACCCAGTTCTCGCCAGTCTCTAATTTTGGTTTAGTTAGGGTTTTCTTAAGTGTCCGATTCATTCTCTCTACCTATCCAGAACTCTGAGGTCTATAAAAACATTGTAATTTCTATGTGACCCACTAAAGATTGGGTTACTTTAGCGATGAATGCCGGGCCATTGTCGGACCCCATGAATAAAGGTAGGTCAAACTGGGGGAGAATTTCTGAGAGGAATTTCTTAACTACTACCTGTGCTGTTTCAGCCCTGGTTGGGTATGCCTCTGGCCAACCTGAGAAAGTGTCCACAAATACTAAGAGATATTGGTATCCTCCCAGTCCACTGGGCAATTCAGTGAAGTCAACTTCCCAGTGTTCACCAGGGCTTGAACCTCGAAACCAGGTTCCTGGCGGAGTAGTTATTGGAGGTCCTGGGTTCACTTGTGCGCAGATCTGGCATCTCCTGGCTATATCCCAGGCCATTTTATGCAACCCAGGGATATAGTATTCTCTTCCTAACAGCTCAGCTAACTTAATTCCTCCTAGATGTGTGCTCCTGTGTGTTTGGGAGGTGATAGTCCATCCAAGGGCTTCTGGGACAAATGGTCTCCCATCTGGTAACTGTAGCCATCCATTGGTGGCTTTCTTCGCCTGTAACCTCCTGGCTGTATCCTCTTCCTCAGGAGTGTTCCTGGGGTTGGACTCCAGATTCTGAGTGGGTGGATATGGCTGCCAGCAATTCTAGGGGCCCTACTGGTCTTTTTGCAGTTTCTTTAGCCATTTTGTCAGCAAATTGGTTCAGCTGGCCTCTTCCAGGGCCCCAGAGTTTGTGTTAGTACCCCTTTTGTGACCCCCTGAGATTCTGCCACATAAAGCTGGAAGGGCTTGGTGAAGTCAGGCAGTGCCAGAGCTGGAGAACTTGTGAGGGCCTGCTTTAACTTTTGGAACGCCTTTTCCTCTACGTCCATCCAGGAGAGGCCTGAGTTCTTCCCCCTGTAGCTGAATATAGGGGCTTGGCTATTTCAGCAAAACCCAGGATCCAAAGTCTGCAGTATCCTACAGCTCCCAGGAATTCCCGTACCGGCCGCTTCATCTTTGGGGTGGGTATTGAGAGGATGGCCTGAACTCTACTATTTGAGAGGGTCCACTTACCTTCTTTGATGTTGTATCCAAGGTACATTACCTTGGTTGAGCAGAGCTGGGCCTTCTTTGCCGATACACAGTAACCAAGTTGATCCAGTGTCACCAGCAGGTCTCCAGTTGCCTGTTGACGTTTCTCCCGGTCCGCAGTATCTGGTAGGAGGTCATCAACATACTGGAGTAGAGTGATGCCCGGATGACTATGACGGTACTCCTTTAAGTCCTGGTTCAGAGCCTCATCAAACAAGGTAGGGAAATTCTTAAATCCCTGGGGAAGCCTTGTCCAGGTATACTGTCCTGATTCCCCCACTTCTGGATCTGTCCACTCAAAAGCAAAGATTGGCTGGCTCTGTGGTGCCAGTGGGAGGGAGAAAAAGGCATCCTTTAAGTCTGAGACTGTATAATATTGGTGTTCAGGCCAGAGGAGACTCAGGAGGGTGTATGGGTTGGGCACTGTTGGGTGGATAGTCTCTACTCTTTTATTAACTTCTCATAAGTCCTGGATTGCCCTAAAGTCTTCTCTCCCAGGCTTCTGGACAGGGAGTAAAGGAGTGATCCATGTAGACTGGCAGGGAATCAGGATCCGGGCCTCCCTTAATCTTAGGATGTGCTTTGCTATCCCTATTTTCACCTTCTGGCTTATAGGGTACTGTTGTACTGGTTAGTTGGATCACTATAGGGGGTCTATGAGCTGCCTATCCAGGTGGGTTCCCTTCTGCGCAGACCCCTGGTATTTCCTCTCGGAGCCTCCTGAGATAAGGATCCTGCGGAGGGGCCTCCAAAGGTCCTTCATGCAGCCTGTATTCCTCCTCTAGGGGACAGGTGAGGAGGAGGATTGTTTTTTCCTGATCTGCCGGTGTCTAAAAAAGCACCTAAGGCTCCCCTCCTTCAAAAGAAATTGTGGCCTGGAATTTGCTGAGCATATCCCTCCCTAGGAGGGGATTAGGGCATTCAGGCATAACAAGGAAGGAATGACTAACAGTCTTTTTCTCGAGGTTAGCAATCGGGGCTTGTGTCCAGGGGTAAGACTTTACTCATCCAGTGGCCCCCTGGATAGGAGTTCTGTCCTTAGAAATTGGCCCAGCTAGGTGTTGCAATCCAGAGAAGGTGGCTCCTCCAGTGTCTATCAGAAAATCTACTGGCTTGCCCCCTACATTTAGCATTATCCAGGGCTCCTGGGGGCCTACAGAGCCCTGACATCTTCAGTCCACTTCTTCCACTAACACCAGGACTGCCTTTCCTCTGCCACTCAGGACACTCCCGTTTTCAGTGTCCTTTCTTACAGTAGGCACACTGGTTTTTCCCCAGCCTGGTCTTTTGGTTCTGTCCTCTCTTCTCCCATTCTTTTATTCCCATCCCTCTTTTCTGTCCCTTCACTTCATTCATGGCTAGAAGGACCTTTGCCATTCTGGCATTTAGGTTAGCAGTCTGATCTTCTCGGTTGTTAAAGACCTTCTGGGCGACCTCGACCAGTTCTGAAAGTGACTTCCCCTCAAAGCCTTCTAACTTCTGTAATGTTTTTCTAATATCTAGGGCCAACTGGGACACAAACGCTACATTGATAGCCTGCCGATTCTCTGGGGCATCAGGGTCTATTAGGGTGTACACCCGATATGCCTCACAGAGCCTCTTGAGGAAGGCAGTGGGGCTCTCATTTGGTCCCTGGACTTTTTCTGTTACTTGGGAAAGGTTGGTGGGCTTCTTAGCTGCTGCTCAGATGACCCCCAGGAGAGTCTGATGATACCTGTTGAGAGCCTTCCTTCCCCGATCAGTGTTGTGATCCCATTGAGGCCTTCCAGATGGAAAAACAGCCTTGATCCTCCCTGGGTCTGTGGTGGGTTGGCCATCTGGCCCAAGACCTAACTTTCTCCCTTCCCCCTTTACTCTCTCTCTCTCTTCTGAGGTGAAAAGGATCTGAAGTAGCTGCTGACAGTTGTCCCAGGTCGGCTGATGGGTGAAAAAGACCGACTCTAGGAGTGAAATCAAGCCTTGGGGATTCTGGGAGAACGATGGGGTTCTGGTTCTTCTAGTTGTATAGGTCACTGGTTGAAAATAGAACATAGACCATAAAAGGCTGACCATCAGGTCCTAAATCAGGGGGACTCACCTGGGAACATGGGAGTAGGGGCACTGAGATCTCTCTCTCTCTCTCCTCTGCTGTTCAGGTCTGGTGGGCCATAAGGGGTCCCGGTCTGGGTGTGGGTCAGACTATAAGGGCTGTTTGAAGACAGAGTCTGAGGGAGAGGCCAATTGTCTGGGGACCCCAGGGGCCATGTACTTGGGTCTGGATTTTCTCTCACTCTAGGCAAAGGTGCCTGTGGGAGCACAGAGTAGAGGGGTATTGCTGGGGTCGGGTTCCCAGAGGCTCCTCCTGTCTGTCCCATTGATAATGTTGGTGCTGAAGGTGGCAGGGCAATGGAACCAGAAGGCATTTGTGAGGGTATTGGAGTCTCCTGGGAGGCCAAAAGACCCACTTCCAGTTGGGGCTCTGGAGGGGGAATATAAGAGAGAGGCCACTGGTTGAGGACCCCATCCTCTGGATCATTTGGCAAGACCTTAGGGTCTACCTTCTTGTCTCCTTTTGGGGGATGAGGCAATAAAATGGTCTGTCTCTGTCCCAATTTTCTTTCTTGGCCCTGGCAATTTTTCAACCACCGGGGTTTTTCAGTGAGGATGTCAATCCAAATTAGAATATAAGGGATTTGGTCAGGGTAAACTGGATGGCCATAAACAATATGATGAACCTTATAAGTCGTTCCTAAATCATAGGTCTCAGTAGATGGCCACCCAACCCCAAATGTAAGCCATTCTAATTCACACAATCTGCAAATCAAAACCATTAACAGATGTCTTGTAGTCTTCTCTGCACCGTTTGAAGTCCTGAAAATTCTTAAAAAACATTGTAAGGGGGTAGACGTAGACGACTGGCCCTGACCCATTTTAACAAGGACAAGGACAACAAAGACAAGACAAACCAGACATGTGCACACTAAGGTCACACATAACAGGCACCCCAGACGTCGTCACGTCCTGGTGTCCAGACTCAGAGGCTCTGCTGCATCCAGCCCTCCTCTAGTCCATCAGGGGAACATTGCACAAACAGAAACCAGGTGCCTACCTCCCCACTGGAGGCGAACAAAAACCAGATGCTTACCTCCCCAGTGGGGGTCCAGGTGGCTCTCACTGTTGGATTTCAAATTTTGGAGGAGAAACTCCGCCTCCCTGGAACCCGGGAGGGAGACTGGAGTGTCCTCACCTGGGGCATCCACTGGCAACGTGCCCAGAGTGTATCTCACTGGGGCCTCCAAATGTTGTGGAGCAACCGCAAAAGACGACCACCAGAGACAGAGATAAAAATGTATGAGCCTTTATTAAGCTGGCCAGCAACTACAGTTGCAGCACTTCACCGTGGCAAAGGCTAAACTGCATTCCAGACCACAGGTGTTACAGCAAATTTATACTCAGAAACCACGAGATGGAGTAAGGATTCTTACAATGACAATCTAAAGGTTACGAAAGTTATTTCAGCCGTTTCCAAGAAACCCAGGGCACAGGTACAACACCTGGGCATGCTTGGCTGGAGCAAGAACCACCCTCTCCCTCCAAACTCCAACCAACCCATTGTTCAGTGACCTACTCCATCTTCCTCTGTCTTAACGGACCCTGCCTCCTGGGGCAATGGAGGAGTGCTGCAATGTTTTCAGCCCAGAACAGTATTGATGCAAAATGAGCGTTGAGATCAAAAGAACTTTAACTAAGATAAACATCATCTGCATGAGGTTTAGAAAGAGAGAAAACCTTATCTGATTGCCATGAAGGATGAAGCAGAGAGATTTTTGTTTTATTCCCATGCCCAGTGGTAATAAACTTTGAAAAGTTTGAAAAATTGTTATAAAAGGTATTTAGAATGGGCAAGGGAGAGTGATAATATATAAGGTGAAAGAATGTAGGGCCTTTCAGTCTTGGGGTAAGGAATTTGGATTTTTTTCTATAAGCTTAGAGAGCAGTCTTTGAAAGGCATTGTGTAAATTAAATTCTATGCTGCCATAAAAAAGAAGGAATTCTTACCATTTGCAGCAACCTTGTTGGAACTGGAGAGCTTTATGCTAAGGGAAATAAGCCAGTCAAAGAAGGAGAAACACCACATGATCTCACTCATTTGTGGATAATAAAGAACATTATAAACTGATGAACAAAAAGATAGATACAGAGGCAGTAAATCATCAAACACACTGTCAAATTACAGCAGGAAGATTAAGGAGAGGTGGGGTAGATAAGAGATCAACCAAAGGACTTGTATGCGTGCATATAAGCATAAACAATGAAGACAAGACATTGGGGGTTAGGGTATGCCTAGGAGGGGGGGGGCAATGGGAAGATATGTATACATGTAACACATTAATAAAAAAATTAAAAAAGAAAGGCATTGTGTAAAGAATAAATTAGAATAGTAAAAATTGCAAACTGATGAATTAGAATATTACTGCAATAGAAGGGAGAAAAGATGATGTTTAGATAAGGGTGGTGGCAAGGGATATAAAGAGAAGTAGATTAATTTTGGACATTTTTTGAAGATAGAAAAACTAGATTTGATGGATTTGAACTTGAAAGTAATTTAGAAAGGAAAAAAGGAAGGAACTTGGAAGTAATGAAACAGGAATTTTAGGGGAACATAGGCAGGTTTAGGGAATATTTAGAATTGGAGTCCATGGTTGGGGGTGGGGGGAACATAGAGCTACAGATGGTATATTTCCACAACACAAGGAAACCAGGTGCAGTTACATTTTCTTGAGACAAGGGAGTGGCAACAGTGGCATTTACATAAGACAAGGAAGCAGCAACAGGTATATTTCATAAGACAAGGAAACTGGAAGTAGCCAAAAAAAAAAAAAAGTCTATACAGTATTTACAAAATAAAGAAGAAGGAAGGAAGCTCAGAAGGAATAGGAAGACAATGAGAGTGGAGGGCCTCAGGAGTCACTATAGTGACCAATCAGAGGATGTCAAGACCCAGGAACTGCAGCCTTTATAAACCAAAGAAAGAGGAAGTCAGTGGGACCACCCTCTCTCCCTTCCCATGTTGGAGTCTGTTCTGTGGGACTCTTTCCCTCTCCCCACATGGGAGTCTGTACTTGGTTTTCGATAAATCTCTACCTTTGCTATGCTACCCTCTGTCCATGGATTCATTCTTTGACTGCGGAAGACAAAAAATCCAGGTTCCCATCCAAAAGTTCTGTATCAGTGGCAGGCAGAGGTTACTCATGGGCTCAGCAAGATGGCCATGCACTTTCAAAGGATGACCTGGCTACAGCCATACCAAGTGCCCAATCTGCCAGCAGCAAAGATCAACACTAATACTACACTCTTGCTGGAGTAGTAACCAAGCTACCTGGTGGAAGGTTAATTACATTGGACCACTTCCACCACAGAAGAGCAGTTTTTTGTCCTTATTGGACTTACTCTGTATTCAGATTTGTATTTCCTGCACACAAAACTTCTGCCCAAACTACCATTCATGAATTAAGAATACTGTACCCAATGTCCTGGTTTTACACACAGAATTGCTTCTGATCAAGGAACTCACTACACAGCAAAATAAGTGCAGCAGTAGTCCAGTCCTTATGGAATTCACTGAATTCTGCATGTTCTCATTGCTTTGAAGCAGCTTTTTAGAAAAGCTAGAATGGACTTTGAAGACTCAGGGTGCCAGCTAGGTGCCTTGCAGAGTTGGAGCCGCATTCTCCAGAATGCTGTGTGCATTTGATTCAGAGACCACCATGCACTGCCATTTCTTCCATATGCAGGGTTCACAGGTCCAGGAATCAAGCCATGGGAATGGAAGTGGCACCCACTCACTATTACAATAACCTAGTGACCTACTAGAAAAATATTTTATTTCTGTTCTTATGACTATGCTATGCAGCCTAGGGGTCTCAGTTCCAGAGGGAAGAATTCTTCCACCAGGAGTTACAGCAATGATCCCATTGCACTGGAAGTTAAAATAGCCACCTGATCACTTTGGGCTCCTCATACTTCTGATTCACAGGCAAAAAAGGAGTCATTGTCCTGGCCTGGGTGATGGATCATGACCAACCCATATTTTGGTATTTGGCTTCAGTCATTGGTTGAACAATGTTGCCATTAACCAAAGGAGGCACAGGTCTGAAAGCAGGTATGGAATTAAGAATTCTCTGTTGGGCATGTTATAACCCAGAAGAAATGTCAAGTGTGGATGTGTCTGGGAGTTCATAGAGCAAGTCAAGTTTCTAAATAAAATTATGTAATTAACTGACACATACGTAAATTTCCAAGTCATGGGATTAAATGAGTTGGGCCAAAGAGAGAATGACAATAAGAAAGAGAATATGATCCAAGACTAAGCTCTAGGACTCCAACATTCTGAGACTGAGCAGAGGAGGAGAAGTCAGGAAAATAAAATAAAAAATCTATTTGCAATTGCAAGAAAAAGAATAAAGTAGTACCTAGAAATATATTTAATAAAGGATTTAAAGGACATATACACAAAATTAACAAGACATTACTGACATAAATTCAAGAAAACATTAAGAAATGGTAAGATATTCCATGTTTTGAATTGGAAGAGTCAGCATAATTAAAATGGCCATATTATTCAAAGCATATAATGGAATCCCCATTAAAATATCAATGGCATTTTTTAAAGAAGTAGAACAAAAAAATTAATCAAATCTCTATGGAGCCATGAAAGACCCTGCAGCCAAAGCAATCCTAAGGAAAAAAGAACAAAACTGGAGGTATAACATTCCGTGACTTCATGTTATACTACAAAGTGACAATAATCAAAACAGTATGGTATTGGCAGAATATAGACACAGAACAATGGAACAAACCCCAATATATATGCACAACTAATTTTTTCAAAAAATGAGACAAAAATGAATTGGAGAAAAGGAAGCCTCTTTAATAAATTGTGTTGGAAAAATTGGAAAGCCACATACAAAAGAATGAAATTAAATTGCTATTTGACACCACACACAAACATTAACTCAAAAAGGATTAAAAAAATACGCAACAAAACTAAACATAAGACCTAAAGCAATATAATACATAGGAGAAAACATAGGCATTAAACATATGGACTTTAATCTCAGAGAGAATTTTATGAAATTGATCCCAAAGGGAAGGGAAGTACCCAAAAGCAAAAATAAATGAATGTGACTCTGTCAAACTAAAAAGCTTCTGTACAGCAATAGAAACCATTAACCAAACAAACAAAAATGCAAGCAACCAAATGGGTGAAGATACTTGCAAACAGTCCTATATAAGCTAACATGCAAATAAACCAAACAGTGAAACAACTGGTCATTATGATGCACACTGACCACCAGGAGCATATGCTCAATGCAGTATTTGCCCTTTAGTGGTCAGTGCGCTCCCACAGGGGGCTCATGGCTGGTAAGCACAGCAGTGGTGGTGGGCCCTCTCCCGCCTTGTGGCATTGCTAAGGACCTGAGGGAGTGGGCCTAAGCCAGCAGTTGGACATCCCCCATGGGTTTCCAGACTGTGAGAGGGAATAGGCTGGCTGAGGGACTCTCCTTCCTACCCCACCTACCTAGTGCATAAATGTTGTGAACTGAGCATCTAGTACTCTGATAAAAGGTTAATAACCAAAATATATAAAAAATGCATACAACAACAACAAAATACAATCTAATTAATAGGCATAGGACCTGAAGAGAGACTTCTCAAGAAGACAAACAAATTGTCAACAGATTTATGAAAAATTGCTTCACCTTACTAGCTATTAGGGAAATCTAAATAAAAACCACAATGGTACACCATCTCACACTGTTAGAATGGCTATTATCAATAAGACAAGAAATAAGAGGATATGGAGAAAAAGATACTCTCATACACTGCTGGTACAACCACTATGGAAAACAGTGTGGAGGTTTCTCAAAGGCTTAAAAATAGAGCTACCATATCACTCATCAATGCCTCTTCTGGGTATCAACCTGAAAACCAGAAAAACATTTATTTGCAAACACATATGTAGTCCTATGTTCATTGCAGCATTATTCATGGTGGCCAAGACATGAAAACAATCATGATGGGTGATTGAATAAAGGAGAAAGGGGGGACATCTGTAATATTGTAAAAAAAACAAAAAAAGATGTGGCACATTTATACAATGGACTACAACTCAGCAATTAGAAAGGATGGAATATTGCTATTTGTGAAAACATGCATGGATCTTGAGAATATCATGCTAAGTGAAATCAGACAGAAAAGGTCAAGAACCACATGATTTTACTCATATGTGAAATATAAAATACAAAGCAATAAATAAACAAAAAACTCCTAGACATCAACAATAGTATTTTGGTTACCAAAGGAGAAGGGGAGTGGTGATAAAAAAAAAAAAAAGACTTGACGATGGGTGGTGAGCACACAATGCAATATACAGATGATGTATTGTAGAAATATACACTTGAAAGTTATATATCTCACCCCAATAAATTTAATTTTTTAAGAATGACTTATCAGAATGACAAGACAATCCACAGACTGGGAGAAAATATTTGCAAATTATATATATGCTAACGGACTTGTGTCTACATATATAAAAAGTCTCAAAATGAAAAAATGATAAACAAAAAACCTAATTTATAAAAATGGACAAGATATCTAAATAGATTTTTCACCCAAGAAGATATAAGTATGTTGATATGCAATTAAAAGATTTTTCAACAGCATTAATCACTCCAGAAGTGCAAGTGAAAGCCATAGTAAGAAAGCACTACATACCTGATAACTAAATAGACTGACCATAGCCAGTGTTGACCAAGAAAAGGAGGAACAGCATCGGTTTCAGGTATACAACTTAGCGGTTAGACAATCCATATACTTTAAATAGTGTTCTCCTAGATATTTGCAGTATCCCATCAAACTTTCAATTAAATTACAGTACAACCATCATTGAAAATCACCTGTGGTCTAGCTGAACATAAGTCCTATAACTCAGGATATGAAGAAGAAGCCGCATGGAAACTGGTGTGAGCTGATCCCACACCTGTATGTGGTGGTTAAAAATACAAAGAGCTATTTCATAGAAACCCTGAGGAACAAGGTCTCCCAGTCCCAAACCAGGCCCCTCAGCCATAGTTCCAGTAAGTTCTGGAAGTCTTCATAAGTCCTGGCTGTGAAAACAAGCATGGATTGTGCCTGAGCAAGTTCAGGCTGCTGGAGACTCAGGTGCTCATATTAAAGAGCCCATGTACAGACTTACTCTTTTGACAGACTCATTTGCTCTGAACTGCAGCTCTGGGGCAGCACTCGAAAGGCACTAGGCACAGGAGGAAGGAATTGAATTGTCTGGCTTCAGTGCAAGGACTGGAGTGTCAGCTTTCTCCAACCAGAAGTGCAGGCAAAAGCAAATGTTCCTTTGTTTACCCCTCTGTTCACCAACCTGTACATCAATTTAGCTAATACCATTCCCACTGTTCTAGTGATTCCCTGAAACCCCATCCTCTCCAACTTCCTGGCCCAGCCTAGCTGCTTCCAGTGGCTTTTTCATCAGCCTGTCTTGGCTCATGCTGCTGACTTTATTAAAATTTCTCAAAGGCTCACAAACCCCAAAAAAGCAATGTGAGGCCTTGAAATGCTTTGTACCTTTAGCTAAACAGTCCCAAGCCCAGCATGAGTGGCAGCCATCTTCAGATCACTGTACCAAGTGACTATAGAAAGGGCACAGGCAGTGGCTGATCTTGGCCTGTACCAGATCCCCTCCCAAGAGGATTCAGAATTAACATACCTTGTAATCAGCTTCAAACCACAACAGAGAACCACCCAACCTCTCCACAAAAATGACACACTCAAACAGTAAATTCATCAGGCACCAGAGGCCCTCTACCATGAGTCTTGCTCTGTAGGGACAGCCCCTGCACATAGTTCCTCCACTGTACTCACAGCCAATTCTCACAAGCAATCAGCTTGAAGGTCAATACCTCCCAGTGATGTACCAATAGCAATCAAGGTTCAACTACAAAAGGACAGCACAGCCGAGATCGGTTTGGCTCGGTGGATAGAGCGTCTGCCTGTGGACTGAGGGGTCCCAGGTTTGATTCTGGTTCGGGGCATGTACCTTGGTTGCGGCCACTTCCCCAGTGGGGGGAGTGCAGGAGGCGGCTGATCGATGTCTCTCTCATCGATGTTTCTGACTTTCGGTCCCTCTCCCTTCCTCTCTGTAAAAAATCAATAAAATATATTTTAAAAAAAAGGACAGCACACACAACCCACACAAGGGATACACCTGTAGCACCTGATTCAGATGACTGGAGAGACTGTGCCACTGTGTTCCACAGAGCACTGAAAACATAAGGCCACTCTACCAAGGCTGGGGAACTAAAAGCTCTATCTGATACATAGAAACAAACACGGAGAGGCAGCCAAAATAAGCAAAGAAACATGTCCCAAATGTAAGAACAAAACAGAAAACTAAACAAAATGGAGACAGTCTATCAGAAACAAGTAAAAAAAACTCGTTATAAGGATACCCAATGAACTCAATGGGAAAGAAGAGAAAATGAATGATAACTTTAACAAAGAGAAAAAAAACCATAATAAAGGAACAATCAGAAATGAAAAATACATTAACTGCAATGAAGAATACATTACAGAGAATACACAGTAGATTAGATAAAATGAGGATTAAATCAGCAATCTAGAAGCTAAGTAGCAGAAAAAAATGGTCAGAACAATAAAAGAAAGAGAGAGAATAGTCCAAACTTCTGAAGATAGTTTTAGGGCTTTTGGGACAATATCAAGCGTACTAACACTTGTATCCTAGAGGTACCAGAAGGAAAAGATAGAGAGAGCAAACAATTGAAAACCTATTTGAAGAAATAATGACAAAAAATTTCCCTAACCTGGTGAAGGAAAAAAATACACAAGTCCCAAACAAGAGGAACCCAAAGAGGCCCACACAAAACTAAATCATAATTAAAATGCCAAAAGTTAAAGTCAGAGAATCTTAGCTGAAACCAGTTTGGCTCAGTGGATAGAGCGTTGGCCTGCAGACTGAGGGATCCCAGGTTCGATTCCTATTGGGGGCCTGTACCTTGATTGCAGGCACATCCTCAGTAGTGGGTGTGCAGGAGCAGCTGATCGATGTTTCTCTCTCATCCATGTTTCTAGCTCTCTATCCCTCTCCCTTCCTCTCTGTAAAAAATCAATAAGCTATATTTTAAAAAAAGACAGAGAATCTTAAAAACAGCAAGAGAAAAGCAGTTAATTACAAGGTAATTACTGTGTTTGCTTGAAACTAATATAATATTGTATGTCAACTGTAATTGAAAATAAAATATCTACATCTATATATAAAAGCCTAAGCAACCATTATGACTGGTTAACTGAATGACTGGTTGCCCAGTTGCTATGATGATGCATTGACCACCAAGGGGCAGATGCTCAATACAGGAGCTATCCCCTGGTGGTCAGTGTGCTCCTACAGCCCACCTGCAGTGGCCAGCCAGCTTCCTGCAGTCCTTCCCCCAGCCAGACCCCATTGCTCTGATTGGCCCCAATTGCTGGCCTGGCCAAGGAACCCTACCTGTACAAGAATTTGTGCAGTGGGCCTCTAGTCTACAATAATAAAAGTATTATATGCTAATTAGACTGGACATACTTCCAGGAAACTTTCCAGATGAACCTGGAGCTGTGAGGGAAGCCTGGGACCTGGGTGCGTGCTAGGGGCCAAAGGGAAGCCTGGGTTCCAGTTGCCTGCCAGAAGTCAGAGAGAAGCCTGGGTCCCAGGTGCCAGAGAGAACCCAGTGCTGGCACCCAGGGGAAGGAAGGCCTACTCTTGCATTAACTTCATGCAATGAGCCTCTAGTCCTATATAATAAAAGGGAAATAAGCAAATCAACCAAACAGCGGAATGACCAGTAGGTGGGGGGCAGGGGTGGGGCTGGCAAGTAGGTGGTGCCAGACCAGCCAAGGCATGTGCCAGTGTGCAGGAGGAGGGGATGGTGATGGGGGGGGGGAGGTGAGACAGGACAGGAGCAACCAGTGGTGGTGGATGGATGATGGGGAGTAGGGCCATGCTGGCTGGCACCTTACCCTGATTGGCCACCCTGTCGCCTCCTACAGAGGGAGGCCAGACTGAGGCTTAGGCCTGCTCTCTGCTATCAGTGGGACATCCCCTGAGGAACTGTGAGAGAGCACAGGCCAGACTGAGGGGACCCCCCTCCCACCCCTAAGTGCACAAGTTTTTATGCACTGGGCCTCTAGTATCTATACTAATAAAAGTCTAGGTGGCTCTTGCGCTCTTGTGCATCACAAGATGGCTTCCCCCATGTCATCACAAGATGGCCACCATAAGATAGCCACCACAAGATGGCCACCACAAGATGGAGAGGAATTGGGGGCAACCAGGCATCTGGGGGGATAGTTGGGGACAACTAGGCTTGTAGGGGAGGACAATTGGGGTGACTAGGCCTGCAGAGAAGGGCAGTTGGGGGGCCAAGCCTGCAAGAGAGGACAGTTGGGGGCCATCAGACCAGCAGGAAAGGGCAGTTAGGGACCATCAGGCTGGCAGGGGAAGGCAGTTGGGGCTGATCAGGCTGGAAGGGAATCAGTTAGGCATCAATCAGGCTGGCAGGGGAGCAGTTAGGGGGTGATCAGTCTGGCAGGCAGAAGTGGTTATGGGCAATCAGGCAGGAAGGCAGGAGGGCAGACGAGTGGTTAGGAGCCAGCTGTCCCAGATTGTGAGGAATGTCTACTGGGATCAGCCTAATCCAGCAGTTAGACATCCCCAGAGGCATACCAGATTGAAGAGCGTTCAGGCTGGGCTGTGGAACACCCCCTCTCATGCATGAATTTCATGCACCGGGCCTCTAGTGTGTGTGTGTGTGTGTGTGTGCATAAGTGACTGTTACAACCCAAGAACTGGAACAACCATATGAACTGATCTCTATGATGTGAACTGACCACTAGGTGGCAGATGTTCAGCACAGAAGCTTTCCTGTAGTAGTCAGTATGGCCCCACAGCCAACCTCCCTAGGTCAGTCCACCCAGCCAGTTCTGCCCCCAGTTAAGACTCCAGGCAGCCAGGAAACCTGTAGGAGGAGAGCAACTCTGACACTGATCGAGACAAAATAGCAGCTCGGAGTGGGCAGAAGGGTCAAGGCAACAGCCTAACTGCAAAGACATAAAATAAGCACCACTACCATCTTATCTTTGCCACCACTCTGTGCCACTCACCCTTCTGCCCCTGCCAGCTACTTCCAGCTCAGCCCCACATCTTTCTAGGCTCCCAACTGCTGACTGGTTAGCTCTCCTATGGCAGTGTGCCATTATTGGCCAAAGTCAGCTACCTATCATGCTTGAAGGTGGGGCCCTGAGAAAATGAGTGCTGAGGTAGGAAGAGAACTGTCCATCTGTCAGACGCTCCATCCCATAAAGAGTGAAGCAGCCTGAGTATAGGCAGTGAAGTAGAAATTGTATTTCCACTTCAGAGCATAGCTGGTGCACAGGCTGTTTTGGAGTGCTCTGTCTGTAATCTTTGCTTGCCACTACTTCAGCACACCTACACAACTAGGTCAGGCCCTGCTGGTCAAACTCCCACATTCCTCTTCATCCCCACGCACGATTTTGTGCATCAGGCCTCTAGTTATTTAATAAATAATACTATATTGTGTCTTTGATTGTTGTTAAAAGGTTAGATCTTAAAAGTTCTAATCATAAGAAAAAATTACAGCTACATATGCTGATGAATGTTAACTAGTCTTATGGTACACATTTTTGGGAAAAATTATTAAAAAAGACCTCTTCACAACTCAACAGTAAAGAAACAAACAATGCAATTAGAAAATAGCAAAAACTTGAATAGACATTTTACCAAGAGTATATATTATTGACAAGTAAGCATAGGAGAAGTTTTTCAATATCATTAGTCAGGCTAAATGCAAATCAAACCACAATGATATATCTGAAGATAACACTACATGCTGACTAGAGTAGCTAAAATAAAAAAATAAAAAGTGACAGTACCAAATGCTGAAAAGGAGGCAGAGATACTGATATCTGGGACATTTCTGGTAGGAATATAAAAAGTTTCACAATATCTTATAAAACAAAACATGCACTTACCATGGAGTACAATGATTGTTCTCTCAGAATTTATGCCAGAGAAAGAAAATCAGGTCTCCTAAAACACCCACACACAAATGTTCATAGCAGCTATTTTACTAATAACCAAAACTGGGAAACAATCCAAATGTCCTTTGGCAAGTGAATGGTTTAACTGTAGTACCTCCATATAATGGAATACTACTCAGTAGTAAAAAGGAATAAGCAATTGATAAATGCAATAGCTTGATCACCCAGCTTTATGCTTCAAGCCAATCTTGAAAGATAACACTATATACTGAATGATTCCATTTATAAAATGGCAGAATTAAAGAGATGGAAAAACATTTTTTGAGGGAACAGGGATGATTTATAGGGAGCAGGGATGGGGAAGGTGTGCAGCATGGTATAACTATAAGGAGGTGGAGTGAGAGAGTTACTTTGTGGGGGTAAAATAGTTGAGATTTTGTTTGTAGTGGTAGTTACATGAACCTATACCTGGGATAAAAATGCACAGATGTATATATATTCACACATAAATAATTAAAGGTAAAAACTGGTGAGATATGCTTAAGGTCTATAGTCCAGTTATTGCTAATTTCCTGGATTTTATATCATACTAAAGTTATATAAGATGTCCTTTTGGGAAGAACGTTATAATATCTGTCTGTATAAATTTTTCTGCTTCTTGTGGAACTAAAAGGTTAATTTTTTAAAATATAAAATCTCTAAGGTAGAATAGGATCATTTTAGTCAAGTATTATGTTATAAAGATGTGACATATCACCTGAACTGGCCCCTGTCAGTGTTTGCAACACCTTTCCCAACCCCTCAAGCCTGCTGCCACAGCTCAGACCCTGTGCAACTGAGCACCTGGACCCTTCAGCAGTAGCAGAAATGGGGAGACAAAAAAGCAACCCTCAAAGGAAAGAAAAGGAGGAATAAGTGAGAAAAAAAGGAACTAAATGAAAGAAGATATGGAATAGGTCTGAAAAAGAATTCAGAGTAATGGTCATACAGTTCATAAACTGGATGGATGAAAAAATAAGAAACCTATCTAAGAACCAAGAATAAATCAAAAGTGATATATCTACAATAAAGAACATGATGGAAGGCTTCAACAGTAGACTAAGAGAAGTGGAGGACCAAATTAGTGAGCTAGAAGATAGGGCAGAGAAACAAATCCAATCTGAAGAGCAACTGAAGAAAAAAATTAGAAAGCAGGAGGAGAGCCTAAGAGAGTTTTAGAACAATATGAAATGAAGTAACATACATATAATAGGGGTGCCAGAAGGACAAAAAAGAAGCAAGAATTAGAGAAACTGTTTAAATAAATAATGACAGAAAACTTCCCTGATATGGGAAAGAAAAAAGTCACAAAAGTACAGAGAGTCCCAAGCAAGATGAACCCCAAAAGACCCACACCAAGACACAACATAATTACAATGGCAAGCATTAATGACAAAGATAATCTTAAATACAGCAAGAGAGAGATAGGGAGTTACCTACAAAGGATCCCCCATTAGATTATCAAATGATTTCTCAACAGAAACACATCAGGTCAGAAGGGAATGAAATTAAATATACAAAGTAATGCAAAACAAGGGACTGAATCCAAGAATACTCTATCCAGCAAGGCTATCATTCACAATTGAAGGGGCAATTAGGAACTTCACAGACAAAAAAAAATGGCTAAGGGAGTTTACAACTATCAAGCCAGCAATCCAAGAAATGTTAATTGCCATAAAAAAGAAGGAAAAAAGAAGAGGGAGGAAGAGAAGAAAGAGGAAGAGGAAGAGAAGAAAGAGGAAGAGGAAGAGGAAAAGGAGAAGGAGAAGGAGAAGGAGGAAGAGGGGGAGGAGGAGGAGGAGGAGAAAAGGAAGACAGACAACAAAAATATAAATGGCTACAAATAAGTACCTATAATAATAAATTTAAATGTCAATGGACTAAATTCTCTAATCAAAAAAACATCGAGTGGCTGAATGGATAAGAAAATATGACCCATATACACTGAGTGGCCAGATTATTATGATCTCTGAATGCATAATAATCTGGACACTCAGTGTATATCCTATATAATAAAAGGTTAATATGCAAATTGTTCCCTTTAACAAGAGCTCAACCAGCAGGCGGGCTGGCCAACCACCCATGTCCCTTTCCCCTTGCCAGGCTGGCCAAACCCCACCCATGCACAAATTCATGCACTGGGACTCTAATATATATACACCAAGTGGCCAAATTATTATGCATTCAGAGATCGTAATAATCATAATAATCATAATAATCTGGTCACTCAGTGTATATGCTGTCTACAAGAGAGACATTTCAGAATAAGAGACTCACACAGATTGAAAGTGAAGGAATGGAAAATATCTTTCAGGCAAATGGAAATGAAAAGAAAGCTGGAGTAGCAATACATATATCTGACAAAATAGACTTCAAAGTGAAGGCCATAACAAGAGATAAGGAAGGCCATTTCATAATATTAAAGGGATCAATACAACAAGAGAAAATAACTCTAGTAAACATATGCATCCAATACAGGAGCACTGAAATACATAAAAATACTTCTGAAAGATAGCAACGGAGAGATTTACAGCAATATAACAACCATAGTAGAGAAATTTAATTCCCTATTGACACTACTGGATAAATACTCTAAGCAAAAATTAGCAAAGAAACAGCAATCCTAAATGACTCACTAGATCAGATGGACTTAATTAACATCTTCAGAACATTTCACCCAAAGCTACAGAACATATATTCTTCTCAAGTGTGCATGGGACATTTTCAAAGATAGACCACATATTGTATCACTAGCAACGTCTCTCCAAATTCAGAAAGATTTAAGTCATATCAAGCATCTTCTTAGACCAAAATGGCATAATATTAGATATCAACTACAATAAAAATATCAAATAAGTGGAACCTGAATAGCATGCTATTGAGCAATGATTGAGTTACCAACAAGATTAGAGAAAAAAACTAAGAACACCCTGTAAACGGATGGCAATGAAAACATAATAATCTAAAACCTATGGGACACATTGAAAGCACTTCTGAAAGGGAAGTTTATAGCATTACAGGCTTATCTCACAAAACAAGAAAAACTGGTATTAAATTATCTAACTCTACAACTTAAAGAATTAGAGAGCAATAAGAAAAGCCCAGAGTGAGGAGAAGGAAGAAGATGATAAAGATCAGAGCAGAAATAAAAGGCATAGAGACTAAACAAAACAAAGCAACAACAAAATAATACAAAAGATCAATGAAACCAAGAGTTATTTTTTGAAAGGATAAACAAAATTGATGAACAGCTAGCCAGGCTCACCTAGCAAGGAGAGAGGACACAAATAAACAAAATCAGAAATGAAATGGATGAAATAACAACAGACCCCACAGAAACACAAAGTATTGTAAAGAAAAAAAATACTATGAACAACTCTATTTCAATAAACTAAACAACCTAGAGCAGTGGTCAGCAAACTCATTAGTCAACAGAGCAGCAAACTGTGGCTCGCAAGCCACAGTTTGCAGACCACTGACCTAGAGGAAATGGACATATTCCTTGAAAAATATGACCTTCCAAAATTCAACCAAGAAGAAACAAAAAATCTCAATAGCTAATAACTAAGGAGGAAATTGAAGCAGTCATCAAAAAACTTCCAGAAAATAAAAGTCCAGGGCCAGATGGCTTCAAGGGGAGTTTAACCAAACATTCAAGAAGAACTAAATTTATCCTTCTCAGAATATTGCAAAAAAAATTCAAGAGGAAGACATACTTTCAAGCTTTTTCTATGAAGCCAGCATTACCCTAATCCCCAAATCAGTTAAAGACACTACAAAGAAAAAGAATTACAGGCCAATATCCCTTGTGAACATAGATGCTAAAATCCTCAACAAAATTCTAGCAAATCACATCCAGCATTACATTACAAAGATCATACACCACAACCAAGTGGGATTTATTTCAGGGATGCAAGACTGGAAAATATCCCCAAATCAATAAATGTGATACATCACATAAACAAATTGAGAGACAAAAATCACATAATCATAACAATTGATGCAGAAAAGGCATTTGACAAAATCCAACATCCCTGATAAAAACTTTCAGCAGAGTGGGAATAGAGGGTACATACCTCAACATAGTAAAAGCCTTATATGACAAACCTACAGCCAACATCATACTCAAATGGCAAAGAGTAAAACAATTTTCCCTAAGAAATGGAATAATTCAGGGATGCCCACTTTCACCACTTCACTTCAATACAGTATTGGAAGTGCTACCCATAGCAATCAGACAAGAAGAAGAAATAAAAGGCATCCAAATTGGAGAAGAAGTAATATTGTTGTTATTCGCAAATGATATGATGTTGTACATAGAAAACCTTAAAGACTTCCTCAAAAAACCACTAATATTGAGAATCCAAGATGGTGGCATAGGTAAACACCTACACTGCTGCCTCGCACAACAATTTCAAAACTACAACTAAAAGACAGAACGGACATCATCCAAAACCACAGGAAAGCTGGCTGAGTGAAAGTTCTACAACTAGAGGGAAAGAGAGGGGCTCACAGAGACCCAGAGGAGCTGCAAAAAGCTGAGGTACGGAGATGCGCATGTGGAGAGAGCGGGTGCCAGAGTACCTGGCTGGTTTTCCTCTGGCAGGAGGGAAACAGAGACTCTCAAAGGCATTGAACCCCTTATCTTACAACACTAAACCCCAGATCCAGCCGAAACTCATATGGGGGGAGTTTGGACTGTGAAAAGGGAGAAGTGCAAGGAAATTTAGGGGAGTCACAAAAGATCAAATGCCTGCTGGCGTGCACGGCACTGCGCGCAGGACAGATTGCTGATTGTGTGGCTGGCTTTCGTGACTGGGCGGGAGACAGACCCTCCCAACTGTGCCACTTCTGATTCCACTAAGCCCCTGTTTTGGGCGAAACCCTGGGGACCTAGTCTCATGTGGTCCTGGTGCGCAGGGGAGCCGGAGGGGCAGCAGTCTAGAGGCACTGAGGGCGCTCTGGCACAAGGACCACTAAGCAATTACCCAGTCTAGTGAGACTCAGGGGCCGTGGAGGGCGGGGCCGACTGGAAGGTAAGGTGGTCTCTTAAGCCCTGAGACTCCACCCATCCCAAGCTCAACAGAGGCTTCTTCGGTTTTGCAAGCGTGGTATCATTAGGCTGAATTCAACACAGAAGTTTCCCTGACATAGTTAAAATGCTGAGACAAGGGAAGGGATTACAAACAAAAGAAATGGAGGGGAAAAAAAGGGTGGATATGGAGTTCAAAACCATGCTTATAAGGTTTTTCAAGAATATGCTAGAAAAGTTGGATAAATTTAGTGAGACCCAAGAGGAGATGAAAAAGGACATACTAGAGACACTGACTGAAATAAAAAATATTATACAGAGTCCTAACAGCAGACTAGAGGATGGCATGAATCAAGTCAAAAATTTGAAATATGAAGAAGCAGAAAACATTCAACTGGGAAAACAAGAAGAGAAAAGAATCCAAAAATGTGAAGATAATGTAAGGAGCGTCTGGGACAGCTTCAAGCGTACCAACATCGGAATTGTGGGGGTGCCAGAAGAAGAGAGAGAGTAAGATACAGAAAACCTATTTAAAGAAATAATGACTGAAAACTTCCCACATCTGGTAAAAGAAATAGACTTACAAGTCCAGGAAGCACACAGAACCCCAAGTAAAAGGAATCCAAACAGGACCACACCAAGACACATTATAATTAAAATACCAAGAGCAAAAGACAAAGAGAGAATATTAAAAGCAGCAAGAGAAAAACAGTTCATGACCTACAAGGGAGCACCCATACGACTGTCAGCTGATTTCTCAACAGAAACGATGCAGGCCTGACAGGAGTGGCAAGAAATATTCAAAGTGATGAACAGCAAGAACCTACAACCAAGAATAATCTATCCAGCAAAGCTATCATTCAGAATTGAAGGGCAGATAAAGAGCTTCACAGAGAAGAAAAAGCTAAAGGAGTTCATCAACTCCAAACCAGTATTATATGAAATACTGAAATGTACTCTTTTAGAAGAGGAAGAAGAAAAAGGTAAAAGCCAAAAAATTATGAACAACAAATACATATCTATCAACAAGTGAATCTAAAAATTAAGTGAATTAAAAATTTGATCAACAGAATAAACTGGTGAATATAATAGAACCAGGAGCACAGAAAGGGAGTAGACTGATAATTCTCAGGGGGACAAAAATCATAAAGCATCAAACAGACTGTGAAATTACAGCAGAAAGATTAAAGTTAGGTGAGATAAATAAGTGATCAATCAAAGGACTTGTATCCATGCATATAAGCATAACCAATGATCACAGACACTGGGGGGTTGGGCTATGCCTGGGAGGGAGTGGGTCAATGGGGAGATATGTATAAAAAATTAATAAAAATTAATAAAAAGAGATTAACAGAAAAAAACACTAAAATTAATTAATTAATTTGGCAATGTAGCAGGATACAAAATTAACACCCAGAAATCTATGGCTTTTTTAAAATACACCAATAAGAACTCACAGAAAGAGAAATTTAAAAAACAATCCCATTTACAATAAAAAATTAATATAGCTAGGAAGTAACTTAACCAAGGAAGTAAAGGACCTATACTTGGAAAATTTCAGGACACTGAAAAGAGATAGAGGAAGACATAAACAAATGGAAGAATAAGCTGTGTTCATGGATTGGTAGAATCAACATCCTTAAAATGTCCATACTACCCAAAGCAATGCAATTTCCATTAAAATACCAATGGCATAGTTCAAAGACCTAGAACAAACTTTTAATTCATCTGAATTAAAAAAAATAGCTGCAGCAATCTTGAGAAAAAAGAACAAAGTTGGAAGGATCAAATAACAGATATCCAGCTATACTACAAAGCCACTGTTCACAAAATTCCCTGGTACTGGCACAAGAACACATAGACTAATGGAACAGAACAGAGAACCCAGACATCAGGTCAAGCCATTATGCTCAATTAATATTTAACAAAGAAAGCAAAAGCATGCAAAATGGGGTCCAGCAGGGGCAGTGTGAAGGCAGGTGCTGGGGGATGGGAAAGCAGCTGGGGATTGGTAAATGGGGGGGGGGGGGAGGAAGGATCTGAGTTGTGGACTACTAGTAATATGACAAATAATCTGACTTTGATGCATAATATCTGATAGGACAAGGACTGATTTGGAAAAATTTTGCAATAGGCTGTTAAATTAGAATTTTAATCATCTTAATTAAACAGACATAAAAATATAAATCTAGGGTAGACTGATTTCTGTGTGCTAATATTTTGTTCTTGCTTTTAGCTTGGAGTGTCTGCCTTTAAATATTAATGGTGGCATTGTCTTGGTGAGGCTGATTGTAGTAGTAGTGGTGGTGCTACTGATAATGATGGTGGTGATGATGATAATGATGATGGTAGTGATAGTGAGGCTGATGGTGGTGGTGATGATAATGATGGTGAGCAAGGATGATGATGGTGGTGATGATGATAATGATGGTGGTGGTGTGATGGTGGTGGTGTAGATGATGGTGGTGGTTGTGCAGCATCTTAGAGGGTGACAAACAACATTCTAACCATTATAAAGGATTGCCATAGACGACTACAAAATTAAAATACCAAGTTAAACAGATGAAATTTAAAGGTTTTCAAGCAGATCTTCCCCCTTAAATGTTCTGTCCTTTCCCTGTCTTTCCTACATTTTTCTCCCCTGGAGCTCAATGAAGTCTTTAGATTTCTAAGTTTACTTTTGAATTTCAGTTCTTATGAACATTAGATATGTTTACAAAGGCTATTTGTAGCACATTGGTATGATTTGACCATTTCTCCACCTGGAGGGGAATAAGATATATGAGTGATCACATAATGATTACCATTTTCTACTTTGTCACTTTAACCTACGGAAGCGCAAATATAGTCTTTTTGGATAACATTTGAAATCAAACACATCTCTTTGAATTTATTTAAAAACAAGAGGCCCAGTTCATGAAATTCATGCATGGAGAAGGGGTTCCCTCAGCCCAACCTGCACCCATTCCAATTGGGGAACCCTCAGGGGATGTCCAACTGCCAGTTTGGCAGTCGGACACCCCTCTCACAATCTGAGACTGCTGGCTTCTAACCACTAACCTGCCTGCCTGCCTGCCTGATTGTCCCTAACATCTCTGCCTGCTTGCCTGATTGTCCCTAACTGCCTCTACCTGCCTACCTAATTGCCCCAACAGCCCTCCCCTGCTGGCCTGATCTTGTCCCATACAGCCTTCCCCTGCAGGCCTAATCATCCCTAACTGCCTCTGCTGCCCTGATCTCACCCCACAACTTCCCTCTCCTGCCTGCCTAATCACCCCTAATTGCTCTCCCCTGCCAGCCCATTTGGTTCTGATTGATCAATTTCTAAGCCAGTCAGCACCAAAACTCCATCTCCTAGGCAGCCATTGACTCCTCAGAGTTGACCCAGATTTGTTTCTGATTGGTCAGTTTCTATATCAGTCAGCATCAAAAGCTCTGCCTCCTAGGCAGCCATTGGCTCCTTACATTCACCCAGATTTAGTTCTTTTTTTAATTTTTATTAATTTTTATACATATCTCCCCATTGGGG
>JAAGEH010000392.1:26132301-26168980 GCA_011751065.1 Lasiurus cinereus | reverse complement strand
GCTTATATGCATGCATACAAGTCCTTTGATTGATCACTTATCTACTTCACCTAACCTTGCTGCTGTAATTTCACAGTCTGTTTGATGCTTTATGATTTTTGTCCTCCTGAGAATTATCAGTCTACTCCCTTTCTGTGCTCCTGATTCTATTATATTCACCAGTTTATTCTGTTGATCAAATTTTTAATTCACTTAATTTTTAGATTCACTTGTTGATAGATGTGTATTTGTTGTTCATAATTTTTTGTCTTTTACCTTTTTCTTCTTCCTCTTCTAAAAGAGTACCTTTCAGCATTTCATGTAATACTGGTTTAGAGTTGATGAACTCCTTTAGCTTTTTCTTCTCTGTGAAGGTCTTTATCTGCCCTTCAATTCTGAATGATAGCTTTGCTGAATAGAGTATTCTTGGTTGTAGGTTCTTGCTATTCATCACATTGAATATTTCTTGCCACTCCCGTCTGGCCTGCATCGTTTCTGTTGAGAAATCAGCTGACAGTCATATGGGTGCTCTCTTGTAGGTAATGAACTGTTTTTCTCTTGCTGCTTTTAATATTCTCTCTTTGTCTTTTGCTCTTGGTATTTTAATTATGATGTGTCTTGGTGTGGTCCTCTTTGGATTCCTTTTATTTGGGGTTCTGTGTGCTTCCTGGACTTGTAAGTCTATTTCTTTTACCAGATGTGGGAAGTTTTCAGTCATTATTTCTTGAAATAGGTTTTCAGTATCTTGCTCTCTCTCTTCTTCTGGCACCCCCACAATTCTGATGTTGGTACGCTTGAAGCTGTCCCAGAGGCTCCTTACATTATCTTCAGATTTTTGGATTCTTTTCTCTTCTTGCTTTTCCAGTTGAATGTTTTCTGCTTCTTTATATTTCAAATTTTTGACTTGATCCTTGCCTTTCTCTAGTCTGCTGTTAGGACTCTGTATAATATTTTTTATTTCAGTCATTGTATGTTTAATTTCTAGTTGGTCCTTTTTCATCTCCTCTTGGGTCTCACTAAATTTATCCATCTTTTCTAGCATATTCTTGAAAAACCTTATAAGCGTGGTTTTGAACTCTATATCCAGTCTTTTTTTTTTCCTCCATTTCTTTTGCTTGTAATCCCTTCCCTTGTCTTGGCATTTTCCCTATGCCACCGGGGAAACTTCTGTGTTGGATTCAGCCTTATGATAGCAGACACAAAGCCGCAGAAGGCTCTGTTGAGCTTGGGAGGGGTGGAATCTCAGGACTTAAGGGACCGCCTTGCCTTCCAGTCGGCCCCACCCTCCATGGCCTCTGAGTCTCACCTGACTGGGTAATGGCTGGAGCAGTCCTTGTGTGCGCGCCTGCGGTGCCTCTAACCACTGCCTTTCCAGCTCCCCTGCGCACCAGGACCACATGAGTCTAAGTCTCCAGGGTTTCGCCCGAAACAGGGGCTTAGTGGACTCAGAAGTGGCACAGTTGGGAGGGTCTGTCTCCCGCCCACTTGCGAAAGCCAGCAGCACAATCAGCAATCTGTCCTCTGCGTGGTGCCATGCGTGACCAGACCTCCGATCCTTTGCGACTCCCCTAAATTTCCGTGCACTTCTCCCTTTTCACAGTCCAAACTCCCCCCATATGAGTTTCGGCTGGATCTGGGGTTTAGTGTCGTAGGATAAGGGATTCAATGCCTTTGAGAGTCTCCGTTTCCCTCCCGCCAGAGAAAGCCAGCCAGGTACTCTGGCACCACGCACGGGTCTCAGTACCTCAGCTTTTTGCAGCTCCTCTGGGTCTCCGTGAGCCCCTCTCTTTCCCTCTAGTTGTAGAAGTTCCACTCAGCCAGCTTTCCTGTGGTTCTGGATGATGTCCATTCTGTCTTTTAGTTGTAGTTTTGAAATTGTTGTGTGAGGCACCAGTATAGGTGTTTACCTATGCCACCATCTTGGATTCTCTCTCAAAAAAAAAAAATCCAGATTTAGTTCTGATTGCTCAGTTTCTTTTTTTTCTTTATTTTATTTTTTTAATTAATTTTTTATACATATCTCCCCATTGCCCCCCCTCCCTCCCAGGCATACCCCAAACCCCCAGTGTCTATGTTCATTGGTTATGATTATATGCATAGATACAAGTCCTTTGATGGATCTCTTATCTACCTCACCTAACTTTAATTTTCCTGCTGTAATTTCACAGTCTGTTCAAAGCTTTACTGTCTCTGTATCTATCCTTTTGTTCATCAGTTTATAATGTTCTTTATTATCCCCCAATGTGTGCGATCATGTGATGCTTCTCCTTCATTGACTGGCTTATTTCACTAAGCATAAGGCTCTCCTGTTCCAACCAGGTTGCTGCAAATGGTAAGAATTCCTTCTTTTTAATGGCTGCATAGAATTCCATTGTGTAAATGTACCACAGTTTTCTGATCCATTCATCTGCTGACGGGTACCTAGGCTGTTTCCAAATTGTGGCTATTGTAAATTGTGCTATGAACATAGGGGTGCATAAATCCTTTCTGATTGGTGTTTGTAATTTCTTAGGATAAATTCCTAAGAGTGGGATTAC
Organism: Lasiurus cinereus; assembly: GCA_011751065.1. NCBI lineage: Eukaryota > Metazoa > Chordata > Mammalia > Chiroptera > Vespertilionidae > Lasiurus > Lasiurus cinereus. The sequence goes on along the minus strand of JAAGEH010000392.1, from coordinate 26,166,464 downwards.
AGGGTCAAATGGGAGATCCACTTTTAGTTTTTGAGGAAACTCCATACTGTTCTCCACAGTGGCTGCACCAGTCTGCATTCTCACCAACAGAGCACAAGGGTTCCTTTTTCTCCGCATCCTCGCCAACACTTGTCTTTTGTTGATTTGTTGATGATTGCCATTCTGACAGGTGTAAGATGCTATCGCATTGTCGTTTTGATTTGCATCTCTCGGATGATTAATGTCTTTGAACATGTTTTCATGTGTCTCTTGGCCTTCCTTCTGTCGTCTTTTGAAAAGGTTCTATTTAGGTCCATTGCCTATTTTTTATTGGATCCTTGATCTTCCTTTTATTAAGTTGTATAAGTTGGTTGTAGATTTTGGAGATTAAACCTTTATCAGTGATAGCATTTGCAAATATGTTCTCCCATGCATTGATCTTGCTTGTTGTTTTGTTGATGGTTTCTTTTGCTGTGCAAAAGCTTTTTATTTTGATGTAGTCCCATTTGTTTATTTTTTCTTTAGCTTCCATTGCCTTTGGAGCAGTATCGGTGAAGAAGTTCTTTCGGCATATATCTGAGATTGTGCTGCCTGTGGAATCCTCTAGTATTTTTATGGTTTCCCTTCTAATGTTTAAGTCCTGTATCCATTTTGAGTTTATTTTTGTATTTGGTGTAAGTTGGTGGTCCAGTTTCAATTTTTTGCATGTATCTGTCCAATTTTCCCAACACCATTTATTGAAGAGGCTATCTTGGTTCCATTGAATGTTCATGCCTCCTTTGTCAACTATTAATTGAGCATAGTGGTTTGGGTGGATATCTTGGTTCTCTATTCTATTCCCTTGATCTATATGTCTGTTCTTGTGCCAGTACCAGGCTGTTTTGAGAACAGTTGCTTTGTAGTATAGCTTGAAGTCTGGTATTGAGATCCCACCTACTTTATTCTTTTTTCTCAGAATTGCTGTAGCTATCCGTGGTCTTTTTTTGTTCCAGATGAATCTATGAAGAATTCTTTGTAGGTCTGTGAAATATGTCGTTGGTATTTTAACGGGTAGTGTGTTGAATCTGTAGATTGCTTTGGGTAGTATGGACATTTTAATGATGTTGATTCTCCCAATCCATGAGCATTGTATGCTCTTCCATTTGTTAACATCTTCCTCTATCTCTTTTTTCAGTGTCCTGTAGTTTTCTACATAAAGATCTTTTACCTCTTTAGTTAGGTTTATTCCTAGGTATCTTAATTTTTTTGGTGCGATGGTAAATGGGATTGCTTTTTTAGTGAAGCAATAATTCTATAATTTCACTGTTAGTGTATAGAAATGCCACAGACTTCTTAGCATTAATTTTGTATCCTGCTACATTGCCGAATTCATTAATTAAGTCAATTAGTTTTAGAATGGAGTCCTTTGGGTTTTTTATGTACAATATCATGTCATCTGCAAATAAGGACAGCTTTACTTCTTCTTTTCCAATTTGGATGCCTTTTATTTCTTCTTGTTGTCTAATTGCAATGGCTAATACTTCCAGTACTATGTCGAACAGGAGAGGTGAGAGTGGGCATCCCTGTCTTATTCCTGTTCTTAGGGGAAATGGTTTTAGTTTTTGCCCATTGAGTATGATGTTAGCTGTGGGTTTATCATATATGGCTTTTATGATGTTGAGGTATGATCCTTCTATTCCCACTTTGCTGAGAGTTTTTATCAAGAAAGGATGTTGGATTTTGTCAAATGGTTTTTCTGCATCAATTGATATGACTATGTGATTTTTATCTCTCAATTTGTTTATGTGATGTATCACATTTATTGATTTGCGGCTATTGAACCATCCCTGCATTCCTGGGATGAATCCTGCTTGGTCATGGTGTATGATCTTTCTGATGTACTGCTGGATCCGGTTTGCTAGAATTTTGTTGAGGATTTTGGCATCTATGTTCATGAGAGATATTGGCCTATAATTCTCTTTCATTGTGTTGTCTTTATCTGGTTTTGGTATTAGGGTGATGCTGGCTTCATAGAAGGTGTTTGGTAGTATTCCTTCTTCTTAATGTTTTTGAATAGTCTGAGGAGGATAGGTTTTAATTCTTCCTTGAATGTCTGGTAAAGCTCTCCTGTGTAGCCATCTGGACCCGGGCTTTTATTAGCTGGAAGCTTTTTGATTACTGCTTCAATTTCTTCCATAGTTATTGGACTATTGAGATGTTTGGCTTCCTCCTCATTGAGTTTTGGGAGGTTATATTTTTCTAGGAAAATGTCCATTTCTTGCAGGTTGTCCAATTTGTTGGAATAGAGTTGTTCATAGTATTTTTTAACAATCCTTTGTATTTCCACAGGGTCTGTTGTTATTTCTCCTCTTTCATTTCTGATTTTGTTTATTTGGGTCTTCTCTCTTTGCTTCTTGGTGAGCCTGGCTAGGGGTCCATCAATCTTGTTTATCCTTTCAAAGAACCAGCTCTTTGTTTTGTTGATCTTTTGAATTGTTTCTTTGGTCTCCAAGTTGTTTATCTCCGATCTGATCTTCACTATTTCCTTCCTTCTGAGTACACTGGGCTTTTCTTGTTGCTCACGTTCTAGCTCTTTGAGTTGTAGGTTTAGGTGATTTATTACCATTGTTTCCTGTTTTTCGCAGTAGGCTTGTAGGGCTATGAACTTCCCTCTCAAGACTGCTTTCACTGTGTCCCATAAATTTTGTATTGTTGTGTTGTCATTGTCGTTTGTTGCCATAATGTTTTTTATTTCTTCCTTGATCTCACTGGTTACCCAGTCATTGTTTAAAAGCATGCTGTTTAGTCTCCATGTGTTTGATTTCTTTCTATTGTTTTTATTATAGTTGATTTCCAGTTTTATGCCACTGTGGTCTGAGAAAATACTTGATATGATTTCTATCTTCTTGAATTTGAAGAGACTTTTCTTATGACCCAACATATGATCTATCTTTGAAAATGACCCATGTGCACTGGAGAGGAATGTATATTCTGTGGCTTTGGGGTGAAATGTTCTGAAGTTGTCAATTAATTCCATCTGGTCTAGTGAGTCATTTAGGATTGATGTTTCTTTGCTGATTTTTTTGTTTAGAGGATTTGTCCAATGGTGACAGTGGGGTATTAAAGTCTCCTACTATGATTGTATTGCTGTCAATCTCTCACTTAATATCCTCCAAGAGTTTTTTTATGTATTTAGGTACTCCTATATTGGGTGCATATATGTTTACCAGAGTTATTTCTTCTTGTTGGATTGTTCCCTTTAGTATTATGAAGTGGCCTTCTTTATCTCTTGTTATGTCCTTCACTTTGAGATCTAATTTGTCAGATATAAGTATTGCAACCCCAGCTTTTTTTTTCATTTCCATTTGCCTGAAATACCATGTTCCATCCCTTCACCCTCAATCTGTGTGCATCTCTTTTCCTAAGGTGGGTTTCTTGCAGACAGCAGATATATGGATCATGTTTTCTTATCCAATCAGTTACCCTATGTCTTTTGATTGGAGCATTTAATCCATTTACATTTAAAGTTATTATTGATAAGTACTTATCTGTTGCCATTTTTAGTCCTTACCCCCGAGTTCCTTCTTTGCTTCCTTTTTCTTTTTATTACAGCAAACCTTTTAACATTTCTTGCATTGCTGGTTTGGTGGTAATATATTCCCTTAGTCCTTTTTTGTCTGTGAAGCTTTTGATTTCACCTTCAATTTTGATTGAGAGTCTTGCAGGGTACAGTATTCTTGGATTCAGACCCTTCCTTTGCATGACTTTCTATATTTCATTCCATTCTCTTCTGGCCTGACAAGTTTCTGTTGAGAAGTCAGTAGCTAGTCTTATGGGGGTTCCTTTGTAGGTAACTTTCTGTTTCTCTCTGGCTGCTTTTAAGATTCTTACTTTGTCGTCGGTGTTTTCCAATTTAATTATAATGTGCCTTGGTGTCGGTTTTGTGTGGTTCATTTTGCTTGGGACTCTGTGAGCTTCTTGGATTTGTGTGGGTTTTTTCTTTTCTATATTGGGGAAATTTTCTGTCAGTATTTCTTCAAACACGTTCTCTAATCCTTGTTCAGTTTCCACTCTTTCTGGATGTTATTTTATTTCATTTTATCCCAAAGTTCCCTTACACTCTCCTCTTGCTTTTTAACTTTTTCTTCTTGAAGCTGCTGTACTTGGGTATTTTTTCCTACCGTGTCTTCTAGCTCACTGATGCGGTCCTCTGCTTCTTCTAGTCTACTTTTGATGCTTTCTATTGTGTCTTTATAGCAGTGATGTTATTATTCATTTCTTCTTGTTTATTCTGCACCTCCTCTAGTTTCTTCTGCATTTCTTCTTCATGCTTCTTTACCTCCTCTAGGCTCTTACTCATATTGTGAAATTTGTCTTCCATTCTTTTCAACCGCATCATGATAATTTCTCTCAACTCTTTCTCTGGTAGGCTTATTTGTGGTTGTATTTCGTTTACTTCCTTTTCTGGTGAAACCTGCCTTTCTGTCTTTTGTGGGCTGTTTCTTTTTCTGCCCATGTCTTTCTTCTCTGGGTGTCTGGTTATGTAGTGCTCTCTCCTACGTTGATTGAAAGGCACAAACTACAACACGACCAGGTACAGCACACAAGGCACTGAGTAGAGATGTATTCAAGTTGTTAATAATCACAAATATGGGGACCACCAATGAAGGACAAATTAGGGGTAAATAGTGAAAGAAGAAGAGGAAAATGAGGAAGAAAGAAAAGAAAAAGTGCCAAAATCAAATTGGGAGAGTGAGAAAAAAAAAGATAAATAAATGAACAATAAAATAAGAAAATAAAAAGGAGAAAAAGGAGAAGGAAAGAGGAAAAGAAAAAAGTCAGAGAGAAAAGAAAGTGTATAAGAGAGAAAAGAGGAACAAACATAGATGTCAGGAGACAACTCCAATAGAACAGTCACTAATCCCAATAAAGGCCAGCGACCAGTACCTAGAGATTAATGCAAATTGCCAATAGCAACTGGTATCGAGGGAGATGAAGGAAAAGAGAGGTAGAAAACAAAGCAAGCAAACAGCAAAATAAAACAAGTAGAATAAACTAAAACAGTCTCTCAAAAAAAATTTCAAAAAATCGATATAATCACTTTTCAGGCAAATAGCAACAAAAGGACATAGAGAAAAAACAACTTTTTGGCTAGTGAAGACAAGAGGGGAGAGGTTTGTGTGGACTTGTAGTAGGGGATTTGAAATTAGATATATAAATGGGGTGAAATTTTAACCAGGTAAAGAGAAAAATAGGGAGAATCAAAAGTTGGAAAAGGGAAAGAGAAACAAGACAGCAAAATGGGGAAAGTTAGGAGGAAAGTGTTGGCATAAAGGTGGAGTTGAGTTGGAGTAAAATTATGCTAAAGAGAAGATGAAAATAGAATGTACAACTCTAATCCCAAAATAAAATAAAGAGAAAACAAAATGACACTTTTTTTTCAAAAAACGGTAAAGTACTAGTAGTAATTAATAATACTAGTTTAAAACAAAAATGTAATAATTATAAAGGTAAAATCAATTGAGGCAGAAAGAAAAAAAATACTTTTAATTAAAATATGTGAAAATGAAAAATAAAGAATTAAAAATTAAAAAAAATTAAAAATAAATAAGGGAAAATAAAAAAAAATAAAAAAAGAAGAAAAATAGAATGGTCCTTCACTTCCACCATTATTCTACTTGGCACTCCTGTTTCCCAGTAGGGGAGGTATTGCAGTTCCCTGTGTTCCCCTCTTGGTGTTTTAATCTTTTTATTCTCTTGTGGTTATGCGAGAGTCAATTTGTGTGTCATCCATTGGGTGGCAGTGTTTCGGAATTGATCTCTGAGACAAAGCACAGGACCTCTCTAGGCTGTGCTCAGATCCTGCTACTCTGTGGTTCCCAAAACCAGTTTGTGGGGGTTTTGCAGCCTGGACACTGCAATAACTCCCAGGTTGTCCCTCTGCCCCAGAGAAAAAGAAAAAAAAAAAAAAGAGTTGTTTTCCGGACCTCTCCTCTGTCAACAGCTCAGAGGGTCTGCCTTCACACTCAGGGATCACGCCCTGACCACCTCCTCGGACCTCTCCAGAGGCAGCTTTCCCGAAGCCTGGCTCCCACAGTGTGTGCGTCTCTGCCCTGCGGGGGTAGGAGACCGTACCCTGGCCCAGGCTAAGTCTGACCCTTCCGTGCGCGCCCTGTGGATCTCTGAATCCTCCGCCTGCGCGTCTGTGCTGCCTGGGAAGCCGCGCTCTGGGTCCTGGCTGCTCTGTGGGTGCCTCTGTCAGCCGCAGCTTTCAGACCTCGGCAGACATCCACCTCCCCCTTAAGTCAGGGGCAATCTGACCTTTCCGTGTGCTCTGTGAATCTTGATTCCGCCGCGTGTCTGCGCCGATTGGAGAGCGGAGCTCTGGGTCACCGGGTTCCTGGCTTCTCGATGGGTGCCCAGCCGAAGGCTCCAGAGCGCCGCAGACATCCACCTCCCACTGCAAGATGGCTCGGGCTCCGAGTTCGCGCTGGTGGCTCCGGCCGACAAAAACCCCGTGGCAGTGGGGCTGCCTGGCCGGGAGAGCCCCCTCCAGCAGTTCCCTGCCTTCCCCTGGAGGACAACTGACTCCTAGCTTGCCAACAAACACTCCCAATGCAACTCTCAGCCGCTCTCTCTCCCTCTGCCCAGCGACAAAGCTCCAGAGGCGTCCGTCTACTCTGCCGCCATTTTCTCCTCCCTGATTGCTCAGTTCCTATGCCAGTTAGCGTCTCTGGGCCTCTCAATGGGGCCTGATCAGAAACGTGGGGCAGATCAGCAGCCCTGATGGAGGCCTGAAGAAAAATGGAGGTGTGGCTGTTGGGCAGGCCAGGAGAGAAAGAGAGGCAAGTTCTGATCAATGGCTGCCACAGCGGCTATGGATCAGACCCTATCTCTCTCTCTCTGGGCCTGATCTGCAGCCCCATAGGCAGTCAGTGCTGGGTCAGGGTGCCAGCAGTGGCCCCAGTCAGTGCTGAGTCACCATTGGCAACCCAGTACTGACTTCCAGTCTGGTTGAGCCTTCAGTCATAATGGTCGTTATGACCCTGGCTCTTTATTATATAGGTAGAGGTTCCAAGCCCATGTAAAATGGGAAAACTTTGATTTTGTGTGGTTTTCAAAACAAGTAAAATGGTCAAAGTCACTTATGTTTCTTAATCCCAATACAACCTTCATCAATCTTCCATGTAAGTCATTTTCAAATCAGTTACTTCCATAATTTGGTCTTGTTAATCTTCTCCAGCCTTCCCTTCAGGGTAACTATATAGTATCAATCTCTGGAAACACCTCAAGTATCTGTTCCCAACTAAATATATTAGCAAGTTCACATGTCTCCCAATTTGTTTTATAATTACATATTAGACCCTTAGGTCCAAAGAGAAAACACCTGGAAAGCAACCCTCTCTTAGAAATTCATTGACCAGCTTAAAAATAATTTAAATAAACTTTATTCTTGAGCTGAGGTTTTTATTGCTTAATGTTAACTCTCAAAAATTATGTTCCAACAGTCCAGAGTGCAAGTATTGAGGTTTGAATATCAAATGTTTAACAGAAATCTTGAACTACTACTGCTTTTCCCTTTCCACTTTTAGAAAAGGCAAGAAGATCAGAAAAAAAATTAGTTAATGTTTGGGATTGTGTGAGGAGAATTAGCAAAAGAAAGGAAATATACTTCCAGACAATTTTCTAGGGCCTATACATAATAATCTCCTCCATCTTTATTCTTCCATTAATAGAACTTTGCAAAGAAAGTTGCTACTCAGAACAAATAACAAATCATCACAAAATCTCTAACCATGAAAACAAAAGTCTGTTGCCATGTAACAAATGAATTTCTCACTTACCATGTGACTCTTGTATTTCATATATAATTGCTTTTTTATAGAGAAGAAGGGGGAGGAATAGAGAGTTACAAACATCGATCAGCTGCCTCCTGCACACCTCCTACTGGGGATGTACCGGCAACCAACCTACATGCCCTTGACCAGAATCGAACCGGGACCTCTCAGTCTGCAGGCCAATACTCTACCCACTAAGCCAAACCGGTTAGGGCTGGCATGTGACTAGTGAATGGCTACTATGATCCAGGCCAGGGGTAAGGTGCTCAGGATATAGAGGTACTTTGCTTCTTAAGGCTGCTTCTAAACATATGTAGCTAGGCTCTCCTGCTCTAAGGTCTAGTTCTGAGCTGCTTACTACACAGCAACCTGGTACCTCAAATACAGCTTCTTTTATGCTAAAATCATTACCTCCTAAGTATACCCATTTTCTTTTGTCTTGCAAGTAATATAAATGCATTAAAAATAGATTAAGAAAAAGTGGGTTGCCACAAGGATACAGAGGGAATCTTCTATCCTTGGACAAGAAGTATAGTCAAACATTTGAGGAACCAGAACCAGGAAATGGAAAGCATCTAAAACCAGGATGGTCCTTCTGCCCTTCTTCATTTCTCCATGTTTTTCTCTGGCATACCACAGTTCTCTTATCCTTGCTTCTCTTCATTATTTTATCTCTCCCTTTCTGACTCTCTCTCTCTCTTTCTGTCTCTTATCCTTTCTTTCTCTTTCTGCTATCTTATTTTTTTAATATATTTTATTGATTTTTTACAGAGAGGAAGGGAGAGGGATAGAGAGTTAGAAACATCGATGAGAGAGAGACACTGATCAGCTGCATCCTGCACCCCCCCCCTGCCACTGGGGATATGCCTGAAACCAGGGTATATGCCCTTGACTAGAATCGAACCTGGGACCCTTCAGTCCACAGGCCAATGCTCTATCCACTGAGCCAAACCGGTTTTGGCTCTTTCTACTATCTTTCTCTGTTTCTCAATTCATAGGGCAAATATGGTTGCCACTACATTTCCAAAATTCTATGTCCTCCAAGTTCACATCCTAATCAAGTCTGTTTAGTGACTCCAGTTTCAACTTCTAATTTTTAGGAGAGAAAATCTTCCTTATACAGTTCAGCTATAAAGCTAAAAATATGAAAATATATATTAGTGAATAATTTTCTTGACACGTAGGCAATTAGTAATTGTATGACCTTGATTAAGTCACTTACCTCTCTATTTCACTTTCTTCATCTATAAAATCCTAATATATGAAAACCCAGGGTCCGTAATATCCAAATGACCGAAGGCTCAACCAACCAGAAGTCAGTGCTGGGTTGCCATGGAGGCCCAGCACTGACTGCTGAGGAGGCTGTGAATTCAGCCTGGAGAGAGGACCAGGGATAGAGAGGCAGGGTCTGATTCATAGCCTTCATGGCAGCTGTTGATAAGCACTTGCCTCTCTCTTTCACTGCAGGCCTGGCCAGCAGCCAAGCCTCTCTTTCTCTCAGGCCTCCACTGCGGCTGTTGATCAGCCCTGCCTCTCTGATTAGGCCCATTGATAAGCCCAGAGATGCTGAATAGCATAGAAACCAACCATTCAGAACCAACTCTGGATGAAGTGTGAGGAGCCAATGGCTGCCTAGGAGGCACAGCTTTTGATGCTGATTGGCATAGAAACTGACCAATCAGAATCTAATCTGGGTGATCTGCAAAGGCGAAACCTAAGGTGGGGGCTGAGGAGGGGTTTTAAGAGAAACTGCTGTTTGGTGTAAGGTATAAGAAAGCAGTGCAATTTTTTAATGACTGGTTTGGCAGTATAGTGCATATGGTTGGCTATCAGTCCAGATATAAGAATTATGTATTTTTGTCTGCCAAGATCATCTTCTCTTGATGAAAAAGGCTCCCCCCCCTGATTTAAGCAATCCTATCCTATATAATTTATCTATACTACTAAAAGGGTAATATGCTAATTAGACTAGGTCAACTGACCATCTTCCAGATGTCTGACTTACTTCTGGACAAAGCCACAATGGTGGGGACCAAGGTAGAGGCCATTAGGGGTGATCAGGCTGACAGTGGAGGGCAGTTGAGGCAATCAGGCTGGTAAGGGAAGGGCTGTTAGGAGTTGAAATCAGGCCAGCAGGGGAGGGCAGTGGCGGTAGCAGTAGCTTCTTTAGCCTCCACAGCAGCACTCAGGATTGGCAGTCAGACATTCTCTGAGGGCTCCTAGACTGCAAGAGGGTGCAGGCTGGGCTGAGGGACCACCCCCCTGAGTACAAGAATTTTGTGCACTAGGCCTCTAGTAAGTAAATAAGTCTCCTAGAACTGAATACTAGGTAAATATCTAAAAAAAATTTTTTAGATCTTTACAATGTAGAATATTTCCAGATTGTTCACTTTGGAGACAGATAATTTCAATAGAAATTATCCAAACTAAAAAACTAGAAAAATAATTTTAAAAACACTAAATAAAGTCAAAATGACATATAACACAGGATCAAGCAATCTAATTTATACATGATTGGAATCCCTGAAGAAGGGCAAAAAGACTATGAGACAGGAGAAACCAAGATGGCGGCCTAGGTGAATAACTAAACTGCTGCCTCACACAACAATTTCAAAACTACAACTAAAAGATAGAATGTACATTATCCAGAGCCACAGGAAAGCTGGCAAAGTGGAAATTCTACAACTAGAAGGAAAGAGAGGGGCTCATGGAGACTCAGAGGAGCTGCAAAAAGCTGAGGTACAGAGACTAGTGCATGGAGAGGAAGGACAGCTGAGTGCCTGGCTGGCTTCCTCTAGCAGAGTGGTTTTCAATCTTCTTAATGTCACGACCCTTTAATACAGTTCCTCATGTGGTGGTGACCCCCAACCATAAAATTATTTTCGTTGCTACTTCATAACTGTAATTTTGCTACTGTTATGAACTGTAATGTAAAAATATCTGATATGCAGGATGTATTTTCATTGTTACAAATTGAACATAATTAAAGCATAGTGATTAATCACAAAACAATATGTAATTATATATTGTGAAATATTTATTTCTAATTACAAATAAATGAAATTTTGTCTTGAATCGTGGTGTAGCATGGGTAACAGTCCTCATATAACAACAGTAAACTACATTGCTACACTTTGCTTACACCGAGGAACAGTGTGTTGGTTCCTAAGACCATGGGAAATATGTGTTTTCCACTGGTCTTAGGTGATCCCTGTGAAAGGGTCGTTCGACCCCCAAAGGGGTTGCGGCGCACAGGTTGAGAACCGCTGCTCTAGCAGGAGGGAGATAGAAACTCCCAACTGCACTGAATCCCAGTTCTGACTGCACTGAACCCCAGTTTCAGGCGAGACTCATACGTGGGGAGTCTGGACTGTTGTGAAAAGGGAGGAGTGCATGGAAACTTAGGGGAGCTGCAAAAGGCAGAGGTCTGGAGGCACTTGTGCAAGTGCACACAGAGAGGACTGACTGCTAATTATGCCGCTGGTTTTCTCTAGCGGGAGGAAGACAGAACCTCCAAACTGTGCTGAAATCCATTTTCAACTGCACTGAAACCCAGTTTTGGGTGAGACCCTAGGGACCCAGACTTTTACGGGTCCCTGGAGTGCACAGAAAACTCAAGGGAGCCAGAAAATAAAATAAAAAATACTCCACAGACTGGGAGAAAAATATGCAAATCATATATCTAATGAAGAACTTTAATCCAGAATATATAAAGAACTATAACGCATGAAGACAAACATTTCAACTTTAAAATGGGCAAAAGAAAAAATAAGTGAATGGTTAATAAACCTCCAAAAAAGCATTGCAAACTTACTAAAACAACAATAATCTGAGTCAATAGCAAAGATTCATATTGAAATTTAGATGAATCTCAAAACTTGTTCTAAGTGAAGAAAAACAGCAACATACCAAATAATGATTCTATTTATATAAAACTAGAGGCCCAGTGCACAAAATTTGTGCATGAGTGGGGAGGGAGTAGGGGAAGGGTTCCTCAGCCCAGCCTGCACACTCTCCAATCTGGGACATCTCTCTCACAATCCTGGGTCACTGGTTCCTAACCACTCACCTACCTGCTTGCCTGATTGATCCTAACTGACCCCCTACTGCCTGATCACCCCTAACTGCCTCTGCCTGCCAGCCTGATTGCCACCAACTGTTCCCCCTGCTGGCCTGGTCATCCCATGTAGCCTGCTGTTTGGTCATTTGGTCACCCCTCACTCCCCCCAACCCTGCTGGCCTGGTCGCCCCATACAGCCTGCTCCTTGGTCATTTGGTCACCCTTTATTAACACCCCTGCTGACCTGGTTGCTCAATGCAGCCTGTTTGGTCATCCAGTTAGTTGCAATGGTCATTTAGCCTTTCAGATAGATGATAGATAGATGATAGATAGATAGATAGATAGATAGATAGATATAGATAGATAGATATATATAGATATATAGATATAGGTATATATAGAGATATATATAGATAAATATAGATATATAGATATATAGATATATATATAGATATACAGATATATATATATATATATATATATATATATTCAAATATGGCAAATCTGTAAAATCAAAAAGATTAATTGTTGCTTATGTCTGTGTGAAAGCAAGGACTGACTGCAAATATCCACCAGAAACAGGAACTGTAGAGGGCCACCTGGGAAGGCACATGGGCATTTCTTTAATTATTGTCAGCTGAACCCAAGGCAACAGGCAAAGCCCTGTCTTGGAGACACATTTTACTAAAAAGGCAAATATGTTATCTGCCCAGGTGTCAGAGAGTGGGCTTTGATATATGAATCCAGTCTAGCACCAGGAATGAGGGAATGAATAGGACCTGGGCTCACACAAGCTCCTTTTATCTTAAGTTTTGGTGAACCCTCCTGTTATTTGGGATATAAATAAACACGCTGTATGGGCTCTGGGTCACTGTCTCTCCCTCAGAAAAGGACAATGGTCCACTCAGTTCCCAGCTTTTTCCTTTATTTTGTGTCTTGTCTCTTTCTTTCATATTTCTTCAATACCCAGTCCCTCTACTTGAAGAACCAGATTATCTCTCTTTCCATGCTGGACGCGGAAAAGAGAGACCCGTCTTAAGGAACTTTTGGGAGAGATGAAAGCATCATAAAATTGGACTGTAGTGAATAACTACATAACTTTATACATTTACTTTATAAAGCCATTGAATTATACACTTACAATAGATAAATGTTAAGGTATGTTCAATAATTTTATTCTTAAAAAATATGAAAAAAAGAATTATAAAAAGAAACTGTGAGTAACAGGTACATGAAATTTCATGAGCTAGTCTAGGTGAAAAGCACACTATGAAAGTATTTTTGTGTTTTTTTTCTGACTTACATTTTTATTTTATTTTTAATTCCTTATTTTTTAAAGCATTACATATAATATTACATATGTCTCCTTTTCCCCCCTTGACCTCTCCCTGGCCAACCCCACACCCCAGCATATGCCCTCACACCCCTAGTATACGTATTCATTGGTCATGCTTAAGTTTTAAGTCAGATAGGAATCAGAGCAATAATAATACCTGGTGCTGTAATTACAGAAAAACAAACAAACAAACAAACAAACAAAACAAAACAAGGACTCTACCTATTTAAGGTGAATTTAGCAGCCAGAATAATTTTGATTAGTCATAGAGAAGGATATTCAACATTTTTAGAGGAAAAATAAAGGTTTTAGCCCTGGCTTGATGACTCAGTTGGTTGGAGCTTAGCCACTGAACAAAATGTTGTGGGTTCCATGCCCTGTCAGGGCACATGTGGAATGAAGACCATTGATATTTCCCTCTCATCTGGATGTTTCTCTCTCTCCCTTCTTCCCAGTTTCTCTTTCTCTAAAATAATAAAGTTTTTAAAACACAACACACTATTTAAAAAATATAGAAACAAACCAAAAAAACAAATAAACCAACCAAAAAAAAAACACATATCCTCAGATAAGAATTTAAAAATTGTAAAAATAAGTAAATAAAGCTTTTAAAAATATTTTTTATTGATTTTAGAGATGTATATTGGCCACCTACATGTCTCTTTGGAGAAGTGTCTATTCAGGTCCTTTGCCCTTTTTTTCATTGGAGTGCTCATCTTCCTTTTGATAGGTTGTATAAGTTACTTATATATTTTGAATGTTAACCCTTTATCACATATATCATTGTCAAATATGTTCTCCCGTATAGTGGGCTCCCCTTTCATTTTGTTGATGGTTTCTTTTGTTGTTCAGAAGCTTTTATTTTTTTATTTTTTATTTGTTTATTATGTTTCCCCCTATTGCCCTCCCCAACCCCCAATACATGTCCTCACCCATTCCACCCACCCCAGCCTTCCCCCATTGCCCTGTCTCCACTGGCTATGCCTACACACACATGCATACAAGTCCTTCCGATGATCTCCTATAGGCCCCTCCTCCCCAACTTTCCCTGCCTTCCCACTGTAGCGCGACAGTCCGTTCATTGCTTCTTTGCCTCTGCATCTGCTTCCTCCCCTCCACCCCCTGTTTCTTGTCTTTAAAAACATCTTACCCCTGTAGGCTAGAAATAAATCCACCAGAGCAAAAGAAAAATGATTGAGTCTCAATTTCAATGTCCAATAGCTTTGAGTCCCAGTTTCAATGTCAGACAGTTCCTTATGTGTACATGTCATCAATGGTATCTGGATAGTGGACAAATGGTGGCGATGCTGGTTTGGTCCTGGGCATCCTGTAGCGATGCTCAGCTGCTAACTGTTCACATGGTAAGGCATTGTCAGCGTCTTCCATCTCTGGACTGTTTCTCCTCTTGTCTTCGTGTTTGGCGCAGACCTATCAGTTCTTCTCTGTTGCAGGAGTCCACTTGGTCTTGGAGTTGATTTCTGAAAGTATATAAACATATTCTCGACCAAGAGTTAATACAGGAATCTTTTCTATAAAATTGACTGGGGTCCTTTTAATTTTGCCTATCCGCTTTTCCTTTGGCTTATTTTGACACCATGTGTGTTTTTCATGGGTGTCTTGCTGTTAGCATTACAAATTAAAATTAATTTTCTAAAGTGAAAAATTTTTAAATGTATTTTACTTACCAGATATTTTTTTTCTTACATGCTATTATCCTACTCCCCTCCCCCCATTTTTTTTGATTGATGGAGAATTTGGTTAAAATCTTGATAACTTTAAATTTTAACTTTTTGCACACAAATATGCCTGCTTTCTGTTCATTACATATTAAACAATTATACCATGAGATGAGCTATCAATAGAAATTTTAATTAATATATTAGAAACAGCTTTTTGTCTAGTACACTTAAATTTTCTTGGGTGTTCGCTTACTGCAGTTTCCCAATTTAAATTAATCTGTAAGCTTGATAACTCTTTTATGTCAAATTTAATTTCCTACCAACAATCTTATATTACTCTGTTTATATTAGTGGAGAGGTTTATTTGCATCGAGTTAGCACTGAGCATTCCTAGTGCTAGGCTGAATTTAGATATAGGGCAGCTGCTGGTGGTATGTTTCTGTCTGTTACCTGGGTCTTGATCTGAGGTGGGCCTAGTCTCTGTCTGTTACCTTGGTCCCAGTTAGTGCTGAGCACGTGAAGCGAGGTAGCCATGGGGGCAGGAGACCACCCTCAGAAGGGGTGAAGGTTCAGCCCCCTGCAAGGTTGGTGGGGGGGGGAGGGTGAGGGTCTGTGACCCACCTCTGTTGATCCCCAAGTTCTCTCCTGATGGCCCCTCTGTAACTGTGCCTGTCTTAGGTTGTTCCTTCCCTGAGGAATCTTACCCGTCTCTGGCTAACCAGTCATCCTCCAGAACCAAACAGGTTGTTGTGAGGTTCAGTTCTGTCTCCATGGTAGCCTATGCCCCTGTGGCCTCCACGCCCAGCACCTGCCTTGGGGATCCCCTCGCCTGCTGGTAGGGGCCCCTGCACTGTTCACTTATCTGGGGGAATTCAGGTTCCTTCTCCAGGGATGGCCCAGCTCACACATTTGGCAAGAGACAGATTCATTATATCAGCCACCTCGAGGCTTCAACCTCAAGATGACTAGAGAGCTCAGGCTACAATTGAGGGCCATTGGATTGTGAGAAGAGGGTCCCTCTTGGCAAAAGAGGAAAGAGGGCCAGTATAGAATGCTCAAGTGCCTTCCCAGTGCCTCAATTCTTCTGAAAGGAAATAAATCCTTTCATGTCCTCTTTTTAAATTGCTGCTAAACATTCAAAGAATTAGTTTGTATGTTTGTTTGGGGTGGTTGTACCATATGTTGTTGTGAAATATCAAAAATTAAATAATATTATAGGATAATATGATGTAAGGATATTCTTTGCTCTGGGCCATGTCAATTAAATTTCAAACGGGCTGACATTTTCTTTTTGTAACTTTATATAAACTATTTCAGGGAGGCAAAAACAGATTACTTACCTTAGCTCAAGAGGCCAAATGTATTGACTTTCAATTCCACTTATGACGTTTAAAGGAAACTTCTCTTTATTTCCTTCCAAAATGATTTTCATGTTACAGAGTTTCATTTAAAATCTGTCTCATGAAGTAATTTCTCTTAAGGTTATGGAGACCTCTGTATGATTTTCCTCTCCTGCCACACCTTCCCCATTGTCTGTGCCCAGTGCTTATGCTCATACACATGTACGAAGGTCCCTCTGTTGATCCCTCCCCCTTATTCCCATCAACCCCCACCTTCCCCGAGGTTTGATGCTTTGATCGATGTTTCTAATTCTCTAGATCTGATCTTGATTATCAGTCTATGTCATTCATTATATTCCACAGATGAGTGAGATCATGTGATATTTGTCTTTCTCTGCCTGGCTTATTTCACTAAGCATAATGCTCTCCATCTCCATCCATGTTGTTGCAAATGGTATGAGCTCCTTTTTTTCACTGCAGCATAGAATTCCATTGTGTAGATGTACCACTGTTTTTTAATTCAGTCATCTGTTGATGGGCACTTAGGCCATTTCCATATCTTGGCTATGGTGAATTGTGCTGCTATGAACATTGGGGTGCATATATCCTTTCTGATTGGAGTTTCTCGTTTCTTGGGGCTATATTCCTAGTAGTGGGATCACTGGGTCAAATGGAAGTTCCATTTTTAGTTTTTTGAGGAGACTCCATACTGTTCTCCACAGTGGCTGTACCAGTCTGCATTCCCACCAGCAGTGCACTAGGGTTCCTTTTTCTCCGCATCCTCGCCAACACTTGTTGTTAGTTGACTTGTTGATGATAGCCATTCTGACAGGTGTGAGATGGTACCGCATTGTTGTTTTGATTTGCATCTCTCTGATGATTAGTGACTTTGAACAGGTTTTCATGTGTCTCTTGACCTTCCTTCTGTCTTCTTTCGAGAAGTGCCTATTTAGATCAGTTGCCCATTTTTTGATTGGGTTGTTTATCTTCTTTTTGTGAAATTGTATGAGTTTCCTGTAAATGTTGGAGATTAAACCCTTATCATTGAGATCATTGGCAAATATGTTCTCCCATGCAGTGGACTTTCTTGTTGTTTTGTTGATGGCTTCCTTTGCTGTGCAAAAGCTTTTTAATTTGAAGTAGTCCTGTTTGTTTAGTTTTTCTTTATTTTCTATTGCCCGAGGAGCTGTGTCGGTGAAGAAGTTCCTTCCGCATATGTCGGAGATTTTGCTGCCTGTGGATTCCTCTAGTATTTTTATGGGAACCATAAAAATACTAGAGGAATCCACAGGCAGCAAAGGACTTAAACATAAGTCCTTTATTTTTGTGTATGGTGTAAGTTGGTGGTCTACTTTCATTTTTTTTTGCATGTTTCTGTCCAATTTTCCCAACACCATTTGTTGAAGAGACCGTCTTGACTACATTGTATGTTCACGCCTCCTTTGTCAAATATTAATTGAGCATAGTGGTTTGGGTCAATTTCTGGGTTCCCTATCCTATTCCACTGATCTATGTGTCTGTTCTTATGCCAGTACCAGGCAGTTTTGAGAACAGTAGCTTTGTAATACAGCTTGAAATCTGGCATTGAGATCCCATCTATTTTGTTCTTCTTTCTAAGGATTGCTGCAGCTATTTCAGGTCTTTTTTTATTCCAAATGAATTTTTGGAAAGTTCGTTCTAGGTCTGTGAAGTATGCCTTTGGTATTTTCATGGGGATTGCATTGAATTTATAAATTGCTTTGGGTAGAATGGACATTTTGATGATATTGATTCTCCCAGTCCATGAACACTGTATGTTCTTCCATCTGTTTATGTCTTCCTCTATCTCTTTTTTTAGAGTTGTGTAGTTTTCTGCATATAGGTCTTTTACCTCCTTAGTTAAGTTTATTCCTAGGTATTTTAATTTTTTTGGTGCGATGGTAAATGGGATTGCTGTTTTAGTCTCTCTTTCTGTAAGTTCATTGTTGGTATATAGAAATGCCAAAGATTTATTGGTGTTAATTTTGTATCCTGCTACATTGCTGAATTCATTTATTAAGTCTAATAATTTTTTGATGGAGTGTTTAGGGTTTTCTATGTACAGTATCATATCATCTTCAAATAAGGACAGTTTTACTTCTTCTTTTCCTATTTGGATGCCTTTTATTTCTTTTTCTTGTCTGATAGAAATGGCTAATACTTCCAGCACTATGTTAAATAGAAGTGGTGAGAGTGGGCATCCATGTCTTGTTCCTGTTCTTAGGGGAAATGGTTTTAGTTTTTGCCCATTGAGTATGATGTTGGCTGTGGGTTTGTCATATATGGCTTTTATTATGTTGAGGTATGATCCTTCTATTTCTACCTTGCTGAGAGTTTTTATTAAGAAAGGGTGTTGGATTTTGTCAAATGCTTTTTCTGCATCAATTGATATGACTATGTGATTTTTATCTCTCAATTTGTTTATGTGATGTATCACGTTTATTGATTTGCAGATATTGTACCATCCCTGCATTCCTGGGATAAATCCTACTTGGTCATGGTGTATGATCTTTTTGATGTACTGTTGGATTCCATTTGCTAGTATTTTGTTGAGGATTTTGGCATTTATGTTTATGAAGGATATTGATCTATAATTCTCTTTCATTTGTTATCTTTATCGGGTTTTGGTATTAAGGTGAAACTGGCTTCATAGAAGGAGTTTGGAAGTGTTCCTTCCTCTTGAATTTTCTGGAATAGTCTGAGAAGAATGGGATTTACTTCTTCTATGAATGTTTGGTAAAATTCCCCTGTGAAGCCATCTGGCCCCAAGCTTTTGTTTGCTAGAAGCTTTTTGATGACTGCTTCAATTTCTTCCTTAGTTATCAGTGTGTTGAAATTTTTAGAATCTTCCTCTGTGAGTTTTGGAAGGTTGTGTTTTCCTAGGAATCTGTCCATTTCCTCTAGGTTGTGAAATTTGTTAGAATAGTGTTGTTCATAATAGTTTTTAACAATCCTTTGTATTTCTGTGGGGTCTGTAGTTATTTCCCCTCTCTCATTTCTGATTTTGTTTATTTGCATCTTCTCTCTTTGCTTCTTGGTGAGTCTGGCTAGAGTTCATCAATCTTGTTTATTCTTTCGAAGAACCAGCTCTTTGTTTTGTTGATATTTTGTATTGGTTTTTTTGGTCTCTATTTCATTTGTTTCTGCTCTGACCTTTATTATTTCCTTCCTTCTTCTCACAGTGGGATTTTCTTGTTGCTCTCTTTCTAATTCTTTGAGTTGTTGAGTTAGGTGATTCATTATAATTTTTCTTGTTTTTTTGAGGTAGGCCTGTAGAGCTATAAACTTCCCTCTTAGCACTGTTTTCATTGTGTCCCATAGCATTTGCATTGTTGTGTTTTTATTGTCATTAGTCTCCAGAAAAATTTTAATTTCTTCTTTTATCTCATTTATAACCCAATCATTGTTTAATAACATGCTATTCAACTTCCAAGTGTTTGAATTTTTTGGAATGTTTTTATTGTAGTATATTTTTAATCTTATGCCATTGTGGTCTGAGAAAATACTTGATATGATTTCAATCTTTTTGAATTTGGGGAGACTTTGCTTATGACCCAATATGTGGTCTATTTTTGAGAATGTCCCATGTGCACTTGAGAAGAATGTGTATTCTGTAGCTTTGGGGTGAAATGCTCTGAAGATGTCAATTAGGTCCATCTGATCTAGTGAGTTATTTAGAATTGCGGTTTCTTTGCTGATTTTTTTGTCTAGAGGATTTGTCCAGAGATGTCAGTGGTGTATTAAAATCCCCTAGTATGATTGTATCGCTGTCGATCTCTCCCTTGATATCCTCCAGGAGTTTTTTTATGTATTTAGGGGCTCCTGTGTTAGGTGCGTATATGTTTACCAGAGTTATATCTTCTTGATGAATTGCTCCTTTTAGTATTATGTAGTGGCCTTCCTTATCTCTTATAGCCTTTACTTTGAGGTCTATTTTATCTGCTTTTTTCTCATTTCTATTTGCCTGAAAAATACTTTTCCATCCCTTCACTCTCAGTCTGTGTGAATCCTTTTCTTTGAGGTGGGTCTCTTGTAGACAACAAATGTATGGGTCCTGTTTTCTTAACCATTCAGCTGCCCTATGTCTTTTGATTGGTGCATTTAACCCATTTACGTTTAATGATATTATTGACAAGTTCATGTTTGTTGTCATATTTTCCTTAGTGGGTTTTTTTGTTTTGTTTTGGTTTTTGCTTTTCTCTTTCTTCTTTTTACAGCAGTCCCTTTAACATTTCTTGCATTATTGGCTTGGTAGTGATAAACTCTCTTAGCCCTTTCTTGTCTGTAAAGCTACTGATTCCACCTTCAATTTTGAATGATAGCCTTGCTGGGTATAGTATTCTTGGGTTCAGACCCTTGTTTTCCATCACTTTATATATTTCATTCCATTCCCTTCTGGCCTGGTGTGTTTCTGTTGAGAAATCAGTGGCTATTCTAATAGGAGATCCCTTGTAGGTAACTTTCTGTCTCTCTCTGGCTGCCTTTAAGATTCTTACTTTGTCATTAATATTCGCCAATGTAATTATGATGTGTCTTGGTGTCGGTTTTTTTAGGTTCAGCTTGTTTGGGACTTTGTGTACTTCTTGGATTTTCATATTTTTTTCCTTGCCAACATCAGGGAAATTTTCTGTCATTATTTCTTCAAATAGGTTTTCTATTCCTTCCTTTTCTTCCACTCCTTCTGGTATCACAATTAAGTGTATGTTGTTTCATTTTGTGTTGTCCCAAAGCTCCCTTAGGCTCTCTTCTTGTTTTTTAAGTCTTTTTTCCAGTTGTTGATGTGTTTGTGTGTTTTTCCCTACCTTGTCTTCTAATTCACTGATGCGGTCCTCAGCCTCTTCTAGTCTACTCTTTAGGCCTTCCATTGTGTTTCTTATTGCAGCTATGTAGTTCTTCATCTCCTCTTGGTTTCATTTCATGTTGGTGACATTCTCATTCAGCTCCTTATAGTTCTGATTGAGTTGTGTGATATTGTTGTTGAGTTGTGTGTAATTGTCTTCCATCCGTTTAAAAATCCTTAAAACCATTACTCTGAATTCTTTCTCTGAAAGGCTGGTCACTTCAATTTCATCTAACTCTTTTTCTGATGATTCCTCTTTTTCTTTCCTTTGGGGATTGCTTTTACCTCTTCCCATGTTTTCTTGTAATGTTTTAATTGTAGATCTAATTGTTTTACTACCCAAGTTTTTTTTTTGTTTGTTTTTTTGTTTTGTTTTTTTTTTGCGGGGGCGATTCAGGGGGTGGTACTACTGGTGTATTCTCTCATTTCTCCTGTTTTTGTTAATATATTGTAGTTTCCTACTTGAGCTATTTGGATTCTCTTGATGTAGATCCGCGATCTTGAGCAACATAACTGTGGTGTCTAGAAGTCTGCAGCCGTGGAGAGGAGTGTCCCTATTTTTGCTGTTTTGCACCCTTAATTGAGATCACAGGTGCCCAGCGGGGATATAGAGTGGCACCAAGGACCCATCTGTCTGGGTGATGTGTTTCAGGGGCCTACACCCAGGAGAGGCGTGGCTGTGGTGTCCAGAGTTAAAAAATCAGACCTGTGGGGACTCCAGTGGCTCCCAGGCACTGTTTAAGGGGTGGACCACTAGAAACGTGCTGCTGAAAACCTGCCTTGGGTGGCGGCCTCAAGGGCTCACGGAAAACACCGGTGACTTGGGAGCTCCACAAACTAGATAGTAGGGTACGCCACAGACAGGGCGACCAGAACACACAAACACAGGGTCTAGGGCGCCACAGACTGGATGACCCTGACGCGCAAACGCAGGGATTAGGGTGTCAGCAAGCTGGCGTGAAGGACCACGGTGGGTGTGTGCAGGAACACGTTGACCCTGGAGTTCTGCAGGGGTGGGAGTGGGGGTAGTGTGTAACCGCAGCTTAAACCACAGCTGGGGCGACCCTGACGCACAAACATAGGACTAGGGTGTCCGTAAACCTGTGCGAAGGGACGCTGCACAAGGTGTGTGCCGTGACTGGCGAGATCGAAAGCCTGGACCCCTGTGTGGCCACTGCCACAGCCTCACCGATGTCACTGGGGAGGGGGAGGTTGCACTCACTACTTTGGAGGTGGTGGTCCCTGGGTCCGCGGGTATGCAGGGCCCATGGGGATGATGGGTCCACAGGTCTTCGGGACTCTGTCTGGAGTGGCTGTTGGGTTGCAGGGCAACTCCAATGCACATCTGGTGGTGTTGGTGAGTTCCCAAAGAAAGGCCCTGTTTCCCTTCAAGATGGCATGGGCTCCACACCGGAGTTCCACAGTCCGGGCTGTGCAGAAGCTTTTAATTTGGATGTAGTCCCATTTGTTTATTTTCTCCTAAGTTTCCTTCATCCTAGGAGATGTATCGACAAATATAATGTTATGAGAGATATCTGAGATTTTGTTGCCTATGGTTTCTTCTATGATTTTTATGGCTTCACAACTTACATTTAAGGCTTTTATCCATTTTGAGTTTATTCTTGTGTGTAAGTTGATGGTTTAGTTTCTCTTTTTTTGCATGTATCTGTCCACTTTTCTCAGCACCATTTATTGAAGAGATTATCTTGACTCCCTTGTATGCTCTTACCTCCTTTGTGAAATATTAATTGATTGTAGTAGCTGGGGTCACTTTCTGGGTTCTCTGTTCTGCTCCATTGATCTATCTGCCTGTTCTTGTGCCAATACAAGGCTGTTTTGATTAAAGTGGCTTTGTATTACAACTTGATATCTGATATTATGGTCTCTCCAACTTTGTTATTCTTTCTCAAGATTGCTGCAGCTATTCAGTCTTTTTTTGGTTTCATATAAATTTTGGAGTGTTTGTTCTAGATCTAAAAAATATGCCATTAGTATTTTAATAGGGATTACATTGAATCTGTAGATTTCTTTGTGTAACATTTTAAAGATGTTAATTCTACCAATCCATGAACATTGTTTCTACTTGTTTATATCTTCCTCTATCTATTTTTTTAAAGTCCTTTAGTTTTTGGAGTACTAGTCTTTTACTTCATTGTTAAAGTTTATTCCTAAGTATCATAATTTTTGTTGCAATGATAAATAAAATTGTATTTTTAGTCTTTCTGAGAATTCATTATTGGGGTATGAAAATGTTATCAATTTCTGGATGTTACTTTCATATCTTGCTACATTACTGAATTCATTATTAAATTCAGTAGGTTTTTGACGGAGTCTTTAGAGTTTTCTATATACAATATCATGCCAACTGCAAATAAAGACAGTTTACTTTCTTCTGTCTAATTTGGATGCCTTTTACATTTTATTCTTGTCTGATTGCTACACTAATAAAAGAGAAACATGCAAATTGACCATCACTCTGCTACACTCACCAGACAATCAGAGCGAGTATGCAAATTAACCCAACAAATATGGTGGTTAATTTGCATATGCAGATGCTGAGTGAAGACTGAAGACAGCATAGAAGGAAGAAGGAGGGAAAGCAGAAAGCAGGGTGCTATGGTAGAGGGAGGGAAAGCATGGGGCAGCAGCAGTGGCAGCAGCAGCTGCAGGAGGGAAAGTGTGTGGGGGGGTGGCAGCAGTGGTGGGAGAGAAGGGAAAGCACAGGACGGCAGCGGCTGGAGGGAAACATGCCTGGACGTGCTTCGCTTAGGCTGCAGAAAGCCCTGTTCTTGCAGGAATCTTCCTGCAACGGGCCTCTAGTGTTGAATAAGTGTGCTAAAAGCAGAAATTTCTATCTTGTACCTGTTCTTAGGGAAAATTGTTTTCATTTTTGCCCATTGAGTACAATGTTCGCTGTAGGTTTCTCATATGTAGCCTTTAATATGTTGAGATATGATCCCTCTACCCCCACTTTGCTAAATGTTTTTATTAAAAATGAGTGTTGGATTTTGTCAAATGTTTTTTCTTCACCAATTGATGATCATGTGATTTTTGTCTTCCAATTTCTTTATGTGATGTATCATTTTTATTGATTTGTGAATATTATATCAGCTTTGCATCCCCAGAATAAATCCTACTTGGTCATGGTGTGTGATTTGTTTAGTGTAATGCTGGATCTGACTTGCTAATATATTTTTTAAGATTTTAACATCTATGTTCATCAGGGATATTGGTATATAGTTCTTTTTCTTTGCAGTGTCTTTATCTGGTTTTAGAATTAGGATAGTGATGATATCATAAAAAGAGCTTGGAAGTGTTCCTCCTCTTGAATTTTTTTGAATAGTTTGAGGACTATAGTTGTTCTTTGAAGGTTTGATAAAACTCCCCCATGAAGCCATCTGGACCAGGGCTTTTGTTTGCTGGTAGTTTTTATTTTTTATTACTACTGTTTCAATTGCATCAGGATTTCTGATTATTCCTGATTCAGTTTTGGAAAACAGCATTTTTTTAGGAATTTGTCCGTTTCATCCAGGTTGTCCACCTTGTTGTCATATAGCTATTCATAGTATTTTTCTTACAATCCTTCATATTTCTGTGGTGTCAATTGTTACTTCACCACTGTCATTTCTAACTTTATTTATTTGGATCCTCTTTCTTTGTTTGTTGATGAGTCTGGTGAAAGGTTCATCAATCTTGTTTATCTTTTCAAAGAACCAGCTTTTGGTTTCATTGATATTTTGTATTCTAAGTCTTCATGCCATTTATTTCTGCTGTGATCTTTATTGTTTCTTTTCTTCTACTTACTTTGGGCTTTCCTTGTTGTTCTCTAATTCTTTAAGTTGTAGGTTTAATTATTTTATGATTATTATTATTACTTTTTCTTTTTGAGGCAGGCCTGTATTGCTATGAACTTCCCTCTTAGGACTATTTTAGCTGTGTGCAAGAGATTTTTGGTTGTTATGTGTTCGTTTTCTTTGTTTGCAGGAAGTTTTTTTATTCCTTTCTTAATCTTGCTGGTAACACATTCATTGTTTAATAACATGCTATTTATCCTCTATCTATTTGAAAGTTTTTGAGTGTTTTTACTGTAGTTGATTTCTAATTTCATGACTTTATGGTCTGAGAAGATGTTTGATAGCATTTCAATATTCTTGAACTTGCATAGACTTGTTTTGTCATCTAACATGTGGCCTTTCTTTGAGAAGGATCCATGTACACTTGAGAAAAAATGTTTATTTTGCAGCTGTAGGGTGAAATGTTCTCTAAATGTGAATTAAATCCATCTGATCCAGCATGTCACTTAGAGTCATTATTTCCTTGTTGAATTTTTATCTAGAATATCTATCCAGTGAAGTTAGTGAGGTGTAAAGGTTCCCTTCTATGATTATATTGCTGTTGATCACTCCCTTAAATCATCCAGAAGTTTTGCTATATATTTACATGCTCCTATATTGGGTGTATATATGTTTACCAAGGTTATATCCTCTTGTTGGATCAAACCCTTTAGTACTATGTAATTACATTTACTGTCTCTTGTGAATGCCTTCATTTTGAAGCCTCTTTTGTCAGAAATAAATATTGCTACTCCAGCTTTTTTTATTTGTTTCCATTTGCCTGGAAAAATGTTTCCATCCCTTCAGTCTCATTCCATTTGTCTTTTGTTCTGGTGTGGGTCTCTTGTAGACAGTATATAATTGGGTCATTTTTTTTATCCATTCAGCTACCCTATGTCTTTTGATTGGGGCATTTAATCCATTTACATGTAATGTTATTATTGATAAGTACTTATTTATTGCTATTTTACTAGTAATCCTTTATGTCTCCATTTCTCTCTCTATTTCTTCTCATTACAACCATCCCTTTAGCATTGCCAGCAGTGTTGATTTGGTGGTGATAAATTCCTTTAGTCTTTAAGTCTTGGAAGCTCTTACAGTGGTACCTCGAGATACGAGTGCCCTAACATATGAGAATTTTTAGATACGAACCGTCGAGCGAGCGATTTTTGCTTTGAAATATGAGCAACATTTGAGATAGGAGTAATTGCGTGGATAGGCCAGCTACACACGGCCCACCAGTTTACCACGACTCTAGCGTCTCGTAGTTTCCCATGCCTCAAGGTTATGGAACAAATTAAACTCGTATCTCGAGGTACCACTGTATTTTACTATCTATTTTGAATTATAGCCTTACTGGATGTAGTAATCTTGGATTCAGATACTTCCTTTCATTACTTTGAGTATTTTATGCCATTCCCTTCTGGACTGTAGGGAGTTTTTGATGAGAAATCAGTGGCAGTCTTATGGGAATTCCTTTGTATGAAACAGTTTGCTTTTCTCTTGCTGTCTTTAAGATTCTCTCTTTGTCTTTAATTTTTGGCATTTTAATTGTGACATATCTGGGCATGGGCCTGTTTGAGTTTTTCTTGCTTGACTTTTTCTTTCACCATGTTAGGGAAGTTTTCTGCCATTATTTCTTCAAACATGTTCTCTATACTGTGCACATTTTCCATACCTTCTGGTACTCCAATAATGTGAGCTATATTACACTTCATGTTATCCCTTAAATTGTCCTCATTTTTAAAAATTCATTTTTTCTTTTGCTTCTTTGATTGAGTGTTCTCTGCTACCTTGTCTTCCAAATTGCTGATTCTATTCTCTGCTTCATCCAACTTACTTTTATTTCTTCTAGTATATTCTTCATTGTGGATATTGTATTTCTTCACTTCCAGATAGTTCTTTATTATGGTTTCTATGTGTGTGTGTTTTCATACTTTTGTAGCTCTCACTAAGTTCCTTAAGCATCCTTATAATGATTTATTTGAACTTTATATATAATAAATTGCTTTCCTCTAGTTCAGTGGTCAGCAAACCATGGCTCGTGAGCTACATGCAGCTCGTGAGCTGTAGTATGCTGCTCTGTTGACTAATAAGTTTGGCCACCACTGTCATATACTATCCTTTACCTTTCTGCACACAATATGCCACAATTGCCTAATCTTTACAGCTTCCAACTACATGGTAAAATTTAGTCTAGTTCAGTGGTCAGCAAACTCATTAGTCAACAGAGTGACAAACCACAGTTGACAAGCCGCATGTGGCTCACAAGCCGTGGTTTGCCAGCCACTGGTCTAGTTCATTTAGCTCTTTTTCTTGAGATTTCTCCTGTTCTTTCATTTGGGACATGTTTCTTTGTCTCCCCATTTTGTCTGCCTCTTTGTTTTTGTTCCTATGTGTTAAGTAGATCTACTATGACTCCCCATCTTAGTAGGGTGGCATTCTGTAGGACCCAGTGGCAGTTTCCTTCATCAGCTAAGTTAGGTGCTTCAGGAATGTCCTTTGTGTAGGTTATGTGGATCCTGTTGTATTTGAGTATTAATTGCTATTGGCCCATTCATGTTTGGGGTTTGATCTTCAGGCTGTGAAGAGCAACATCAACCACAGTGTACAAGCTCCTGAGAAGTTGCTGACCCATGAAGCAATATTCTAATTAGCAAAGTCTGGTGCCTGCTGAAATATCCATTCTCCCTTTGTATATGCTACTTTTGAAGCTAATTGGATCCTACTCTGATGTTTTCTGAAGCTGGCCAATAGGTGTGTCTGTTCTGGGGCCCCTTGGGAGGGAGCAAGTTAATATCAGACACTGCCTGTGACTGGCCCTGGGAAACTTGTTAGAAGATACAGAGAAATCTACAGTTTGTGGCTGCATCATATGGCCTTGATGTTCATGGGAAGGACCAAGCTACTTACCAACGTCCACCTCCACCAGTACCAAACCTGAGAGCAGGTCAGCGAAAGACCGAAGGCACCCAAGATTCACCTCTGCTTGTCTCCACCTGCTAAGAGAGTTTCAAACAGAACTCAAGTTGCATGAGGTAAATTCCCCAAGTAGGGGAGACCCTAGGTAAGGGAGAGTGGTGTTCACCATATTGATACAGGTTCAAACTTGGTGCCAGTGCTGGGTCTGAGAACACTCATCAAAAGACCAAAAGGATATCAAATGTCTCTGTCTGCCTCCTTGTGCCCACAGACCTTTGTGGTGAGGTGAAATCTCAAGGAATTATCAGGGTAAAGCCAGCTGAGTTATCAGACACAAATAGACCAGGATTTGGCCATGTGAAGGGAAGCTTTGCACTAGTTGGGCATGTGAGAGAAAAAATGACTCCTATGCTAGAGATACACAACTCTGTTTGTCCCATATTCTTCCAGGAGTCAGAGCTCAGCAGGGCAAGACAGCCTGGAGTTAGGAGGTGTGGCTAATGAATCTCCAGTGAGAGGGAGCACCAATCAGGCTTGGCCAAAGGCAGGGGGAGTAAACTGCGCCCCAGAACCACACAACTCAGTCTTTTTCAGATTTTTCACAGACATCCTAGGGAGCCTGAGGCTCAGCAGGGCTGATCCACCTGGCGTTAGGAGGGTAGAGCCACGAGAAACCAAAGGGTGGGACTAATTGATCTCTTGAGAGGGAATGATGCTAGTCAGGTTCACAAAAAAAGTGGAGAAAAGGCCCCCCAGAAGCTACATAACTCAATCACTGATATCCTCGGAGTCTGCCCATACTTCTACTTCCTGACCCAGCCAGCTGACTCCTCAGCAGGGCTCAAACTCTGCAAGGTGGAGGGAGAGGAAATACAGAGGTTGTAGCTGTTGCATTCCCTCAGGCTAATATTATAGAAGAGAAGCTCTCCACCCAAAAAAGTTGGCATCTGTGGTGTGGAAGGACATAGCACAGGGATCCTGGCAGCTGTCCCTTCAGCACTCTCCCTAATGAGCCACAAACCCAGTTTCTCCTAATATGATTTTATTCCACTCTGCCCTCCCTCCATCTGAGACTAGGGTTAGTGGCTGCAAATGAGATTTTGTGCATTGGCCCATTAAAAGGGCACCTATGTCTCTAGCAGACTCCTTTCTCTTCCTGGTAGAATATCCATTGATTTTCACAGTGAGATGTTATGTGGGTACCTCTTCCTGGCTCTGGTTCTCTGTGTCAGGGAACCCACTCCTTAGAGTGTACCTCTGCAACTAAGCTATCCCTCTGGAACCTCTACTGTCACCTGTGGAAGCAGAGTCAGCACTTTTCAGGTCTCCACCCTTTATATTTGGCTTCTTCTATAAATCCTTGGTTATAAGACATCTGTTCAGATAGTCTTCAGTTGGTTCAGTCTTCAGTTGGTTACTCAGGTTGACTGTTTTATATTTTAGTTGTAAATCCAGCTTGATCCTGGAATCAGATAAGTGTACCTTCCACCTACTCTGCAATGGTTTTAATTTCATCTTGACTTCTCAGTTTCCAGAGATGATGAAAAAAAAGTGAGTACCAACAAGGACTGCTTTCTAAAGTTCAAGGTTTTAAGGTTCCCAAGCCACCATTAGACATTTACAGATGGCTTTGGATATTTGTCAGTTTTGTTGTCCAGCACTCATTCTTTCCTCCTCTTTGTGTTTATTTCCATTTCCCAGACTTTTATGCTTTTAGTGTATTTAATATATTTTTATGCATGTTATTCATTCACCTTTTCCACTCACCTAGTCCAATCTAATTGCAGAGGACCCTGAAGAAGTTTTCTCAAAAAAATGAAACTGGACCACCAACTTACAACAAATACAAAAATAAACTCAAAATGGATACAGCACTTAAACATTAGAAGGGAAACTATAAAAATATTAGAGGAATCCATAGGCAGCACAATCTCAGACATATTCTGAAAGAACTTCTTCACTGATACTGCTCCAAAGGCAATGGAAGCTAAAGAAAAAATAAACAAATGGGACTACATCAAAATAAAAAGTTTTTGTACAGCAAAAGAAACCATCAACAAAACAAGAAAGCCCACTGTATGGAAGAACATATTTGCAAATGTTATCACTGATAAAGGTTTAATCTCCAACATCTCCAGCCAACTTATACAACTTAATAAAAGGAAGATAAACGATCCAATAAAAAAAATGGGCAATGGACCTAATAGAACCTTTTCAAAAGATGACAGAAGGAAAGCCAAGAGACACATGAAAACATGTTCAAAGTCACTAATCATCCGAGAGATGCAAATCAAAACGACAATGAGATACCATCTTACACCTGTCAGAATGGCAATCATCAACAAATCAACAAAGGAGAAGTGTTGGCGAGGATGTGGAGAAAAAGGAACCCTTGTGCACTGTTGGTGGGAATGCAGACTGGTGCAGCCACTGCGGAGAACAGTATGGAGTTTTCTCAAAAAACTAAAAATGGATCTCCCATTTGACCCAACAATCCCACTCTTAGGAATTTATCCTAAGAAATTACAAACACCAATCAGAAAAGATTTATGCACCCCTATGTTCATAGCAGCACAATTTACAATAGCTACAATTTGGAAACAGCCTGGGTGCCCGTCAGCAGATGAGTGGATCAGAAAACTCTGGTACATCTACACAATGGAATTCTATGCTGCCATTAAAAAGAAGGGACTCTTACCATTTACAGCAACCTGGTTGGAACTGGAGAGCCTTATGCTTAGTGAAATAAGCCAGTCAATGAAGGAGAGCACCACATGATCTCACTCATTTGTGGATAATAAAGAACATTATAAACTGATGAACAAAAGGATAGATACAGAGACAGTAAAGCATCAAACAGACTGTGAAATTATAACAGGAAGATTAAGGGGAAGTGGGGTAGATAAGAGATCAATCAAAGGACTTGCATCTATGCATATAAGTATAACCAATGAACATAGACACTGGGGGGTTGGGGTATGCCTGGGAGGGAGGGGGGGCAATGGGGAGATACGTATACATGTAACACAATAAAAAAATGAGGGAAAAAAAGAAGTTTTCTTAGTATGGTGGGCATTTGGGAATCAAGTGGGTGCAATACAGGGAAAGAAGCTGGCTGTGAAGTTCCCAAGAGCAATCACCAGCCCTTTATCTGAGCCCTTCTCTCAGGATGAGTTCCCCTTTCTATTCTCTTGTGTTTTCTCCCTAGAAACAAATCTCTCTTAAGGCCTGACACATTCTTCCTTAAAATATTTTTTACTAAGACTTTCTCCTTCAATCACCCTACCTGGAGAGACTCAAAGATTGCAGATAGTGGAAATTCAGGTTAAATTTTTCACTTTTTCTCAAGTGGAACAAGCATAAGAACAAAGAAAAGGACCTACTGTTTTGACATTTATATATCTTACTAGAGGTCCAGTGCATGGATTCGTGCACCAATGAGGTTCCCTTGGGCTGGCCTGTGGGGATTAGGCCAAAACCAGCTCTCTGAGGGGTCCTGGATTGCAAGAGGGCACAGACCAGGCCGAGGGACCCCATCGGTGCACAACTGGGACCAGGGATGGACTGCAGAAACACTCCAGGGCTGTCTGGCCCATCTTGCCCAGTCCCTATTGGCCAGACCCCAGCAGCAAGCTAATCTCCTGGTCAGAGCATCTACCCCCTGATGGTCAGTGTGCATCATAGTGACTGATTGAATGGTCAAACAGTTGGACACTTAGCATATTAGGCTTTTATTATATAGGATGATGTGATCACCATAGCAAGTCTATAACCATCTTTCACCAAACCAAGTTATTACAATGTTATTAACAATGTTTTCATGTTGTACATTTTACCCTGATTTATTTCCTAACTGGAAGTTTATACCTTTATTCCCTTCACTTATTTTACCCCACTCACTCCCTGCTGGCAATCAGTTCATTTTTTTGCATTTGAGTCTGTTTCTGTTTTGTTTTATTTGTTCATTTGTTTTTGGGTTTTTGTTTTTAGATTCCACATATAAGTGAAATATATAGTAATTTTCTCTGACTTAAATCACATAGCATAATACCCTCTAGGTTTATCCATGTTCTCATGTTGTTGCAAATGGCAAGAGTAATTGCTGAATAATATTTATTTATTTATTTATTTATTTATTTATTTATTTATTTATTTATTTTTGTTGTTGTTTTTCAAGGAATATTTAATAAGGTAGATACCATATGATTTTCTGATGCTTTTAGTATCACAGAAATTAAAAGCAAAATATTCTGGGCACATTGGGTGAAAACAGCTGCTATTTGTGCATACACAATTTAAAAAATAGAGTAATTATAATTTCAGACTTTGGAATTTTAATAGGTGGTTTGCCATTGCTCTCTCCTTTCTTCAGATGGGAAAAGAAAATTCCTTTAAAAATCATTTGAAGCCAGGACAAAAATTCCATAGTTGTATTCTTAGGATCACTGTAGAGTCTTCATGATTCAGATAGTACAGAGGAAGCTTCAATTCAACCTTTTAGAGAAGACATTCCAGCTCGCATGATCTCATCGACCAGGAGTATGTTGGTGGCAATCACAGTGCAAGAGTGAAGAAGCTGTTTCTTTACACAATAATTATCCCATATGCCCACTTCTGCTGCTACCATTGGCTCACCTGTGTTCAAGTCCACACCCACAAGTTGACCTGATTCTGAAGGTTCTGCTTGAACTTTAACTAGTGTTTCCTGAAGATCAAAACCAGAATTCTGAGCAAGAACCTTGGGAATAATGAGCAATGCATCAGCAAACGCTTGAACTCCAAGCTGGGCCCTGCCCTTTACACTGGGCTTGTATTTCACTAGGGCGTGTGACATTGCCACTTCCACTGCACCAGCACCTGGAACTACACAGCCATCATCAATAGCATTTTTAACAGCCCTCAAGCCATCTCTTATTGCATTTGAGTGAGTGTGTGCTTATTTGGTCCTTTGACCAATAATGTAACAGCGCAAGGATTGTTACATTTCTCAACAAAGGTAAACTTCTCTTCTCCCAATGTATACTCATAGACAAGTCCTGCATGTCCCAAACAATCGGGATTTAGGTCCTCAAAGTAATTCAGAGCTACTCCACCACAAGCAAGAGTCAGCCTTTCCATATTTCTTTTTTTTGCTCTGCGCAGAGCTACTATGCCTTCTTTTGCAAGAGCATCTAAGGAAAATGGGTCAATTCCCTTTTGATTAATAACAACAAAACCTTTATTTGAGTCACCACAGACTTTCTTTTTCAGGTCTATTATTTTTTTAACTCTATCTTCAATGAATTTTCTTTTAGCTCTTACTAGTTTTTCTCTCTCTTCTGCACTCGTAAAAAAAGCCAGAATTCACTTCTGTTTTTTCATATTCTAACGACACATTGCATGTAAGGATGTATGCATCTTCTATTCTTTTTTTCATATCAGGATGCCGTGCGCCATGGTCCAAAACAAGACCTCTGATTAAGCTTGTATCGGTTTCAGATTTATGTTTCATCTCCATGATCTCAACCATGAAGAGGTCAATAGGTTCATCTTGTTTTTTAATGGCCAAAATGGAATCAACTACAGCCTCTTTTAAGACATCAGCAAGTTCCGCATGAACTTTAGTACGCAGAGATGTCCTGGCCACATCTATGAGTGTTTCCCTGTTCATCTCTTTGCTTACTTTGACTTGTTCCAAAAACTGAAGTGCCTTTTCCTTTGCAGCTTCAAATCCTTCTGTTACTATTCTGGGATGAAGACCTTCAGAAATGTAGAGATCCGCCTGTTTCAGCAGTTCTCCAATGATTAGGACATTAGATGTGGTACCGTCACCAGTTATGTCATCCTGGGCTGTCTCTACTTTAGCTATTAAGGAGGCTGTTGGGTGTTGAATTTGCATTTCATGAAGAAGCACATTGCCATCTTTAGTAAGCTTGATGTCTCCAGCACCAGAAACAAGCATCTTCATGGTGCCCTTAGGCCCCAAGTTGGGCCTCAGCACGTTCTGCAGACCCCGGGCCTCGCTGATGCTGACTGCCAACACTGCCTGGGCTCGGGCCACCTCGGCTTTGGGGTTCAGGCTCTTCACGGCCACCATAGTTGAGCCAGAAAGAGAGGAAAAGACCAACGCTGGCTCAGCCTGGGCATGAGGTGCTATCTGGGTCTTCTGGAAGAGTCGGGCCTGAATAATATTTAAATTGTTTATCTGGAACTAATCTATAATAATAAAAGCATAATATGCTAATTATACTGAACAGCTGAATCACCTTCCTGATGTCATTACAGACATCCTTCTGGATGAAGCCATGGTGACGGCAACCAAGGCAGAGGGGCTTAGGGACAATCAGGCAGGCGGGCAAG
>JAAGEH010000392.1:26105137-26132291 GCA_011751065.1 Lasiurus cinereus | reverse complement strand
GTTAAGAGCCAGCAGTCCCAGATTGCAAAAGCATGCAGGCTGGGTTGAGGGACAAATTTTATGCACCAAGCCTCTAGTACAATAATGTATGCCAACTATACTTTAATTTTAAAAAATCTGATGGTACCCATATATTACTTTTAAAATTAAAATGCAGACTTTATGGTCCCAACTATGTGATACTATATGAAGACAATAAAGGGAGTTAGTAGGAAGGAAGGAATGAATAGGCAGAACACAGAGGATATTTTGAACCATTACACTACTCTGTATGATACTATTATAATGGATACATATTCAAACTCATAAAATGTTCAATGCCAAGAGTGAACCCTAATGTAAAGTCTGGACTTTGGGTGATGATGTGCCAATGTAGGTTCATCAATTGTATCAAATATACCACATGGTAGGTATATTCATAGTGGGAGATGCTATATGTAGGCAGCACAAGGGGAATATGGGAAATCTCTATACTTGTGGCTCAATTTTGTATGAACAAAACTACTCTAAAAACTACTACTGAACTAATCTGAAAAATAAAGTCAATTACTTTTTTTAAAATAAAAAAGGAGCAGACTTGATATGTGAAATAAATATCAAAATCCTGGTGTTGTCGTTCTGGTCCTGGAAGGTAGTCATTAGAATTATATGTGGCCATTATCTCACCTGCAGAAGCAAGTGCTAGGTGGTGGTAGCTACTGTTGCTATTATTCAGGATTAGTCTTTACTCTGACTTCTCAAGTATTGCTCATAACAACAACCTAGTCAATAGATGCACTAGGCAACCTCAAACCTGTATAACATCTCTAGAATTCAAGGAATTTCTAGGCTCATGAACAGCCCAACATTGATACATTTCCCCCCTCATCCATGCCCAGAATTCTTTCTAGCTCATAGATCATATCTTCATTCTTTTTTCAGTGAGTTGGACTAGCAGAGGCCAGAAAACTATAGCTATTTTGGAACAATGGCATTAAAACAGTTATTGAAAGGAAATGTTAAATTATTATATTTTATTTGCTTGTTAGTTTATGAAATACTATGTAACAATATAAATTCTGGAGAATGGAATTCATGTTTTGCTTTCCCAGAATTTTTATCAAGATTCCATTGCTAGCAAGTCATCAAGTCTACATGCTTCTTGCTTCTGAGGGATTATATCCTAGGGCTGAGTGAGATTACATAAAGACCATCTCTCTTCCTGCCTTTGTGAAAACCTACTCTGGGTGGTCAATTCAAAGACCTAAAGAGGTGGCCCATAACAAAGGAAGGAAGCAACTAGAAGGCCAAGTCCATGGGGTGGCTATCCAGCAACAACCAACCACCTAGTGCCCATTCGGAGAGAAGTAATGAAAGATGCTCAACTGTCTACTAGTATGCATCTAGCTGCTTCTCCATGGTATACTTTTCTTGTAGAGGTAGATTTTAATTAGAGCAGAGTTCTGCATGAGGCAATCAAAAC
This sequence comes from Lasiurus cinereus, assembly GCA_011751065.1. Lineage (NCBI taxonomy): Eukaryota > Metazoa > Chordata > Mammalia > Chiroptera > Vespertilionidae > Lasiurus > Lasiurus cinereus. The sequence continues at coordinate 26,130,829 of JAAGEH010000392.1, read as the reverse complement.
ATGTTTGTAAACTGCATCCAGTTGCAGAGCCCAGTTTGTGGCCTCTGGCTTCTGCTTGCCGAGAATATTGTGTGCCATGCCTAGAAGGTTCCCTCTATGGCCATGCTTTAAGATGGTAACAGGCCCTCACAGGGTGGCTGCATGGTGCATCTAAGGAGGTTAGGTCCTGGGCCCTGTGTTCTTATCCTCTGAAGATTCCCATGTTTTTGTGGCAGCAGTGTTGTTGGACTACCAAAGCTCATGACCATTTGGAACAGGGTCATACTGCTGACCAGAATAGCCTGCTGAAGTTGTGGGGCTCTGTAAACTCCTGTGACCTTTGCAAAATCCTTGGGGATAGCACTATGAATGACTGAGATGCCTTTTTTACCAGGTCAGCAGAATAAGGGCCCAGGCTCATATTTGATTTGATTTGAAAGAAATGAAGAAAAGTGACAATTCTTCCTTATTTGTATTTGTATTCTTATAGTTATACAAACTATCACAGACTGGGTGTCTTAAACAACAGAAATTTATTTTCTCACAGTTCTGGAGGCTAGAAGTCTGAGATCAATTTTTAATGATTAAGTTAATTGTATATAATTCTGTTGTTAAAATTGGTTCCTTCCAAGGCCTCGCTCCTTGGGTTGGAGATGAGTGTCTTTACCCTGTGTCATCACAAGATCTTCCCCTGTGTCTGTATTCTAATCTTCTCTTCTTAGAGGGGTGGAGTGGGGAACACAATTCAGCCCATAACACAAGGACATGGGGATCTGTGTCCATGACCATGAAAGCCTTTCTTGTCACACAAATTCAGATTGTGTTGTTTCAAATTCTACACCAGTTAATTTCTTTAGGTTTTCGGCTTCAAAGCTGGCTCCCCAGATGTCCATACAACGGAGAGGCCTCTTCAAAACTTACAACATATTCACAACAAATGTTTCCCCAATAAAATGTTCTTATCAAAAAGCTTTGTCAGCACAAAGCCTTCTGGATTTACATACAGGACTCTGGAGAGAGCCACATGGTGTCAAGGAGAAGCTGCACTAGAGCCACCTGTTTTGGTAACCAGATTGATATCTAATCCCTTTTATAATCTTGTTTTTCAACTTAAACTGTATATTCCCCAAGTACTCTGCTGAATAAATAAATTGAATTAGGGGTGGGAGTATTCAACTTTGAATAATGCTGGCTCACATCTGTGAAATTCTTTATGGCTTTATCTAGGACTTAGACTAGTTATTCTTCCCCAGCAATAATGGTTTGATTCTCACATTAAACCCATTAGTTTAATAGAAGGCCAAAAAATGCAGACTCAAGAATCTAAAATTACTCCTTTTCCTAAGCAAGGACCTGGCAAAGCTAGCTACCTGTGGGTGATGGCCCTGGCTTCTAATTTTGTGGTCTCCCTGAGGAACAAACATTTCATTTGTGTCTGTATCTATTTTGATGTGGAAATAAAAATATATCATAGATACTTTAGGAAAAAACATTTTATAAGTAACATATTTCCAGGTATTCTGAACTTTGATACCATTACAAACGAAAATGAGGGATACAAGTAGTCCAGGGACACTCAGTGGAGCCCAGCCTTTTTGCATGGACTGCACATCTGCAGTGCCACATCAGCCCCTGAGGCTGAGCCCTGTGGCAGCAAAGTCCTGCCTCAGACAGAACTCATCCTCATTCCACAGGAGGCCCTTGTAAGAGCAGAGCCCATGGCAGAATCTTGAGGAAGCTAGAAGGACAGTGTTTTCTGTGAACTGCAGGCCTGTCCTCCGTGGGTCTTCACTAATGCATTTCTGTGAATTAAAGTGGGACCTTGAGGAAGAGGCAGAAAGCTTCTCAAGCCACAAGCCAAGATGAGTAAGTGCATTTTGTTTGCAGGCTGAGCAGGACTGTGTTCAGAGTGGGCCAGGTCCTGGTCTCCAGGCCTGCTGACTGGACGGACCCTGGTTCTCAGCTTCAGCGTAGGGGTAGGGACAGAGATTGACAGAACTCAGGGTGAGGATGCAGGAAGACTGGGATGAGGAAACCTCAAGCCTCCCCATCCCAACTATCTTCCAACCAAGTATCATTTTCCCTTCATGCTCCTTCCTCTGTGAATCTGTTGCAACTCGCAGTTGTTGCCATAGGCAGGGCTAAGACCACAGATCTCAGAAACCTACTAATCTGTGCTTGAATCCTAGGTGCCATTGAGTGCAATCTTAATTATTATGCCCCATATTCACTCTCTTTCTCTTTAAAACGAGGCCCACTGTACTTCTTTCCAGCATTGCCATGTGGATTCGTAAAGTATGTAAAGAACCTGGGGCCTGGTATTGTTATTATTGTGCTTTTTGAAACTCTAGTTTCAGTTCATCATGTGATAAGTTCATTAGAGAAGAAAAGCAAACACCTTGAAGAGGAAATTCTGCTTGTCTGTCCCTCAAGGCTTCTAGGGCCATACCTACCTAAGGGCACTGTCCTGACAGCCATGCCAGAGATGGCAGAGACCTCTCACTCTTTCCTAGTTCAACTCAGGAAGCTCCACATGACCACTGGCCTCTGTAGAGCACAAGAGCCTGGAATAAGGAGGCCCTTGGCATAGGGAGGAGAGGCACCCTCTGTGTGCCTCTCCCAGAAAGGACAGGCACAGTTTTCAAAGCACTGGCACCAGAATTGGAGATTCTTTCTTTTGTGAAAGCCCAGCCAAAGCCAGTAGGACACTACTTACCAAAGACCATCCTCCCTGTTCTACAAATGAAAGTCAGATTTCACAAAGTAATTCTTAGGGAACTTTAGGAAAAAAAGTTTAATCTTTAATTGGTTCTCATCTCTCAGATTGAGTTTATCTTTAAGGAGAAATAATAAAGGCTGTTAATGTTTGTATCCATACAGTCTAGCAATGTCTGGCATATAAAAATCATAGTAACAGTGCAACAAATGTTTATTGAATGAACCTCTATGCAGGTTAACATCAAAGTCTTTATTTTCTCATCCATAAAATTGGTCCAAAATATCTATATCTATATCTATATCTATATCTATATCTATATCTATACACACACACACACACACACATATATATATATATATATATATATATATATATATATATATATAAAAGGCTAATATGATAAGTGTCCAACCCTCTGATAAGTCACTATGATCTGCACTGACCACCAAGAGGCAAATGCTCAACGCAGGAGCTACCAAGCTGCAGTGACTTGACAGTGGTGCCTCTTGGGTGATGCATCCCAAAACCAGAGGGGAGGGAGCCCGATTCTTCACCAGGCCATGTGGTTCCATCTTCAGCCATTGGCTATGTTGTTGCTGGGGCACTGTTGGCCTCAAATCTAGTTTACGGCACACTTGCATTAGCGTTCCACACTCTGTTCATCAGTAACTTTGCAGAGTGGCCTCTTGCACTCTGGGACCCATCAGAGGATGTCAGAAAGCTGGTTTCAGCCCAATCTCCACAGGCCAGGCTGAGGGACCCCACCTGCGGGAGGGATCCCACTCACTCTGCAGACGCCAAGGAGGGACTATGGGAGGTTGGCTCCAGGGAGTGTCTGGTCCATCTCACCTTGTCTTGCCCCCTGGCCACCTTCTAATTAATTTTCTTTCTGTGTGCACAAATCTGTGCATTGGATCACTAGTACTTAAATATTAGGATTTCCTTCAGAAGTTAATCTACAAGAATAGTGTTTTTAAACATTTGTGCATCACAGAATCAATTTAGTGAATTGTGGCCAGCATTGTTTTATAATAAGGTAGAAAGTAATTGGACATAACAGAAAATGTGGGGTTGGAAATATCAAAGAAAATAGACTGAAGTAAAAGTATTTTTTATAAACCTTTGTTTAGTTACATATATGTATGAGTACTGGCTTGGAATAAAAAAATGTATTTCTTTTTTTTTAATCTTCATTATTCAGATTATTACATTTGTTTCTCTTTTTTCCCCTCCATAGCACTCCTCCACCCAGCTCCTACCCTTCCCTCTGCCCTTACCTCCCTCCCATTGACCTCATCCATGGGTGTATGATTTTTGTCCAGTCTCTCCCTGTATACCCCTCACTCCTTTCCCCTTGAGAATTATCAGTCCACTCCCTTTCTGTGCTCCTGATTCTATTATATTCACCAGTTTATTCTGTTGATCAAATTTTTAATTCCTTAATTTTTAGATTCGCTTGTTGATAGATATATATTTGTTGTTCATAATTTTTTGTCTTTTACCTTTTTCTTCTTCCTCTTCTACAAGAGTACCTTTCAGCATTTCATATAATACTGGTTTGGAGTTGATGAACTCCTTTAGCTTTTTCTTCTCTGTGAAGCTCTTTATCTGCCCTTCAATTCTGAATAACTTTGCTGGATAGATTATTCTTGGTTGTAGGTTCTTGCTATTCATCACCTTGAATATTTCTTGCCACTCCTGTCTGGCCTGCATCGTTTCTGTTGAGAAATCAGCTGACAGTCGTATGGGTGCTCCCTTGTAGGTCATGAACTGTTTTTCTCTTGCTGCTTTTAATATTCTCTCTTTGTCTTTTGCTCTTGGTATTTTAATTATGATGTGTCTTGGTGTGGTCCTCTTTGGATTCCTTTTATATGGGGTTCTGTGTGCTTCCTGGACTTGTAAGTCTATTTCTTTCACCAGATGTGGGAAGTTTTCAGTCATTATTTCTTGAAATAGGTTTTCAGTATCTTGCTCTCTTTCTTCTTCTGGCACCCCCACAATTCTGATGTTGGTACGCTTGAAGCTGTCCCAGAGGTTCCTTACATTATCTTCACATTTTTGGATTCTTTTCTCTTCTTGCTTTTCCAGTTGAGTGTTTTCTGCTTCTTTATATTTCAAACTTTTGACTTGATTCTTGCCTTTCGCTAATCTGCTGTTAGGACTCTGTATAATAGTTTTTATTTCAGTCAGTGTATGTTTCATTTCTAGTTGGTCCTTTTTCATCTTTAGTTGCACCTTTTCCATCTCTAGTTGAATCTTTTGCATCTCTAATTGGTCCTTTTTCATCTCCTCTTGGCTCTCGCTAATTTTATCTAACTTTTCTAGCATATTCTTGAAAAACCTTATAAGCGTGGTTTTGAACTCTATATCCAGTCGTTTCTTTTCCTCCATTTCCTTTGTTTGTGATCCTTTCCCATGTCTTGACATTTTCACTATGCCGGGAGAAATTCTGTTGGATTCAGCCTTATGATACCAGACTTTCAAAACTGCAGAAGCCTCTCTGTTGAGCTTGGGAGGGGTGGAGTCTCAGGGCTTAAGGGACCGCCTTGCCTTTCAGGACCACCTTGCCTTTCAGTCGGCCCCGCACTCCACGGCCCCTGAGTCTCACATGACTGGGTAATCACTGGAGCGGTCCTTGTGCACGCGCCAGCAGTGTCTCCAGGCAGCTGCTTTTCCAGCTCCCCTGCGCCCCAGGACCACACGAGTTTAGGTCCTCAGTGTTTCACCCAAAACTGGGGCTTAGTGGAGTCAGAAGTGGCACGGTTGGGAGGGTCTGTCTCCCACCCACTCGCGAAAGCCAGCGGCACAATCAGCAATCTGTCCTCTGTGCATAGTGCTGTGCGCACTACCAGACCTCTGATCTTTTGCGACTCCCCTAAATTTCCATGCACCTCTCCCTTTTCACAGTCCAAACTCCCCCCGTATGAGTTTCGGCTGGATCTGGGGTTTAGTGTCATAAGATAAGGGGTTCAATGCCTTTGAGAGTCTCCATTTCCCTCCTGTCAGAGAAAACTAGCCAGGTACTCCAGCACCCGCTCTCTCCTCGGGCGCGTCTCCATACCTCAGCTTTTTGCAGCTCCTCTGGTTCTCCTCGAGCCCTGCTCTTTCCCTCTAGTTGTAGAATTTCCACTCAGCCAGCTTTCCTGTGGTTCTGGATGATATCTGTTCTGTCTTTTAGTTGTAGTTTTGCAATTGTTGTGCGAGGCAGCAGTGTAGGTGTTTACCTATGCCACCATCTTGGATTCTCTCCAAAAATGTATTTCTTAATGTTTATTGTGGAACAAGATGTTGAGAGTCACTGTGTAGGAGCAGTCTCACCAGCCAGCTCTGGAAGGATGACATCCCAGGTGCATGTTGCTCTTCAGAGCCTGTCCTCCCTGAGAGCAGCAGTGCAGCTTTTCTCAGGTGTGTAGAGTGGCTACTGCTGTGTTGCTATGCTCTCTAGGATGCATTCATTTTATCATTTTGCCAAAGTTTCACCTAAAGAACAAGTTTCTGCGGGAAAAGTTCAGACTATGCAAGTCTGACTTTTGTTGTTTGAATGTGAAAACAAAACGAAACACACAGTTAGGATTAAATTGGTCTTTTTCGAGCTCCAGAACCTTTTAAGAGGAATTATAGAAGGCCTGCAGATCCCATATAAAGTCTTGGATCCAAAGAAAATACTAGAAAGAGGAAAACTGAGGCTGGGAATTCAAGAACCAAGAGCTCCTGTAATAAGAAAAGTCTGGGAGTCAACTGAGCAGCCCCACACACAAGTTTGCTTCCTTTCAGGAAAGTGCATTCTGTCCTGACTGGCTCTGATTGTTCAAATGTCCTCCCTTTCATCCAATATAACCTCTCCTGTCACCTTCAATCATTCTTAAAAGCCAAAGAAAAAATAATTTCTCTATAAAGTACCTAAATTGACTAATTCTAAAAAAGTTATTGATAAAAGAAAAAGTTTGACAGCCAAGGGCTTGTATAATCCTCTGAATTAATCCAGCTTAAAATTCTTGAGGGACTTGATCATCATTCACATTCTCCTTTGGTCAGCTTATTTTTGTCATTGATTTGATGAGTCACAAAGCCAAACTATTATATGAATGTAAGAAAATCAAATACCCTTTAATAGAAACATTACTGATATTACCAACACCCATACTTAGTCTTCCTTATAAAGAATCGAACCTCTGGAATCTGAGCAGAGAATGCTATCTCCAGGCAGAGAGGGATGCTGACAGCATCCCCCACCACCCTGTGGGCACCATGTTGATTTATGCTCCAGCAACTTCTTCTGATCTCCAGACAGGCACCAACCCACTCCATTAAGATTCCACTTAAGCAGGTTCAAAATACTTCCCTGGGATGTCCTGAGCACAGCCAAAGTGCCTTAGAATTTGCAGCAAGAAGGTCATTCTGACTATATCAAAACAAAAAGAAAAGCAGTGGGTACCTCTGTTGATCTCATGGAGTCTCAGAGTTCTCAAGTTTGCCTGGGACCCTCCTTTCCAACATGGTGCACCCACATTAGCCCTGGGGAATACTTGGTAAGGAAAACACTTCACTGTACAACTTTCAAGATTCTACCTTGGGCTCCAGAATTTCTCATTCTAGCCCCTGAGTCATTTCCCCTTTCTCCCTCCCTCACCAGTTGGATTGACTCCTCATGAGCCTTAGCCAAGCAGACCTGGGTTTTATCCCCTAGTAACTCATGATCCCAGTGTCCACATAGCACTGTGGTCCAGCAGCCCTGTCACTCCATGTCAGTCCTCCACAGAAGATCAGAGATTGCCTTCTCATAGTTAAACAGTTCCTGCTTCAGTTCCTATGCCCACTCAGAGAGCCCCATTAGGTACTCAATTATTTTTTGAAGTAGAGATAAATTAGTAAACACCAAGCACAAGGAATAATCACACTCTTTCTTACTCAGAGGCCATCCACTCAGGTGTCCCCAAAGGCCCAGAACAGCATCTCCCCCATCCCAAACCCCACCAGTCTAAATAAAGCTCATAAGTTCACTCCAACAACTTTTCTGGGACTCAGTTTGGCCCCTTGTGTTGTGTCTCAGGGTCCCAGACATTCTGGTGTAGGCAAGGGTTGGCTTCCTGCCTTCTCAATAGCATATCATCCACTAGATCTAGAGAGAACCAATGGCAGAGTCTGCTTAGAACACAATTTAGACACTCATTCATACACAAACACAAAGCAAAGTATATTCTGCCATTGACTTCCCATTATATACTTTTTATCCCAGCACATCCTTTCCATAGAAATTTCTTGGATGTGCATGCTATTTCTATCCTGGTGTTGGAAAGAACTCAGAGGTCCTATGATTGCACACTGTCTTTTCACAGGATGGTTATTCAAGCCAAAATCATTCAGCTTATTACTGAAATAACAAAGACTATGCACTCTGAGCACTAACATTTGCCCATGGTCTTCCTGATGTACCATATGGAGCACTTGTAAAATATGGCCACAATTCCTTGTCCTTTCTTCCATAAAGAGTTAGGGCCTATCTACTCACCCTTTAAAGCTGAGTTGGCTTCTGGCTGCTTTGACCAGTGGACTATGGTTGAAATTATGCTATGTTTTGAAGTTAGGTCATAAAAGTCCATGTGGTGTCCCTTTGCTTGCTGGAACATTTGCTCTTATATCATTGAGCAACAGTATAAGAAGTCCCACTGAGCTGCACATGTTGGAGACCAGGAGTATATCCTCTAGTCATCCAGCCCAGAATGGCCTTCCTGCCATTCCTCTACAGCATGAATGTCAGACCATCCAGATCACCCCTTCAACCAGCAGGATACCTCCAAGTAACCTCAGCTAATTCCACAGAGTAGAAGAGCTGCCCTGCTGAGCCCTGACTTAATACCCCACTCATAATGATGTAAGCTAAAAGAAAAAGAAAGAAGAAAAATATGTTGTTATTTCAAGCCACGAGACTTTGAAGTAGTTTTTATGCATCAGTAAATAACTAGAACACTGCCTGATTTCCTATATCAATTTGCTAGGGTTGTGTGACAAAGCACCACAAGTACCACTGAGTGGCTTAAATAATATTTATTTCTCAGTTTCTTAACCTGGAAGTCTGAGAATCAGGCATTGGCAGCTGTTTCTTCTGAGGCCTTTCTGCTTAGCTGGTAGATGATCACCATCTCCCAGTGAGCTCACATGGTCTTCCTTCTGTGTGTCTCTGTGTTCTCATCTTCTTTTAAAAACACCAGTCATATTAAATTAGGGCCTACCCTCATGGCCCCATTTCATCTTAATTACCTCTTTAAAGACCCTATATCCAAATAAGGTCACATCCTGGAGTGCTGGAGATTAGGAGTTCCTTCTAACACTAGTATAGAAATGTGAATGTGGCACAATTTAACCTATAACACCCTTAAAGTGTTCTGGTCACTAACTCCATGGTAGGGATATGGGGCTATCCCTACACCTCTAACAATTCTTTGAACACCACTGGGTGTCTTACAATTCAACTCAGTTCTGACACTATATACCCAGAGACAGAATCAAATTCCATAGGTTAAGGGTTCAGTCCCACAATTCTGCACACCCTTCCCCACATCTTTGCTGAACATCAGATGCTAATCACAAACTCAGGTTGTTATCTGTGCTTCTTACCTATTGGCTGTGAATCAGAGGTTCCCATGACTCCCTCCTGAGTTTTGATTAGTTTGGAGAACAGCTCACAGAACTCTAGAAACTTATTTACTTATTAGTATTAAAGAACAAACATTTAATCAAGTAAATATGAAGATCTAAATGTTTTTATTGAGCAATTCATGAATCAGGCAGGATCCTATTTAGCAAGCAAAAAGGTGATTTTAAGGAACTGTACAACATGGAAGGTTTTTATAGGCAGGAAAAGGATGGGGCAAGAAAAGTTATTAGCAAAAGGAAAATAAAGGGTTGTTTCAAGCCAGGACTTCTTTTGGGGGAAGGGAATATCAGAGGTGTTAACATTTCTATATGTAAAAGCCCAGCGACTGAATGGTGGAATGACAAGAATGACCAGTAGACCCGTTGTTATGACATGCACTGATCACCAGAAGGCAGATTCTCAACACAGCATGGGCTGATCCCCACAAGCCATGCTCTCCACCAGTGCACAAATCCATGCACTGGGCTTCTAGTACAGATTATAATAGTCACATTCCTGGGAGAGATTAAAACTGCAATTAATCCTTGTTTTATTTTTGTGAGGGTAAATGATCCCAATCTGGGTCTATTTCTTCTTTATCATGAAATTACTGGTTTATTACAAAAGAATATTAAATGATACAAATCAGCAGTCAAGTAAAGAAATACATAGGGCAAGATCCTGGACAAAGGAGTTTCTGTCCTCATGGATCTGTGTCCCAGTGTAGTGGCATGTGGGCATGTTTTGGTCCCCAACCTAGAAGTTCTCTGAATTCCACACATAACAGGATCAGGGATAAACACATGGAAATGATGTACAGGGCAGGGCACAGGGCAAGGAGATAGAGCTTCCATGCCCTCTCTGAGCAGGCCACTCTCCCAGAATCTCCATGTGTTCACCAACCTGAAGCTCTCTGAACCCTTCCTTTTGGGTTTTATGCAGGCTCTGTTACACATGCAAGACATTAAATCGTTGGCTATTGGTAATTGATTTGATCTTTAATCTTTTTCCCTTCCCTGAAAATTAAAGGGGGTGGGGAGGAACTGAAAGTTTCAACCCTCTATTCCGGCAACTAGCCCCCAACCTAGTTAACATAAACCCAGTTGTGATAGAAAGGGGCTTGTGAATTAGATGTCCATTTTACTTTAAAGCAATTTCAGGAATGAGGAGAAGAGACCAAATATTATAGCAAAAGATGTTCCCATTGTTCTTATGCTCAGAAAATCCCCCCAAAATTGGGAACTGTAAGCCAGGTACCATGGACAAAAACCAACATGTATGTCTTATTATAAATCACAATATCACAACCTCCTTAATAGAAAAAATGGTCTATATACCATTCTCACCCTCAAATATTCAGTTCTCACTGCTCTAATAGGAACAACTTACCTAAGTCACTCAATATGAATACAACCTAAGTGAATTGAAATTAAATACATGGACAAGAATGAAAACTGGTATGATTATGTGAACTTTTTCCTGTGTACAATGGGAAACTAAGGCTTACCTCCCATGATGGTGGGAATAAGAAAAGCTTCAGGGCTGACAACTGGTCATGTGATGCTGGGTCTGCTGGGATGGACAGTCAGGCTTGGCGGGAAGGTACCGTTGGGAGGGCCAAGTCTACCAGGCTTTCTCAGGCATCCACATAAACTGCTCCTCTGTGAGCCTAGGTCCGCAGCCAGGCTGTTAGCTTAGGCACAAATTCTGCCCGCTCAAACATGGCAGACACACTCAGTGTTCCATGAAGGAGCTTGTATTTCACTCCCGGCTCTTTGAGAGCCTGTCATCAACTCTGGGTGCAATGCTGAGCTGGGCAGCATGGGCAGCAGACTAGTGTGCTCACCTTCCATTCTCCCAGGCCTGGATTCAAGCCCCAACCCCAATTCCACATGCAAACATGTCCTTGGCAAGCAGACCTGCAGCATACTTTATGTAGAGCAAGAAACCACGGGCAAGCGGCTCAGTTGGCTGGGCTGTGGAACTGGCCCAGGCCCAACTGCAGGGTGTCTGGGAGAAGCAGGGAGGGATTCAGCAGCAGCTGCAGGAGTGCCTCCTCTTGGTCTTGGCGTGGGCATGCAGACCAGTGCTGTGTCCAACCCTGAACCCTCCCACCTCCAGCTTCTCTTGGTAAAATCTCTGCTTTCTTGGTCAGGCAGCCTCTCAGCATTGGACCTGTCCCAGAAGTTTTCAATAACCAACCCTCACCAAGTGGCTCTGCTGCTGAGCCTCCGGGTCTGCCATGTCCTCACAATGCTACCAAACTGCAGCCTTGTAGCTACCAAACTACTGAACTTGTAGGCTGTAATTTCAGCTTCATGTCATGCCATGGCCTCAGGCTCCTCCTGCCACATGGCTAGTTCCACTTTGGTGCCTGGAGACACCTGGTCACAGCTGCAATTGGTACTGTACCACACTCACTATCTAGGTGTCTGAGACCTTATTCAGGGTCGCCACGGTCCTGCCAGTTGGTCTCCGCTCTTCCCCAGGAGTTTATTGTGCACATGTGTGCTTTGTGAAAGGAAAGGAGCTGAGGCACTGGCAAGTGGAGAAAGAGGTCTGACTCTCTCAAAAGGAATTGATTTAATACATGAGGGTTTTTTCCTTTGCCATTGGCTCTTCCTCAGAAGCAGAAAACCCATCCATCAACACCTGCCACCATTTGAGGAAATTAGTATTATGAAGGATGAATAATCATACAGCAGCTTAACTGCATGTCTTTGCTCGCTCTCTCACTTGACCCTTACACATGGGACTTAGGCAGAAGAGCTCTCCTCATTTTACCTAGGTCAAGTATGTGAGCACCCCAAGGTCATCCAAGGAGGTGGCCAGGGTGATGAAGGGAGAGATGTGGGTATATAATTCAGTACTCTTTTCCTTACACACATCAACCTGGGACTGTGAGCCATGTGATTCTCACAGCCCCCCGCCCCAGGCAGCTGCACCTCATGTCCTTCCACCTGCCCACCCCATGTGCTTCCCTCCTGTCCAGAGACTCTGCCTCACCAATGCGACTTTGCCTCAGCAGAAAGCAGAGATGCAGGGCAAACAGCAGAATATCATCATGGCACAACATCAAGCCACTTGTGAATAACCTATTCCCATTGTCAATTTATCAACGGCTCCCTTGCCGTACCTTCATGAATGGCTTGTGGAACTGGAGCTAGACCTATGAAATATGTTTTCCCTTCCAGGAGGCACAATGGTCAGATTTGTCAGGAGGGCATCGGGGAAGCATTATAGAAGGAGAGAGTCTTCCTTTCTGGCTTCAGTCTGCTCTCTTGTCAGAGACTGCCACAAACGCAGTCTCTCCAACAGCAGGTCCCACAACCCCTGAGGTAAAGAGCTCCCTGCCAGTCCCACCACCAGGGTTTCTGAGCAGAGCACCTCTAATGAGGTGCCTCCTTGTGAACAGCTTTCTCTAACAGAAACCTGCTAGAGGGAAGGTTTCAAGTACACCCTGAAGGATGGATTTCCAGAAAGTTTCACTGGCACAGCACTACATGACAGCTCTGCTGTTCAGGGATCCATGTCCATGACTTTCTAAAAAGGTCTGGGTCTCAGAGGAGAGACTTGGAGCCCTTTCTTGGGCACTAAATCTCAGCCTTAGGGTGGTGGCCATTCTCTATGTACCTGTTGTATCTTTATTTTTTTGAGTGCTCTTCTCTTCTAATCAACCTTCCAGGACTCCAGTCCCCTGTGATAGCTAATAATTCTTTATATTGAATTTTCCTTGTTCAAATTACTGTGGTAGCCCTGGCTAGGTGCCTCAGTTGATTGAATCATCATCCCAAACACCAAACACCAGGGCACATACCTGTGAGTTTAATCCCCCAGGAGGGACGTGTAAAGAAAGGTACCAACAGATGTTTCTCTCTCTTTCTCTCACCAATAAACATATCCTCAGGAGAGGATTTAAAAAAAAATTGCTGCCCACCCAATGTAGCTCAGTGATTTGAGCATCAATCCATGAACCAAGAGGTCACTGGTTTGATTCCCAGTCACTAGGTTTCCAGCTGGATCCATAATAGGGGGCATGCAGGAAGAAGCTGATTGATATTTCTTTCTCGTTGGTGTTTCTATCTCTCTATTCACCTTCCTTCCTCTCTTGCTAAAATCACTAAAAAAAATGTTTTTTTTTTAATTACTAAGGGGTTTATGTCTCCTGATTGGATCCTATCTGACTCAACACCCCAATAGCTATAATTTTCCCCCTGAAAAACATCATTTGCTTTCTAGATCCTGAAAAGGGAAACCAGGCCAATGAAGGATGTGGAAATCAAGCCATATTAAGCATAATGTAGAATCAAGGGCGGTAGAAGAAAATGTTGGCCAACGTGATCTTCTGCCTTTGCATTCCTAATAGCTGGCTGTGGAAATGGACTTGGGCCAGTTCTGCTGGACCCAGAAGTCATATAAAGAGATTACCAACAGGCAAAATCTATGAGAATGAAGAGAGGGCCTAACTTCTGACTTCACTAGACCCCAGGTTTGGGCGAAACCCTAGGGACCCAGACTCGTGTGGTCCCGTAGCACGGGGGATCCAGAAGGGCAGCAGTCTAGAGGCACTTCGAGAGAAGAGAGAGAGAGAGCGCCCACAAGGACACAGGGACTGCTCCAGCCATTACCCAGTCACATGAGACTCAGGGGGCCGTGGAGGGCGGGCTCAACTGGAAGGCAAGGCAGTCCCTTAAGCCCTGAGACTCCACCCATCCCAAGCTCAAGAGAGGCTTTTGCGGTTTTTCAAGTCTGGTATCATAAGGCTGAATCCAGCACAGAAGTTCTCCCAGCATAGTGAAAATACCGAGACAAGGGAAGGGATCACAAACAAAAGAAATGGAGGAAAACAAATAACTGAATATAGAGTTCAAAACCACACTTATAAGGTTTTTCAAAAATATGCTAGAAAAGATGGATAAATTTATCAAGTCCCAAGAGGAGATGCAAAAGGACCAACTAGAGATGATAAAGGACCAAATAGAAATTAAACATACACTGTCCGAAACAAAAAATATTACACAGAGACCTAACACCAGACTAGTGGAAGTCAAGAATCAAGTCAAAAATGTGAAATATAAAGAATCAGAAAACACTCAACTTGAAAAACAAGAAGAGAAAAGAATCCAAAAATGTGAAGATAATGTAAGGAACCTCTGGGACAGCTTCAAGCGTACCAACAACAGAATTGTGGGGGTGCCAGAAGAAGAAAGAGAGCAAGATACTGAAAACCTATTTCAAGAAATAATGACTGAAAACTTGCCACATCTGGTAAAAGAAATAGATGTGCAAGTCCAGGAAGCACACAGAACCCCATATAAAAGGAATCCAAAGAGGACCACACCAAGACACATCATAATTAAAATACCAAGAGCAAAAGACAAAGAGAGAATATTAAAAGCAGCAAGAGAAAAACAGTTCATTACCTACAAGGGAGCACCCATACAACTGTCAGCTGATTTCTCAACAGAAACAATGCAGGCCAGATGCGAGTGGCAAGAAATATTCAAAGTGATGAATAGCAAGAACCTACAACCAAGATTACTCTATCCAGCAAAGCTATCATTCAGAATTGAAGGGCAGATAAAGAGCTTCACAGAGAAGAAAAAGCTAAAGGAGTTCATCAACTCCAAACCAGTATTATATGAAATGCTGAAAGGTACTCTTTTAGAAGAGGAAAAAGAAAAAGGTAAAAGCCAAAAAATTATGAACAGCAAATACATATCTATTAATAAGTGAATATAAAAATTAAGTGAATTGAAAATTTGATCAACAGAATAAACTGGTGAATATAATAGAATTAGGAGCACAGAAAGGGAGTGGACTGATAATCCTCAGGGGGAAAGAGGGTAGGGGGGTACAGGGAGTGACTGGACAAAAATCATACACCTATGGACTCACCTTTTGGGGGAAAAGGTAAGGGTAGAGGGAGGGGTGGGTGCGGGGTGGAGGGGAGCTATGGAGGGGAAAATAGAGAGATAAATGTAATAATCTGAATAATAAAGATTTAATTTAAAAAAAAAGAGAGAGGGCCTATTCCATTTCTTTTTTTATTATTAATTTTTATTAATTTTTATACATATCTCCCCATTGCCCCCCTCCCTCCCAGGCGTACCCCGACCCCCCAGTGTCTGTGATCATTGGTTATGTTTATAAGCATGCATACAAGTCCTTTGATTGATCACTTATTTACCTCACCTAACTTTAATCTTTCTGCTATAATTTCACAGTCTGTTTGATGCTTTATGATTTTTGTCCTCCTGAGAATTATCAGTCTACTCCCTTTCTGTGCTCCTGATTCTATTATATTCACCAGTTTATTCTGTTTATCAGATTTTTAATTCACTTAATTTTTAGATTCACTTGTTGACAAATGTGTATTTGTTGTTCATAATTTTTTGTCTTTTACCTTTTTCTTCTTCCTCTTCCAAAAGGGTACCTTTCAGCATTTCATATAATACTGGTTTGGAGTTGATGAACTCCTTTAGCTTTTTCTTCTCTGTGAAGGTCTTTATCTGCCCTTCAATTCTGAATGATAGCTTTGCTGGATAGATTATTCTTGGTTGTAGGTTCTTGTTGTTCATCACGTTGAATATTTCTTGCCACTCCCGTCTGGCCTGCATCGTTTCTGTTGAGAAATCAGCTGACAGTCGTATGGGTGCTCCCTTGTAGGTAATAAACTGTTTTTCTCTTGCTGCTTTTAATATTCTCTCTTTCTCTTTTGCTCTTGGCATTTTAATTATGATGTGTCTTGGTGTAGTCCTCTTTGGGTTCCTTTTCTTTGGGGTTCTGTGTGCTTCCTCGACTTGTAAGTCTATTTCTTTTACCAGATGTGGGAAGTTTTCAGTCATTATTTCTTTAAACAGGTTTTCAGTATCTTGCTCTCTCTCTTCTTCTGGCACCCCCACAATTCTGATGTTGGTACGCTTGAAGCTGGCCCGGAGGCTGCTTACATTATCTTCACATTTTTGGATTCTTTTCTCTTCTTGCTTTTCCAGTTGAATGTTTTCTGCTTCTTTATATTTCAAATTTTTGACTTGATCCTTGCCTTTCTCTAGTCTGCTGTTAGTACTCTGCATAATAGTTTTTATTTCAGTCAGTGTATTTATCATCTCCTCTTGGGTCTCACTAAATTTATCCATCTTTTCTAGCATATTCTTGCATAACCTTATAAGCGTGATTTTGAACTCTATATCCAGTCGTTTTTTTTCCTCCATTTCTTTTGCTTGTAATCCCTTCCCTTCTCTCGGCATTTTCACTGTGCCGGGGAAACTTCTGTGCTGGAATCAGCCGCAGAAGCCTCGGTTGAGCTTGGGAGGGGTGGAGTTTCAGGGCTTAAGGGACCACCTTGCCTTCCAGTCGGTCCCGCCCTCCACGGCCCCTGAGTCTCACGTGACTGGGTAATGGCTGGAGAGGTCCTTGTGCGCGAGCGCACCCGCAGCGCCTCTAACCGCTGCCTTTCCGGCTCCCCTGCGAACCAGGACCACACGAGTCTAGGTCCCCAGGGTTTCGCCCAAAACAGGGGCTCAGTGGACTCAGAAGTGGCACAGTTCGGAGGGTCTGTCTCCCGCCCACTGGCGAAAGCCAGCGGCACAATCAGCAATCCATCCTCCGTGTGGTGCCGTGCGCGACCAGACCTCCGATCCTTTGCAACTCCCCTAAATTTCCATGCACTTCTCCCTTTTCACAGTCCAAACTCCCCCCGTATGAGTCTCGGCTGGATCTGGGGTTTAGTGTCGTAAGATAAGGGGTTCAATGCCGTTGGGAGTCTCCATTTCCCTCCCGCCAGAGAAAGCCAGCCAGGTACTCCGGCACCCGCTCTCTCAGTGTGCGTCTCCGTACCTCAGCTTTTTGTAGCTCCTCTGGGTCTCCGTGAGCCCCTCTCTTTCCCTCTAGTTGTAGAACTTCCACTCAGCCAGCTTTCCTGTGGCTCTGGATGATGTCCGTTCTGTCTTTTAGTTGTAGTTTTGAAATTGTTGTGCGAGGCAGCAGTATAGGTGTTTACCTATGCCTCCATCTTGGATTTCTCCTCCATTTCAATGTAAGTAAAAACCTTCTAATCATTCTGGCTGTTTGGACCTGAAAAACACTGCTTCCCTCAGGCCTGGGTCTACCCTAGCCAGCTGAATAAGGGGAGTGCAGGCTGGATAATTGCTTGGAGGAAGTTATGGAGGGGTGGGGTATAATGGAAAGGATTTCTAAGAATCCATTATTCTGAAAGATTTAAAAAAATAAAATATAAAGCAGAAATTTCAAAGATAAAACAATAAGAAAGAGCCAAATAATAATAATTAAACACCTTTGACCTGGGTCTCCATGTCATCCTCATCTGGTATAACTAGTAAAGTCATTATAAAAAAGTTTCTGTTAAATTTTTAATATTTTGATATGATATTTCTAACTGAAGAAAAGCAATGTGTCAATAATTATACTGAAATCACATTTATATTGGTACTTTAAATATATTTAACCATCTGAGTAAATGACATTTTCAACTAATGTAAAAACAGTATTGCCAGCATGTATATATTGTATAGTTCTATAATTTAATTTTCACTTTAATCATAAAACTCATTTGCTGTTTTATATCCTAGGAGCCAAAGACCTGTTTAACGTAGACATTTATGGTGCACTAAAGTTACTGTGAGACTATTTAAATAGTTACTTTAAGTGTACATAAATTTATGGTTGTATAAATGTCCTCTTGAACTGTATAAGATAGTTCTCCTGGAAGCCTAGCTAAGAAATTCAAACCTAGTTTTATAACTAGTTTCCGGTCAGCAAGTAACATTTTTATCTTCACTGCTTTAAGTTAACTAGCCTAACAATTACACAGAAAAGGTCTGACTGATCAATCCAGTATTTTAACAAATAT
Organism: Lasiurus cinereus; assembly: GCA_011751065.1. Lineage (NCBI taxonomy): Eukaryota > Metazoa > Chordata > Mammalia > Chiroptera > Vespertilionidae > Lasiurus > Lasiurus cinereus. The sequence goes on along the minus strand of JAAGEH010000392.1, from coordinate 26,112,625 downwards.
ATATTATTTGTCTCTTCCAGCCTCCAAAGAGAGCAATGAGAAAGACAAATGTGGCTCTGCCTTCCTACAGAGTGAAAAAATCATGTTTCCTCATATAAGAGGTAAACAGAATTCTGAGAGTGATGGGAGTGTGGGAGAGCCTGAGAGAAAGGTGTGTCAGCAAGGTCTCCTTGAAAAAGGGACATTTAGGCTGTATCTGGAAGGTTGGAGGCAAGAGGCAAAGGAGTGGAAGGAGGGGGTGAATATTGATTCTGGTGGAGAGGACTTCATGTACTCGCTATGTAAGAACATGGCAGGAGCAAACATTTAAAAACTAAGGGCACAAGGACTGAGGGGAGGTGGCATGAGGAGGAAGTCAGGAACCAGATCTTTGTGGATCTCACAAGCCACATTATAGATTTGGAACTTTATATTTAGCTTATTCATCTCTATTCTTTTTAAAACAAAATTATCTTTATTATTGAAAATATTACAGATTCCCCTTTTCCCCCAATTGCCCCCTCTATCCCAACCCTACCCCACATCAGGCCTTCACTGCACTATTATCTGTGTCAATGGGTTATGCATATATGCATATAAATTCTTTGGTTAATCTCTTCCCAACTTCCCTCCCTGCTTCCCTCTGAGATTCAGCAGTCTATTCCATGCTTCCATGTAATAAAGATGAATATTGAAAATCATTCTTAATCTTAAAGTCATAACCCATCAAAGTGTGTGTGTCTGGGTGTGCACACATGTGAATTAGTGTATATATTCTTTGGTTCTAAATGTAAGAAATATTTCTTTTTTTAATATATTTTATTGATTTTTTTACCGAGCAGAAGGGAGAGGGATAGAGAGTTAGAAACATCGATGAGAGAGAAGCATCAATCAGCTGCCTCCTGTGCAACCCGCAACTGGGGATGTGCCTGCAACCAAGGTACATGCCCTTGACCAGAATTGAACCTGGGACCCTTCAGTCCCCAGGCCGATGCTCTATCCAGTGAGCCAAACTGGCTAGGGCTAAGAAATATTTCTTACCATTCATCCTAATCAAAATGTAAAAATAGTACTGTATTATGTTTGCACTAAGAAAGCATAGAAGGCTTTTAAATCACAATTATATGACCTGACTACATTATAAAACTTTTATCCTGGTGGCAGAGAAGAAATACACTGGTGACAAGTGAGACTAGAAGCAAGAGAAGCACCTGCAGTTGAAAGAGTTCATTCTGTCTTAGATCTGGGGATAGAAGAGATAAACCTGAGAAGCATCTGGAAAGAGGCATACAAAGATTTGAGCATAGAGTAAGTGTGCAAAGTGAGGGATGGGGGGAGTTATATCTGCCATCTGGGATTCTGGCAGGAGCAATGGCTTGGATAGAGGGGCCATCTTCCACCAAAGGCAATCATGTGGAGCAGTACATGGGTTTGGGGAGTGAACAGCTCAGTTTATAAATGTCCAGTTTGAAGTTTCTGCAAAATATCAATGTGGAGATGTTAAGTAAGTAGCTAGATTTAGAGAGCACCTGGGAAAGGCCCCTGAGCTGATTGTCATCTAAATCCAGCGGTGCCAAGCAGAGCCATGCCCTGGAAATATACCTTGCCAGAAGCAGATGTGTTGTCAACCTGAACTTCAGCTCAGGTGCCAGTGGGTGGGTTTCATTATCTAAATCCAGCCAAGTGTCAGGAACAAACACGATTAGCCAGGCCCACCCAGCAGTGACTATTACAAAGAAGCCACAAGAATGCACATAATCTCCTTTGTCTTTGGCTTTAGTAAAACTTCCTGGTGTTTTGCTGTATAAAATAAATGCACTGTATTGACTCTGGGTCACTGTCTCTCCATTAGAGGACAGCTGTCCCACTCAGTCCCAGCATTTTCCTTCTATCTCTGTCTATCTCTTTCTTTCATTTTCTCAATCCCCAGATACCCCCTACCCAGGAACTGGACAGCTCTCTAGCTTTACTGGATGCAGAAAAGAGATAAATATTTATAGCTGGATACATATATCTGGAGCTCAGGAGAGAGGTCAGGATTGGAAATGAAGATTGATTCAGACATTTATTCGGCAAATGTTTCTTGAGTTCTAACCATGTACTAGGCACTGTACTATGTTCTAGACCAGTGGTTCTCAACCTTCCTAATGCTGAGACCCTTTAGTACAGTTCCTCATATTGTGGTGATCCCCAACCATAAAATTATTTTCATTGCTACTTCATAACTATAATGTTGCTACTGTTATGAATCATAATGTAAATATCTGTGTTTTCTGATGGACTTAGGCAACCCCTGTGAAAGGGTCATTCAACCCCCAAAGGGGTCGCGACCCACAGGTTGAGAACCGATGTTCTAGACACACGTTAGTAAGCAGTCATTAACACTGCCCCCTTGGAACTTAGAGCAAAATGAAAATCTAAGTCAAGGGAGTGGATATGCTTACTGAGAGCAAGAGTTTTAAATAAAATTAAATAGGTTTTGCTGGAAGCCAAACATTATCTCACTAATAGAAAGATGTAAACAGGAAACCAGAAGGCTGGTCAACCTTAATTGCTCTGAAAGGTCAGAGCTAATCACTCACTGTTTAGTTGAAACATTGTTAGCTGAAGCAGCTTCTACCTGTTTGTTTCATGTAAACTTCTGTTTTTGTAATTTCCTGCCTAAAGGCTATGGGTGTGTCCCAAAGCCTTAATAAAAGGGAGAAAAAGGCGAGCAAGGAGTAGTCCTTCCCACTAGAAGAAGGCTCCAATATCATCAAATTAATACTTTTCTAGTCTCTTTTTCATTTGCGTGCGGCCTCCTCCAGAACCTGAACCCTGAACCACACAAGACGTGGAAAGGGGCTCCCACAAGGTTTAGGATTTCAAAATATAAGTTTGAAATAAGAGTAGCTGAGAGACACAAAATAGCTTCCAAATAGGCAGACATGTTCAGAGCCTTATCCAAAAGCAGATAGAAGGAGCATCTAAATCAAATAACATCCACCTGGAATTGGCAAAGTGGACACAGATGGGAGACAATTTGCAACTATGAAGGGCAGAGGATGCCTGGAAAATGGTAGGATTGAGGATCTGTGCTGGAGAGAATTATGAGATCTCTGAGCCAAGAGAGTCAGAAGGAAGCCGCACATCACCAAGTCTTCTTCCCTTGGGGACAGGCGTAACATCTGACTATTAAAAGCAAGTCCACAGGGATGCTGGTGGCAGAAGATTCTAGATCTAAGTCCACAGCTATGAAAGGCTGAGCCTAGAGGGGGTTGCCTGAAGAACTGCCCAAGCCACATGGTGGCAAGGAGAGAGAAACTCATAGTGGTGCAGTAGTTTGCACTTTTTTTGGTCTTTGCTTTAATTCAATAAACCCAACTCATAAGACCTTTTAAATATAAAGTTACCCATGGCTGAGGTGCAGGTGGATGTGTGGGCTTGCAGAGTCTGGGGAAAGACTGTAGAGGAGAGAAGGTTGAGGAAAGGTAACTGGGAGTGGAGCACTGGGACATTCCTGACACTTGAGACCTAAGCAGCCATTTTCTCTTGAAGAGCTAGCCCCTCCCAGCAGTTTCCAGACAACCAATACAGCCACAGCCAGACTATACCATGAGTATTACAAAGGACACAAAATATCTGAATAGCCCCAAGGAGCCTTCAGGGAATGGGTTGAAGAGAGGCAGTTCAGTCCTGGAAATCGATACAGCATCCTCCCTAACTAAAGCCCTTAAAGAAACAATCACTTTAGAGATTAAGATTGGCAGCAGGCAGACAGGCTAAGTGGACAAGATTGGTCTTGCCTGCTGGCAGTTAAGGCAGTGGAGATAGACATAAACAGAGGATGAGTAGGTCTCTTGGAACTTCAACTTGGTGCTGACTACCTAACAGGAAACTGAGAAGTGGCAGATAGTACAAAGGAGTGGGATCTTAAACCAGCCCCCATGGGGCATTAAAACTTAGCTGAAATAAGCAACATTTTACTTTAATTTTTTATCTAAAATTTTTTTCTTTATTTTTTCTTTTTGTTTGTCTCTTTATTTTTTATTTTTCCACATTATTTTTTCTTCATTCTATTTTTATTGTTATTGTATCTTATTTTTTAATTTGTATTTATTTCTTTATTATTAATTTATTGTATTTATTATTAGTTTATTGTATTTATTTATCATTAATTTATTTCTTCTTTTTCTTTCTTTTCTTCTTATCCACTCATCTTCTTTCTACCTCCTATATTCATTCAATTCCTTAACCTTACTTTCTGTATATACACTCTTCCTCTACAGATTCTGTCCCACCCTCTTTTTTGGGTGTTCATTGTTTGCATTATTTGGGTTATCTATTTTTTCTGTGGTGTTTTCTTCCAATATATGTTTGTGTGGAGGGGTAGGGGTGTGCATGTGTGTATACATTTTTTCTTATTCTTCCTTTTCCTTTTTTTCTTTTCACACTTACTATTGTTTTTCTTCCCTCTATATTATTTTTACTCTTTTCTATCCCCTAATTCTCTTTTCTTGGGTGGTCACTTATATTGGGGTTTTGGTGTCATGAGTACCTTTATTTTTTGTTCCCTTTGTATCATGTCTTGTTGAGTTGTATTTTGTGCTGTTTGGTCAACATGGTGGAGAACAAGCGACATAGCCAGTCACTCTGAGAGGGTACTCTATCCAAGAATAGGACAATAACACTCAAGATCCATCTATACCAAGAAAACTCAAATATCCCAAGTAGGAGGCATTCCTAGATAGCCCAGCCCAGAAAACTGGAGAGATTGTACCACTAGATCCCACAAAACATCTACTTCTACCTAAGACAAATTAAAAAATTCTGGGGGAAGGGGCGTAGCAGTTTAATCTAATATATAAAAATAATCACAAAGAAACAGAAAAATGGGGAGAAAAAGAAACAACCCCCATTTGAAAGAAAAAGAGGAATCAACAAAAGGGAATAAACAAAATAGAGGCAAGCAATTTGTCAGAAAAAGAATTAAGAGCAATGGTTATAAGGACACTGAAAAGGATGGAAGACAAACTCAACAATGTGTGTAAGTATCAAGAGGAAATTAAGAATAATCAAGAGGAAATGAAGAATGACATAGCCACAATAAAGAACACAATGGAAAGTTTCAACAGCAGCCTAGAAGAAGCTGAAGACCACATCAGCAAGTTAAAAGACAAGGTAGAAAAAAACACACACACACATAAGCACAGCAGCAACAGGAAAGGAAACTTAAAAAGTAGGAGAAGAGCCTAAGGGAGCTTTGGGACAACACAAAATGAAACAACAACTGCATAATAGGGGTGCCAGATGTAAAGGAAGGGGAGCAAGGAATAGAATACCTGTTTGAAGAAATAATGACATAAAACTTCCCTGATGTGGTGAAGAAAAAAGCCACACAATAAGCATATAGAGTCTCAAACAAGATGAACCCAAAAAGATTGACACCAAGACACATCATAATTAAAGTGTCAAACATCAACAACAAAGTAAGAAATCTTAAAGGATGCCAGAAAGAAACAGAAAGTTACCTACAAGTGATATCCAGTTAAAATATCAACTAATTTCTCAACAGAAACATATTACCAGAAGGGAATGGAATGATATATTCAAAGTGATTCAAAGCAAGGGAGTGAATCCAAGAATACTATACCTAGCAAAGTTATCATTCAGAATTGAAGGGGAATTCAAGAGCTTCATAGACAAAAAGAACTAATGTAGCTTATTACCACCAAGCCAGCATTTTATAGCAGTCCCTTTAGCATTTCTTGCAGCATTGCAAGAAATGCTAAAGGGACTGCTATAAAAAGAAAAACATAAAGGGAAGAAAGAATACCAGCATAGAGAGAGGACCTAAATAAACAAAATCAGAAATGAAAGAGATGAATTAACAATAGACCCCACAGAATTACAAAGGATTATAAAAAAAGCAAACAAACAAATAAACTCCAAACAACTTTATTCCAACAAACTGGACAACCTTGACAAAATGGATATATTCTTAGAAAAATACTCAATCAGGAAGAATCAAAAAACGTAAATAGGCTGATAACTACTGATGAAATTGAAGCAATAATCAAAAATCTTCCAGCAAATAAAAGCTTGGGGCCAGTCAACTTCACAGGGGAGTTTTATCAAACATTCAAAGAAGAAATAAAACCTATCTTCCTCAACTATTCCAAAAAATTCTAGAAATAAAACCTATCTTACTCAGACTATTCCAAAAAATTCAAAACTCCTTCTATGAAGCCAGCATTACCCTAATCCCAAAACCAGTTAAAGACAATACAAAGAAAGAAAATCACATGCCAATAACCCTCATGAGCATAGATGCCAAAATACTCAACAAAATTCTAGCAAATCGAATCCAGCATTACATTAGAAAGATCATACACCATGACCAAGTAGATTTATTCCAGGGATGCAAGGATAGTACAATATCTGCAAATCAATAAATGTGATACACCACAAAAACAAACTGAGAGATAAAAACCATATAATCATATCCGTTGATGCAGAAAAAATCATTTGACAAAATCTAACACCCTTCCTTGATAAAAACTCTCAGCAAGGTGGGAATAGAAGGATCATACCTCAACATAATAAAAGCTCTAAATGACAAATCCACAGCCAACATCATACTCAATGGGCAAAAACTAAAACCATTTCCCCTAAGAACAGGAACAAGACAGGAATGTCCACTTTCACCACTCCTCTTCAATATAATATTGGAAATGCTAGCCATAGCAATCAGATAAGAAGAAGAAATAAAAAGCATCTAAATTGGAAAAGAAGATGCAAAACTGACATCATTCACAGATGACATGATATTGTACATAAAAAACCCTAAAAACTCCCTCAAAAAACTTCTAGACTTAATAAATTAATTCAGCAATGTAGCAGGATACAAAATTAACACCCAGAAATCAATGGCTTTTTTCTACAGCAATAATGAACTCACAGAAAGATAAACTAAAAAAACAACAACAAACAAACAAACAAACAAAAAATCCCATTTATTATTGCAACAACAACAACAACAACAACAAAAATTAGAATACCCAGGAAAAAACTTAACCAAGGAGGTAAAGGACCTGTACTCAGAAAATTACAAGACATTGAAAAAAGAGTAGAGGAAGACAGAAGCAAATGGAAGAATATACTTGGATTGGTAGAATCAACATCCTTAAAATGTCCATTCTAACCAATACAATCTATAGATTCAGTGCAATCCCCAGTAAAATACCAATAGCATATTTCATCAAGACCTAGAACAATTCTCCAAAAATTCATCTGGAATTAAAGAAGATCCAAACAGCTGCAGCAATTTTGAGAAAGAATCTCCATAAAGTTGGAGGGATCTTAATATCAGATATCAAGCTATTTAAAAAAGCCACTGTCCTCAAAAGTGCCTGGTATTGGCACTAGAACAGACATATAAATCAATGGAACAGAACAGAGAACCCAGAAATCAACTCAGGTCAATATATATATATATATATATATATATATATATATATATATATATAT
>JAAGEH010000392.1:26053282-26105037 GCA_011751065.1 Lasiurus cinereus | reverse complement strand
AAGAATCCATAGGTAGCAAAATAGAAGACATATGTCACAGCAATATCTTTACCAATACAGATCCTAGGGCAATGGAACCTAAGGAGAAAATAAACAAATGGGAATACATTAAAATGAAAATATTTTGCACAACAAAAGAAACCATCAACAAAACAACAAGAAAGCCCACTACATGGGAGAACATATTTTCCAATGTTATCTCTGATAAGGGTTTAATCTCCAAAATTTATAAGGAATTCATACAACTTAACAAAAGGAATATAAACAATCCAGTCAAAATATGGGCAAAGAGCCTAAATAGATACTTTTCAAAATAGAATATACAGAAGGCCAGGAGACACATGAAAACATGTTCAATGTCACTAATCATCAGAGAGATGCAAATAAAAAATGACAATGAGGTACCATCTCTTATCTGTCAGAATGGCTCTCATCAATAAGTCAACAAACAAGTACTAGCGAGGATGCAGAGAAAAGGAAACCCTCTTGCACTATTGATGGGAATGCAGGCTGATGCGTCCACTATGAAAAACAGTATGGAGATTCCTCAAAAAATTAAAAATGGAACTTCCATTTGACCCAGGAATCCCACTTCTAGGAATATATCCCAAGGCAACAGAAATACCAATCAGAAAGGAAATATGCACCCCTATGTTCACAGCACAATTTACAATAGCTAAGATTTGGAAGTAGCCTAAGTGCCCATCCACAGATCAGTGGATTAGAAAATGGTGGAACATCTATCCAATGGAATACTACACTGCTATAAAAAAGAAGGAATTCTTACCATTTGTAACAGCCTGGATGGAATCAGAGAGCATGATGAAAGAAGCCAGTCAGAGAAAGATAAACATCACATGGTCTTACTCATTTGTGGAATATAACAAACATCATAAACTGATGAAGAAAAATAGAACCAGAGGCAGAGAAGCATCAAACAGACTGTCTAACCTATGAGGGAAGGTGGGAAGGTGAGGGGATAACAGATCAACTGAAGAACTTGCATGCATGGATATGATCATGACCAATGAACACAGGCAGTAGGGGAGTGAGGGCATGTGCTGGGAGGTGGGAGCAGCTGGGGAGAGGTCAATGAGATGAAAAGGAAGTTCATGTAATACTTTAAACAATAAGAAATTTAAATTAAAAATAAATGAATAAATAACAAAAGCAAAAAGGAGAAGAAGAAGAAGGAGAAGGAGGAGAAGAATAGCTGGCACAATAGACAATACAGAGAAAAACTAGCACCGTGTTCTGCCCTAATTAGCAAAGAACAAAAATAGATGCAAAGAAGAGTCCTTTCAAATTCAATTGAAAGGACAGAATCATGTCTCTTGCTCAGGAGCCATGCTCGACTCTCTTAATTCCCAGGTAAGAATGAAAGACCACAGACATAAAATCCTGTGAGTCAAAACTGCTTATAAAATGTTGATTTTTAGTATAATTATCATTATAACAGTCATGTCAAAGAATTTGCAAAGAATTTGCAATTCACAATTGCAAATACTTAAAACCACCCAGAATTACCTTTGTTTCAGAGATAGAAACAGGACAAAGGCAATGCAAAAAAATAAAATATAGTAAATTTTGAAAAAAGAAGAAACTAAAATAAAGCAGATGCTTTTTCAGCAAAACTGTAGTTATTGGTATTGACTTGTTGATATGATGACTTATTTGCTTGTCTCTATTAGAGGGTGTACAGAACACATCTCTGATATCAGAGCCTCACAAATTGAAAAGACCCCAGTCTCTCCTGATTGTTGGCAGGTCTCAGGAGTCACAAACAGTTTTGAGCCAGAGAGGATACCTCTGAGACCATCCACTATGAGGTAAAATTCTAGATCCCAGGGATGAAGAATTATGAGACATTGGAGGAAACTAAGAAGAAATGACAACTAATGACAGTTCAGGATCCTGGATTTCATCCTGGAACAGAAGAGAAAAAGGACATTAATAAAAAAAATAATAAGATTTGCACTTTATAGTATTGTACCAACATTAATTTTCTAGTTTTGATCATTATAATATGAGTACTTGAGATAATAAGAGTACAGGGTGCTAAGTGTGAAAGCTAGGTGCAGGATATCCAGGAATTCTCTCTACTTTTTCTTTTTTTGCATCTTTTCCCTAAGTCTAAAATCATTTCACAATGAGCACTTTCTACTGAAATTCAAAGAAATGTTTAAAACCACTCATAAAAACCTAATTGAAATTCTCTAAATCCTCAAGGTAGGTCTTAGAGTCTGAATTTCTTATAACTATTTTCTAATTTCATTGTTTTGGTTCTTGTGATAAGCATAGATGAGGATAACTTCACATCTGCAGCACCAGTGTAAGTGTCCAAACTATTTTGTCACCTTAATTGCACAACGAACCATCCCATTTAGACCCACACTCTAGGGAAAGACTGGACTCCACACATGAAACTATCTTTATTTTATTGTTTTAAATTTACTGCCTGGTATTCCAATAAAAGATTTTTGCATACTTGATTTTTAATATCTTTATCAAACTATTCTCTACACTTAGCCACTTTCTTGCCATCATTTTCAAATGATCGAGATTAGTGTATAAGCCATCTAATTTGTGAAACATTTATAAATGTATAAACCTACACTCTTATAACTCATCCCCAAATGCTACCAATTCACTGGGCAAAAGCATGTTATTGACACAATGCATGGTGAAAAAAACATGTGATTGTCTCTTACAGAGGCAATATCTATACCATCAAGAAATACTTGCTCTCCTGTCCTCATCTTTCTATCATTTGCACTGTGTTGTAAGAAAAGAGTTTGCCCAAATCAGCATAGTCAGTTAAAAAAAATCCCAAGTATTTGGCTCTGGAAATTTTTTTGTACTAGATACTGTTACAAAAGGATCTAGTACAAAAAGATTTCCTTTTCCCAATTCAGGACTTGAGTGATAACCAAAGGGTCTGGGGACCCTTAGCATTAGGGAGCCTTTTTGTCTAATTTCCCATATAAGTGCAGCACATCTCTGCACAGTTCACAGAGACATCTTGTGTCAACACAGAAAAAATGAGTTTCCACAGGGCAAAAGAGTAATGACTTTGATTGAACAAGAATGGTTTCATTGGATTAATGTGACCTGTCCATAAAAAGGACAATTTACCACCAATAAAGGACCACTCCATTCAAAACACTAACGAAGTGAGATAGGGGACTGTGTCATTTGAGATTATGAATGCACTAAAGCAATATTCCCTGATGAATGTGGCCTTGATGTATCAGCATGTCCAAGCCAGAAATGAAGAAAGATAGCAACTGACTGTAAAGTATAAGATGCAGGTTTCTTTACAAAGCTTTTCAGGGCTTGAGTCTCAGTTTTCTAATTAGCAAAAAGTATCCGTTCTACACATTTGACTCAGAGTGGGCTAATCTTGTCCACTCAGAAACTTATCATTGATTTTTTATTGAGACTTTAAAAAAAGTGAATCATTCTCAGCAACTTTATTTTTAACATTATGGCTACCTCCATGGACAGGCAATGTGTTCAAGGATGGTGGGGAAAGGTGCCAATGAAGAAAGTGTTACACTGGAAGATGAAATTGTGTTTAAGCATGTTATGGAAAAGCTATTAAAGTCAATAGTTCATATTTGAAACCCTAAAAATATTCATTTAGTTCTGCTAGCTGTGTAAAGATGGTCCCTTCAGAGTACAAGTGCATAACATTTGTTGAAAATAATATCAACTAAACTAGACTGTCAGAAATGGAAAAATAGGGCACTAACTTCATCCTATCTCCTCCCAGATATCCAATCTTGCTGAGTGAGGAAGAACTAAGGTTACCTGGATTCTTTGAATCAGACTTGGGGCACAGAGAGCCCAAAAGTTCCCAGGCATTGCCGGGACAGCAGGGGGCAATGTTAGTCTACATGTGGGCAATCCAGCCACCTTCTTGCTGCTAAGAGAGCTCTCTAATCCTCAGCTGCTACCCTGGCCCAGCAGATAGGACGGGAAAAGAAAGTGGGCACAGATATTGCCCTAAAAGTGCAGGGGAAATTTTCCTGCTGTCCAGACATGAGGCATGAAACACAAGGGGACATTTCAACATCTCCCCCACATCAGTTTACTTTTGCTCAGTTTAAACAAAGAAAAAAAATTATGGTTATCAAGGACATAAGTTAAGGTTACACATAGATATCATGAGAATGGTCAGTAGCATGAGATTTAGGGATGAAGAAGGACATCAGGACTGTGGCTCCACGTCAATGCATCTGGTCCAGCTGCCCCTCCTATTTGAATCAGAGCCTTTCTTATCCTTCCTCCTCCTCCTCCTTCGTTTTCTTCTTCATTTATTTAGAGAAACATCAATTTATTATTCCACTCATGTATGCATTCATCAATTTTTGTATGTGCCCTGACAGGGATCAGACCTGCAACCTTGGTGTATCAGGATGATGCTCTAACCCAGTGGTCAGCAAACTGCGGCTCTCAAGCTACATGCAGCTCTTTGGCCCCTTGAGTTTGGCTCTTCCACAAAATACCACGGACGGGCGCACACATACAGTGAGATTGAAACTTCATGGCCCATTTGCAGAAGTCAGTTTTTGGCCCGGATGAGTCTAATTTGAAGAAGTGGAGTGAAAAGAAGTGGGGATGTTGGTTGGTTGGGGGATGGGGGACACGGCACAGGTGGACTCAGGATATGCAGCGCGGGGGAGACACGTAAGATTCATGCATGAGTTGAGTGAGCCAGACAGTCAGAAGTCTCATATCGCAGTGATTAGTGCTTGTTGCATCTGCAAATCACTCGCGGGTGACAAAAGTACCTACTGGAAGCATAACGTTAACTGTATTTTTCCAACCAGCTGCAAATCCTACAGGTATTTTTGTCATCAATTTAAAAATTGTAATTATTTTATGTTGGTGGCTTTATTATTATAAAATAAAACTTTTTTTAGATGCCCCATTTGACATGGCTACAAAAAAGAAGCAAAGAAAAACGGAAAACAAAAACTGTGAATTTAAAGATGAATGGACCAAGATTTTTGCGTTTATTCAAAACTTAAATGGCCTTACTTCCTGTCTTATTTTTCAGGAAAATTGGCGCATAACAAGAAATCAAATTTGGAGAGACACTTTACAACTAAACACAGGTCATTAATACTAAATATTCTGTCGGTGATTCAAGGAGAAAAGCAATTGAGGAACCTCAGAGGAGTCAAGAAAAATCAAGTTCTGTATTTAATTACTGATGCAATCTTCCAACAATGTTAATATTGCAAGTTTTGTAGTTAGTCAAGAGATTGCTAAGAGAAGAAAACCATATACAGACGGTGAATACATAAAAATTTGTTTTATAAATGCATCTGAACAACTATTTCAGGATTTTAAGAACAAAGCAGATATTCTAAAAAAAAATTAAAGAGTTACCATTGTCTGCTAAAACAGTGAAAGATAGAACAGTCAAAATGTCTTCAAATATAACCGACCAGCAAATCAAAGATCTTAAATTGGTTTAAGCTTTACCAATAGTAGTTGACAAGTCTTGTGACATAAATGATACAATGCAAGTTTCACTTTCTGTACGATTTATTTCATCTACAAGTCCTAAAGAAGAACTTTTAGGATTATTGCCACTCAAAGGTCAAACACGTGAAGATATATAAAATGCTGTAATTGACTGCATTGAAAACATTTTTTACTCAATAAAATTGTCTCAATTTCAACTGATAGGGCGAAAAGTATGATTGGTGTAAGAAATGGGTTTGTTGCTATTTTGAAAGAAAAAATTAGTTACAAGATACTTACCATTGCATCATTCATCAAGAAACGCTTTGTGCGCAGACATTTCCAGAATAAATTTGCAACTTTATGGAATTAGTGATTAACATTATCAACTCTATTATAGCTAAAGCTCTTAATCATAACCAATTTAAAGAATTTCTAGTTGAAATGGAGAGTGAGTATGCAGATCTTCTGCTGCATAACAACAGATGTTGGTTATCAAGAGGAAATGTTTTGAAACATTTCATTTTCTTATTAACAGAAATTAAAGCATTTCTCCTTGAGAAGAGTGTTCACTATCCAGAACTAATGAATGATCAGTGGATCCAAAAATTTTATATCATGGTAGACTTTACATCTCATCTAAGTCAGTTTAATTGGAAACTACAGGGAAAGGAAACACGATGTTTTCGATGTTAGAAGTTATTTCATTCGAAAACAAATTACAGTGGTACCTCGAGATACGAGTGCCCTAACATAGGAGATTTTTGAGATACAGTGGTACCTCAAGATATGAGTGCCCTAACATACGAGATTTTTAAGATACCAGCCACTGAGCGAGCGATTTTTTCCTTTGAAATACGAGCAACATTTGAGATATGAGTAATCACACGGATCTGCCGGCTGCACATGACCCACCAGTTTACCACAACTCAAGCGTCTCATAGTTTCCCACGCCTCAGTCAGTGTGCTTGTTTACCTCGTTGTCAAAGCATCTTTTGTGCATTTACATACTTTATCACATTTCTTTTTATAACCATGGGTCCGAAGAAAGCGAGTGAAAAGGTCAGTGCTCAGAAGAGGATGATTTCTATTGAATTAAAGCATGAAATCATAGAAAAAATATGAGCAAGGTGTGCGAGTGGCTGACTTGGCGAGGCAATACGGGTGTACTTCAACGATATGCACTGTGCTTAAACAGAAGGAGTCGATAAAGGGTATAACGCCAGCTAAGGGCGTTACAATAATTTCTAAGCTCCGTAGCTCTCTCCATGAAAAGATGGAGAATCTACTGATGCTGTGGGTGACCGAGAAGCAGCTTAAAGGAGATACAGTAACACAAGGCATCATATTCGAGAAGGTGCGAGCGATTACGGTGATTTGCTGAAGCAGACCCCGCGCACTTCCTTGGACGAAGCATCGAAAGATTCATTTAAAGCCAGTAGAGGCTGGTTTGATAACTTGAGGAAAAGGTCCGGCATTCACTCCATCCTCAGGGATGGTGAGGCAGCAAGTTCAGATGTGAAGGCAGCTGAGGATTACCTCAAAACTTTTTCCGAACTGATAGAAGCCAAAGGATATATTCCCCAGCAAGTCTTCAACTGTGACGAGACAGGGCTTTTCTGGAAGAAGATGCCAAATAGGACTTATAGAACGGCAGAGGAGAAGGCGATGCCAGGCCACAAACCCATGAAGGATAGGCTAACTCTCTCACTGTGCGCAAATGTGAGTGGCGACTGCAAGATCAAGCCTCTGCTCGTATACCATTCGGAAAAATCCAGAGTCTTTAAGTCACATAAGATTTTAAAAGATAAACTGCAAGTTATGTGGAGGGCAAACCCAAAGGCATGGGTCACCAGGCAGTTCTTTGTGGAGTGGGTAAACCTGGTTTTCGGCCCTTCTGTTAAGAAATATCTACAGGAAAACAACCTAACCTTGCAAGCCCTCCTCGTCCTCAACAATGCTCCCGCTCACCCACCGAACCTCAAAGATGAACTCCTCGAAGAGTTCAAGTTTATAAAGGTTGTCTACCTACCTCCCAACACCACTCCTACCCTGCAGCCCATGGATCAGGAGGTGATTTCTAAATTTTAAAAAGCTGTACATCAAGCACCTGTTCTGGCGCTGCTTTGAGGTGATGGAGAACACAAACCTCACCCTTCGAAAGTTCTGGAAGAACCACTTTAACATCATGATATGCCTCAGAATTATTGATCAGGCCTGGCTGGGTGTTACAACGAGGACTTTGACCTCTGCATGGAAGAAGCTGTGGCCTGAGGCCGTAGCCAAAAGGACCTTTGAAGGATTCGAACCCGAGGTGCCAGTGGAGGAGGAGATAGTGTCTCTGGGAAAATCCATGGGCCTGGAGGTGGATGAGAGAGACGTGAATGAGCTCCTCAAGGAGCACTCTCTGGAACTCACCAAGGAGGAGTTACAAGAGTTGCAGTCTCAACAACATGCGGAGGTTCTCCAAGAAATTGGTTTCGAGCCAGAGGTGGAGGAGATCTCTACAAGTGAGATAAAGGAGATCTTAGGAATGTGGGAGAGGATGTCACACTTCGTGGAAAAGAAACACCCTGAAAAAGTTGCTATTGGTCGTGCATTGGAGCTGTTCAATGAAACTTGCCTCATCCATTTCAGAAACATTCTGAAAGGGAGGAAGAGGCAAACCTCGTTGGACACGTTTTTCTTTTTTTAAATCTGCCAAAAATGCAAAGACCAGTAGCAATTAAGTTCAGTGAAGATTAGTTAAGTTACATTCAGTTTAGGGATAAAGTGTAGCATTAAGAGTGAAACGAGTAGGTAAATACACTTTATAAAATCAGTTTATTCCTTTATATTCTCTTTTATTATGTTTTTATACAATATTTGTCATATATAAATACACTTCTCATATTCAAAAACACGTAACAAGAACAACTGGGTGGCATTTTGGGGGCTGGAACGGATTAACGACATTTCAATTGATTTCAATGGGGAAATTTGCTTTGATATACGAGCAAGGTTACAGAACGAATTAAACTCGTATCTCGAGGTACCACTGTATCTCCTTTTGCTCAAGATTTTGAAAGAGAAACTTTGATTCACGTTCCAAGCCTATTGAAACATCGCCAAGAAAATAATTCTGATATTGACATTTGCTATTTCACAACACTTTTAAATATGAGGGAAGTTTTTCTCAACAGGTTTCAGGAATTCAGAAACAGCACAGTGATATTAGCCTTTGTTTAAAAAAAAACAACAACTCTTAATGCTACTGTAACAGAATTAAATTTTTCTCTCTTTAATATTGACAAGTGGTCTGCTTTGCAAAACCTGGAGAAGGAAGATATGTTAACACCTGGAATAGTATTCCTGACTCATATAATCAACTGAAAAAACTAGTGTTTGCTATCCTTTCCTTATTCAGATCTACATATTTATGTGGACAATCATTTTCAAGCATTAACCTTATCAAGAGTAAATTGAGAAGTCGTCTTATTGATGAGAACCTGGAATCGTGCCTAAAATTAAAAACAACAACATACAAACCTGATTTACCCAAAGTTTCCAAGGAGATGCAAGGCCATTGTTCACATTAGTGTTTGTCAGTCATTGTTATAATTTAATTTTATGGATATTGTAAGGTAAATTGTAAGGAATTTAATTTTATCAATAAATAATATCATTATTAAGTATGCTATCAAGTTTTATTCAATGAACCTATAGTTTAATTAAGATTTAAAACTTTAAGTAAGAGGGGGGAAAAATGGCTGCATAATAGACGAACATGTCCCTGGAGCACATAGAAAGAACAGTTGAGGGTTTCATGGGGAGTGTTTGTTGGTGAGTTAAGGGACAGCTATAATCCAGGAGAAGGTGGGGGCTGCTGTATAGGGCTCCCCTGACTGGGCAGCCCCCACTGCTTCTGGGTTCCCTCCCGAAACCACTAGCTCAGATGCAGAGACCACGCCATCTTGAAGCCGAAAGTGGATGTTATCAGAAGCCTGAAAATCTACATCTGTGGCACCAACTGAACAGCTGCAAACCCCAGGACACCAGTCCCCAATTGGCACAAACACGTGGATTCAGAGGAGCTCTACACTCCACCACAGAAAGGGTGGATTTTGCCTGGAATAAAGTGAAGTCTCTGGTTCCACAGAACAGAAAGGCGTGCACTATGGGAGATGGAGGATGGGGGGAAGTGTGCACCTAGATAAATTCATGGCTGTTGGGGCTGGCGTGATCTGTGAATATGGAAGGGGGTCCTCAGAGTTGCTAACAGAGATGATCTCTAAAAAGCAACCAATTTTGATCTGATGCAGGAGGACAGCATGGGAGTTTTTAAAGTGTGCTGGCTGCTTGGACACTAGGGGGAGAAAGGAACTATGCAGACTTGCACGCAGCTCCAGAGTTCACGAACTTGCACTTTTTCCTCTTCAGATTCTTGCTTCTGGTTGCTAAGCCCAATACATAGGATCACCCAGTTGGGGAGTCCCTAGGGGACTGCAGGGGAAAGTTGTTTTTCTGGAACCTGGGGATCAGAATGGGGAGTGTCGTTCAGAGAACAAAGCAGTGTTGAGTGCCATAGGGAAAGCATGATCTAAGCACTGGCTAGAGAGGACCTATAGACCCAGAGTTCAGTGCAGAAATACTGCCAACCAGGGGCTGAATCACAAATTGACTGTTGTGTAATCACAAATGAAGGAATACAAGAAAGACACACTACCTATTTAAAACTCAGGACTGGCTTACAACACTGAGGAGCAGTGGAATGCAGGGAACTGCAATACTGTCCTGAATGGGAAACAGTCATGCCAAACAGAAAAATAGAGGAAGTAAATGACCTTCACTACTGCATATTTTATTTTACTTTATTTACTTTTATTTTTTTCATCTTTTACTTAAGAATTTTTTTTTCTTTTTTTCTCATTTGATTTTACCTTTCTAATTATTACATTTGTATTTTCAATCAGTATTATTACTACTACTATTTTACCTTTTGGGGGGAAAACGTGTCATTTTTATTTTCTCTTTACTTTGGGATTAGTGTTTCATATTCTTTTTTTCTCTTTCCCTTAGCATCATTTTACTCTATCTCAACTCTACCTTTATGCCATCATTATATTTCTAATTTTTTTCCCTTTTGTTGTCCTGTTTCTCTTACCCTTTTTCTGGATTAGATTTTCCCTATTCTTTCTTTTTACCCCTGTTAAAATTTCACCCTACTTATATATCTACTTTTCATTCCCTGCACCAAGTCCATCTTCTCTGTCTTCACTATCCAAAAAAAATTGTTTTTATCTCTGTCATTTTGTTTTTGTTTGCTTGAATATTGATTATATCAATTTTATGCTTTTTTTAAGATTGTTTTGCTTATTCATTGTTTTATTTTGCTTTTTGTTTGCTTTGTTTGCTTGTTATGTGCTTCTGCTTTCCCTCACCTTGCTTGATATTAGTTGTTGTTTGTAGTTTGTATTAATCTCCAGGTACTTGTTGCTGGCATTTGTTGGGATTAGTGGCTGTTCTATTGGAGTTTTCTCCCCATATATACAGTGTGTTCCCCTTTTCTTTCTTATTCTCTTTCTTTTCTCTCTTACTATTTTTTTCCTTCTCCCAATTTCATTTTAGCACTCCTTTATTTTCCTCTCTCTTCTTCTTCTTTCTATTCTACCCCTAATTTCTCTCTTTCTGGTGGTCACCTTTATTTAGGGTTATTAATATCATGAATACATTTCTGTTCAGTGCCTTGTGCATTGTACCATGTTGTGCTGTATTTTGTGCCTTTAAATCAATGCAGAAGAGAGAAAACTACAAAACCAGATATCTGGAAAAGAGAGATCATGGGGAGACAAAAAAACAGCCCGCATATAAAAGAAAAGCAGGCATCACCAGAAAAGGAAGTAAAAGACCTGAAGGCAAGCAATCTGTCAGAGAAAGAAGTCAGAGAAATTACCATAAGATGCTGAAAAGAATGGAAGAAAAATTCGAGAATATGAGTAAGAACCAAAAGGAAATGAAGAACCAAGAAGAAATGAAAAATGACATTGTTGCTTTAAAGAACTCAATAGAAAGCATCAAAGTAGGCAAGAAAAAGCAGAGAATTGCATCAGTGAGATAGAGGACAAGGTAGGAAAAAATATCCAAGTAGAGAAGCTTCTAGAAAAAAAAATTAAAAAGCAGGAGGAGAGCCTAAGGGAACTTTGGGACAACATGAAACAAAACAACATCCACATAACAAGGGTTCCAGAAGAAGAGGAAATGGAGCAAGGAATAGAAAACCTATTTGAAGAAATAATGACAGAAAACTTTCCTGATACAGGGAAGAAAAACACACACACAAACCCAAGAAGTTGAAGCAAAATGAATCCCAAAATGAACCCCAAAAGACTGATGCCAAGGCACATTATAATTAAATTGGCAAACACCAATGACAAAGTAAGAATCTTAAAAGCGGCCAGAGACAAAAAGGAAGTTACCTACAAAGGAACCCCTCTCAGACTAGCAACTAATTTCTCAACAAAACTCATCAGGCCAGAAGGGAATGGAATGAAATATACAAAATCATGAAAAGGAAGGGTCTGACCCTAAGAATACTGTACCAAGCAAGGCTATCAATCAAAATTGAAGGTGAAATCAGGAGCTTCACAGACAATAAAAGAACTAAGGGAATTTATTACCACCAGACCAGCAATGCAAGAAATGCTAATGGCCAAAACCAGTTTGGCTCAGTGGATAGAGCATTGGCCTGAGGACTGAAGGGTCTCAGGTTCGATTTAGGTCAAGGTCATGTACCTTGGTTGTGGGCACATCCCCAGTAGGGGGTGTGCAGGAGACAGCTGATCAATGTTTCTCGCTCATTGATGTTTCTAACTCTCTATCCCTCTCCCTTCCTCTCTGTGAAAAATCAATAAAATGCTAAAAAAAAAAAAAGAAATGCTAATGGGTCTGTAAAAAAAAGAAATAGGATGCAAAGAAGGAACACAGAAGTAAAGAATAAAAATGACAATAAACAAGTACCTATCAATAATAACTTTAAATGTAAATGGATTAGAAGCCCAAATCAAAGACCTAGAGTAATGAATTGGATAAGAAAACATGCCCCATATATCTGCTGTCTATAAGAAACCCACCTCAGAAAAAAAGACTCACATAGACTGAGGGTGAATGGATGGAAAAAGGTTTTTCAGGTGATTGGAAATAAAAAAAGCTTGGGTAGCAATACTCACATCTGACAAATTAGATCTCAAAGCGAAGGACATAACAAGAGATAAAGAAGGCCACTTCATAATACTAAAGGGAACAATCCAACAAGAAGAAATAACTCTGGTAAACATGTATGCACCCAATACAGAAGCACCCAAATACATAAAAAAATTCCTGGAGGATATCAAGGGAGAGACTTACAGCAGTACAATCATAGTAGGAGACTTTAATACCTCAATATCACCATTGGACATATCCTCTAAACAAAAAAAAACAAAACAAAATAGCAAAGAAACATCAAACCTAAATGACTCACTAGACCAGAGGGAATTAATTGATATCTTCAGAACATTTCACTTCAAAGCCACAGAATATATATTCTTCTCAAGTGCACATGGGTCATTTTCAAAGATAAACCATATGTTGGGTCATAGGCAAAGTCTCTTCAAATTCAAGAAGATAGAAATCATATCAAGCATCTTTTCATATCACAGTGGCATAAAACTGGAAATCAACTACAATAAAAACAATCTAAAGAAATCAAACAGATGGAGACTAAACAACATGTTATTTAAAAATGACTGGGTTACCAGAGAGATCAAAGAAGTAATAAAAAAAAATATCATGGCAACAAATGACAATGTAAACACAAGAATCCAAAATCTATGGGACACAGAGAAAGCAGTCTTGAGAGAGAAGTTCATAGCTCTACAAACCTACTGCAAAAAACAAAAACAAAAACAAGAAAAAATGGTAATAAATTACTTAAACCTACAACTCAAAGAGTTAAAAAGAGAACAACAAGAAAATCCCAGTGTAAGAAGAAGGAGGGAACTAATAAAGACCAGAGCAAAGATAAATGACATAGACACTAAAGAAACAATACAAAAAATCAACAAAACCAAGAGCTGGTTCTTTGAAAGGATAAACAAGATTGATGAACCTCTAGCCAAGCTCATGAAGAAGCAAAGAGAGAGGACCCAAATAAACAAAATAAAAAATGAAAGAGATGAAATAACAATAGACCCCACAGAAATACAAAGGATTGTTTAAAAATACCAGGAAAAACTCTATTCCAACAAATTAGACAACCTGCAGGAAATGGACATATTCCTAGAAAAATATAACCTCCCAAAACTCATTCAGGAAGAATCTAAACACCTTTGTAGGCCAATAACTATGGAAGAAATTGAAGCATCATCAAAGAGCTTCCAGAAAACAAAAGCCAGGGGACAGACGGCTTCACAGGAGCATTTTACCAAACATTCAGGGAAGAATTAAAACCTATCCTTCTCAGAATATTCCAAAAAATTCAAGAAGGAAGAATTCCAGGCTCCTTCTATGAAGCCAGCATCACCATAATACCAAAACCAGATAAAGACAACACAATGAAAGAGAATTACAGGCCAATATCCCTCATGAACATAGATGCCAAAATCCTCAACAAAATTCTAGCAAATCGGATCCAGGAGCACATCAGAAAGATCATACACCATGACCAAGTAGGACTTATTCCAGGAATGCAAGGATGGTACAATAACAACAAATCAATAAAAGTGATGCATCACATAACCAAACTGAGAGATAAAAATCACAGTCATATCAATTGATACAGAAAAAGCATTTGACAAAATCCAACACTCTCTCTTGATAAAAACTCTCAACAAGGTGTGAATAGAAGGATCATACCTCAATATAATAAAAGCTCTATATGATGAAACCACAGCTAACATCATACTCAATGGGAAAAAAAACTAAAACCATTTCCCCTAAGAACAGCAATAAGACAGGGGTGCCCACTCTCACCACTCCTGTTCGACATAGTACTGGAAGTATTAGCCATTGCAATTAGACAAGAAGAAGAAATAAAAGGCATATAAATTGAAAAAGAAATAAAGCTGTCCTTATTTGCAGATGACATGATATACATAAAACCCCCAAAATACTCCATCAAAAAAACTAATAGATTTATAAATGAATTCAACAATGTAGCAGGATACAAAATTAATGCCAAGAAATCTGTACATTTATATATACCAATAGTGAACTTACAGAGACTAAAAAAGCAATCCCATTTACCATCACACCAAAACAATTAAGATTCCTAGGAATAAACTTTACTAAGGAGATAAAAGACCTATGCACAGAAAACTACATGACACTTTAAAAAAGGGATAGAGGAAAATGTAAACAGATGGAAGAACATGCCATGTTCATAGATTGTGAGAATTAACATCATTAAAATGTCCATACTACCCAAAGCAACCTATAGATTCAATGCATTCCCCATTAAAATATCAACAACATATTTCACAGACCTAGAAAGAACTCTCCAAAAATTCATCTTAAATTTAAAAAATACCCCGAATAGCCACAGCAACCATAAGAAAGAAAAATAAAGTAGGTGGGATCTCAACACCAGATTACAAAGCCACTGTTCTCAAAACAGTGGCACAAGAACAGACATACAGACCAATGAAATAGAACAGAGAATCCAGATATATACCCAAACCACTATGCTTAATTAATATTTGACAAAGGAGGCATGAACATACAATGGAGTCAATAGAGTTTCTTCAATAAATGGTGCTGAGAAAATTGGACAGATACGTGCAAAAAAAATGAAACTGGACCACCAACTTACACCATACACAAAAATATACTCAAAATTTATACAGGACTTAAATATAAGATGGGAAACCATAAAAATACTAGAGGAATCCACAGGCAGCAAAATCTCAGACATACACCAAAGGAACTTCTTCACCGATTCTGCTCATAGGGCAATGGAAGCTAAAGAGAAAATAAACAAAAGGGAGTACATCAAAATAAAAAGCTTTTGCACAGCAAAAGAAACCATCAACAAAACAATAAGAAAGCCCACTGTATGGAAGAACATATTTGCAAATGTTATTATTGATAAAGGTTTAATCTCCAACATCTACAGGTAACATATACAACTTAATAATAGGAAGATAAGTGATCCAATAAGAAAATGGGCAATGGACCTAAATAGAATCTTTTTGAAAGAAGGCAGAAGGAAGATCAAGAGACATATGAAAACATGATCAAAGTCACTAATTATCCAAGAGATGAAAATCAAAATAACAATGTGGTACCATCTCACACCTGTCAGAATGGCTATCATCAACAAATCAACAAATGACAAGTACTGGCGAGGATGCAGAAAAAAAGGAACCACCGTGCATTGCTGATGGGAATGATGCAGACGTGTGCAGCCACTGTGGAGAACAGTATGAAGATTCCTCAATAAACTAAAAATGAAATTCCCATTTGACCCAGTGATTCCACTTCTAGGAATATATCCCAAGAAACTAAAAACACCAATCAGAAAGGATATATGCACCCTTATGTTCACAGCAGCACAATTCACCATAGCTAAGATTTGGAAACAGTCTAAATGCCCATCAGCAGATGAATGGATCAGAAAACTATGCTACATCTACACAATGGAATACTATGCTGCCATAAAAAAGAAGGAATTCTTACCATTTGCAGCAACTTGGATGGAACTGGAGAGCATTATGCTAAATGAAATAAGCCAGTCAATGAAAGAAAAATACCACATTATTTCACCCATTTGTGGATAATAAAGAACATAATAAACTGATGAACAAAAAGTTAGATACAGAGACAGTAAAGCATTAAACAAACTGCGAAATTACAGTGGGACGGTAGAGAGAGGTGGAGGAGATAAGAGATCAACTGAAGGACTTGCATGCATACATATAAGCATAACCAATGAATGCAAGACACTTGCGAGGGGGGGAGGTGAGGACATGTATAGAAGTGGGATTGGGGGGGCAATGGGAAGATATGTACACATGTAATACCTTAAAAATGAAAAAAAAACTTTCAGTAAAGTTTATTAAGTTAATTT
This sequence comes from Lasiurus cinereus, assembly GCA_011751065.1. Taxonomy (NCBI): domain Eukaryota; kingdom Metazoa; phylum Chordata; class Mammalia; order Chiroptera; family Vespertilionidae; genus Lasiurus; species Lasiurus cinereus. Next base: position 26,088,476 of record JAAGEH010000392.1, on the reverse strand, counting down.
TAGGGAACGTTGTGGAGTGAAAGAAGATGTTGTGTTGAGGATTGAGAAAGGTATGTTGAGATGGTTTGGACATATAAAGAGGATGAATGAAAGGAGATAGACAAAACAAGTTTACAAGATGAGTATGGATGGGAGAGTTGGAAGGGGTTGACCTCAGCGATCGTACCTCAATCAGATTGATGATGTTTTTTAGCAAAGCCCAGCCTAGGAGTACCCTAATTAAGTTAATAACAATTTACCTACCTATATAGTTTAAGTTTAAAAAATTTGGCTATCAAAAGAAATTCGATCATTGTACTGTTGATATTTGGCTCTGTTGATTAATGAATTTGCCAACCACTGTTCTAACCAACTGAGCTACACAGCCAAGGTTCTTTGTGGTTTGTTTGTTTTTTAATGGGCCTGCAATCTTAGTCTTCTAATATCATCTGAAATTATATTTAATGGGATAGGACACAAGATGTCCTTCTTAGTGTTTAATGGGTCCTATCTACATAAAAAGAGATTCTATGGAAAGGAATCTCATAGGGTGATCTGGTCATAATATGCTTTTATTGTTGACAGTATTACAGATGTCCTCCAATGTTTCCCTGCCCTTGGCCACACACCAGCTAGCCCCTGTCCCACTCCAAGTCTTCACCACACCATTGTTTGTGTTTATGGGCAACTCATATATGCTTATAAGTCGTTTGGTTAATCACTTCTTGTCCTCGACACACCCTCTCCTATCTGAGATCTATTATTCTATTCCATATATCCATGCCTCTGGACTTATCTTTTTGTCAGGTTATCTTGCTTATTAGATTCCACATAAAAGTGAGATCATGTGATACTTGTTTTTCTCTTACTGACTTATTTGCTTAGCATAAATCAAGATTCATCCATGCTGTTGAAAAGGGTAACAAATCCTTCATTTTTACAATATAATATTACATTGCATAAATGTACCATGGATTTTTTATTCATTCATCTACTGTTGGACACTTAGGCTGTTTCCAAATCTTAGATATTATAAATAATGCTACTATGAACTTAGAGGTGCATATATTCTTTTTGTTGGTGTTTCAGGATTCTTACTCCATATTCCTAAAAGTGTGACCACTGGGTCAAACAGCAGTTCCATTTTTTTATTTTTTTGAGGAAACTCCATACTGTTTTACATAGTGGCTGTACTAGTCTGCATTCCCATCAGCAGTGTACTAGGGTTCCCTTTTTTCCACATCTTCATCAGCACTTGACATTCTAACAAGTGTGAGGTTAGACCTCATTGTCATTTGAATTTGTATCTCTCTAATGATCAGTGACTTTGAACATTTTTTCATATGTCTTTGGCCAACTGTATGTCCTCTTTAAAGAAGTGTCTATTCAGGTCCTTTGCCATTTTTAAAATTGAATTATTTGTCTTCATTTTAAGTTGTATGAGTTCCTTACATATTTTGGAAATTAACCCCTTATCAGATGTATAATTGGCAAATATGTTCTCCCATACAGTGGGTTCCCTTTTCATTTTGTTGATGGTTTCTTTTACTGTGCAGAAGCTTTCTATTTTGATATAGTCTCACCCTATCTAATAAAGTAGTAATATGCAAATTGACTGTACCCTTCCTACACCCACCAGCTAATCAGAGCGAGTATGCAAATTAAACCAAGATGGTTATGGCCACAGAGAGAGCAGAAGGGAGGCTTGAGTTGCCCCTAGGGATGAAGGAAGCCAAGCTTTCTGCACACTCTGGCTAGCACAGGTCTCCACTTAAGGCAACAAAGTTTCAATGGCTGCTGCCAAGGAGCGAGCAGAAGGCTTGGCTCCATTCCAGGCTACAAAGTTTCAATTGTAGAAGATAAATAAATCCTAGACACCAGGACCTCTGCTTGGGTCGCCAGGGGCAATGGCCAGCCTGCAAACCATCACAGGCCCCTTGCCCAGGCCACCCCATACCCCAAGGGAACACCCACCTTGATCCAAAACACCCTTCATGGCAAACCAGTTGGCCCCCACCTATGTACCAGGCCTCTATCCTATCTAATAAAAGAGTAATATGCAGATTGACCATCACTCCAACACACAATATGACTGCCCCCATGTGGACATAAGATGGCCACCACAAGATGTCCAGCAGGGGAGGGCAGGTGGCAGGGACCAGGCCTGCAATAGAGGGCAGTTGTGGGCAATCAGGCCAGCAGGGGAGGGTAGTTGGGAGGGACCAGATCTGCAAGAGAGGGGAGTTGTAGATGATCAAGCCTGCAGGGGAGGCAGTTAGGGGTGACCAGGCCAAAGGGGAGGGAAGTTAGGGGCAAACAGGCTGGCAGAGGAGCAGTTAGGCATTAATCAGGCTGGCAGGGGACTGGTTAGGGCGTGATCAGGCTGGCAGGCAGAAGTGGTTAGGGAAATCAGGAAGGCAAGCAGGTGAGCAGTTGGGAGCCAGAAGTCCTGGATTGTGAGAGGGATGTCTGACTGCCAGGTAGGATGGGGCCTAAACAGGTCCTCCAGGGGTCCCAGATTGAAGACGGAGAAGACTGGGCTGAAAGATATCCCCCCATGCACAAAGTTTGTTCACTGAGCCTCTAGTCCTATCTAAGAAAAGAATTATATGCAAATTGACTGTACCTCTCCTATACCCACAAGCCACATCCATCAGCCAATCAAGAGCAAATATGCAAATAAACCAAACCAAGATGGCTACAACCACAGAGAGCAGGAGGGAGGCTTGGAGGAAGTCGAGCTTTCAGCCTGCCCTGGCCAGCCCAGGCCTCTACTCAATGCTACAAAGTTTCAATGATAGAAGATAAACTCCAACAAAAATGGTGGCAGCCACAGAACTGGACAGAGCAGGAGGCTAGTGTTCCCTCCGGTGATGGAGGAAGCCAAGCTTTCTGCCTGCCCTAGCTTGCCCAGTCCTCCACTCAATGCTACAAAGTTTCAATTATAGAAGATAAATAAATTCCAACAGAAATGGCTGCCACCACAGAGAGAGCATGAGGCTTGGCTTCACTCGAGGCTACAAAGTTTCAATTGTAGGAGATAAATAAATTCCAGATACCAGAGCCTCTGCTTTGGTTGCTTGGAGGCATTACTGACCTTCAAACCACCACAGACCCCTTGCCCAGGCCACTCCACACCCCAAGGGAACCCCCATCCTGATCTGGGACACCCTTCAGGGCAAACCAGCTGGCCCCCACCCATGCACCAGGCCTCTATCCTATCTAATAAAAGAGTAATATGCAGATTGATCATCACTCCAACACACAAGATGGCTGCCCCCATGTGGTCAAAGATCCTACCCCCATGTGGACACAAGATGGCCAGCAGGAAAAGGCAGTTGGGAAGGACCAGGCCTGCAAGGGAGGGCAGTTGTGGGCAATCAAGCCTGCATGGGTAGGCAGTTAGGGGTGACCAGGCTGGCAGAGGAGGGAAGATGAGGTGACCAGGCCTGCATGGAAGGGCAGTTTGGAGGACTCAGGCCTGTAGGGGAGGGCACTTAGGGACAAACAGGCTGACAGAGGAGCAATTAGGCATCAATCAGGCTGGCTGGGGAGTGGTTAGGGAATGATCAGACTGGCAGGCAGAAGCAGTTATGGGCATTCAGGAAGGCAGGCAGGTGAGCAGTTGGGAGCTAGCGTCCTGGATTGTGAGAGGATGGCTAACTGCCCTAAATGGGCAGTTGGACATCCCTGAGGGGTCCCAGATTGGAGAGGCTTCAGGCTGGGCTGAGGGACAGCCTAACCCAACCCCACCCCTCCCGCCCCCCGTGCATGAATTGGGTACACTGGGCCTCTAGTTTGTTTATACTTTCCTTTGTTTCTTTTGCCCTAGGAGATATATCGGTGAAAATACTGCCTATGTTTTCTTCTAGAATTTTTATACTTTCATGATTTACATTTAAGTCTTTTATCCATTTTAAGTTTATTCTTGTTAATGGTGTAAGTTGATGGTTTAGTTTTGTCTTTTTGCATGTATCTGTCCAGTTTTCTCAGTACCATTCATTGAAGAGACTCTCTTTACTCTAATGTATGTTCTTGCCTCCTTTGTCAAATATTAAATGACCCTAATGGTGTGAGTCAATTTCTGAGGTTTCTGTTCTGATCCATTGTTCTATATGTCTGTTCTTGTGCCAGTACCTGAACTTGTGTTTTGATTATAATGGCTTTGTAGTAGTTTGATATCTGATATTGTGATCCTTTCAACTTAGTTCTTTCTCAAGATTGTTGCAGTTATTCAGGGTCTTTTGTGTGTGTGTGTTCCATATACATATTTGAAATATTTGTTCTATATCTGTGAAATATGCTGTTGGAATTTTAATAGAGATTGTGTTGAATGAATAGATTGCTTTGGTTAGTATGAACATTTTAATGATGTTAATTCTTCTAATTCATGAACACAGTATGTGATTCCACTTGTTTGTATCTTCCTCTATTTCTTTTTTTAATGTCCTATAGTTTTCTGGTCTTTTACTCTCTTGGTTAAGTTTAAGCCTGGGTATCTTTTTGTTGTTGTTCCAATGGTAAATGGGATTTTTGTTTTAAGTTTCTCTTTTTGAGAGTTCATTATTGGTATGTAAAAATGCCATTGATTTTTGGTGCTAATTATGTATTCTGCTACTTTGCTGAATTCATTCCTTAAATCTAGTAGTTGTAGTCTTTAGGGTTTTCTTTGTATTATATTAGGTCATCTGCAAGTAATGACAGTTTTACTTCCTCCTTTCCAATTTGGATGCCTATTATTTTTTTCTTCTTGAAATTTTTGGAATAATTTGAGGAGGATAGGTGTTAGTTCTTATTTGAATGTTTTGTAAAACTTGCCTGTGAAGCCATCTGGTCCAGGATTTTTGTTTGCTGGGTGTTTTTCTATTGCTGCTTTAATTTCATTAGCTGTTAGTCCATTCAGGTTTTCTGATTCTTCCTGATTGAGTGTTGAAAAATTGTATGTTTCTAGGAATTTGTCCATTTCACTCAGGTTGTACAATTTGTTGCAATGTGGTTATTCATAATATTTTCTTACAATTCTTTCTATTGTGGCATTTGATGCATGTTGTTACTTTACCTCTTGCATTTCCAATTTTATTTCTCTGTGTTCTCTCTTTTTGTTTCTTCATAAGTCTGAGTAAAGGTTCATCAATCTTTATCTTCTCAAAGAACAAGTTCTTGGTTTCATTGATCTTTAGTATTGTTTTTTAGTCTCCGTGTTTTTATTTCCACTCTTATCTTTATTATTTCCTTCCTTCTACCTACTCTGGGCTTTTCTCGTTCTGTTTGTGGTTCTTTTAGTTGTAAGGTTAGATTGTTTATTTGAGATTTTTCTTGTCTCTTGAGGTAGGCCTGTAATACTATGAACTTCCTTCTCAGGACTGCTTTTCTTGTGTCCCATAGATTTTTGTTTATTTCTCTCTTGATCTCATTGGTAGCCCATATTAATAACATGCTATTTAGCCTCCATGTGTTCGAATGTATTTTAAAAATAATTTTTAGCCCTGGCCATTTTGGCTGAGTGGATAGAGCATCAGCCTGTAGACTGAAGGGTCCCAGATTTGATTCCAGTCAAGGGCACATGCCTCAGTTTTGGGCTGGGTCCCTGGTGGGAGGCATGCAGGAGGCAGACGATGACTGACTCTTATCATTGATGTTTCTACCTCTCTCCCTCTCCCTTTCTTTCTGAAAGCAATAAAAACATAATATATATATTTTAATTAATTTTGAGAGAGAGAGGAAGAGAAAGAAAAACATCAATGTGAGAGCAAAACATTAATCAGCTGCCTCCTGCAGGCTCCCCACTGGGACTCAAGCCCACAGCCCAGGCATGTGCCCTGACCATGAGTTGGACTAGCAACATTTTGGTGTACAGGATGATGCCCAACCAACTGAGCAATACTGGACCATGCAATGTTTGAAAGTTTTGAGTGTTTTTATAGTACTTGATGCCTAGTTCATGCCATTGTGATCTGAAAAGCTGCTTGAACTTATTGAGACTCCACCCCATGAAAAAACTAGAGTCGGACAATCAGGCCCCAGCCTAGGCCTGTGACATCTGGGTAAACCCTCACCCTACATACAGGGGCTGTGTGAGGAAGAGGGCCCAAGTACTCAATGCCATGCCCACTTGAAGCACCACTTCCACAACACAAGGTTGGGGAAAACCAGAGGGGCAGGTCTACAAACTGAGGCAAACTACAGCCTAGATTATGAGCTGGGAAAGTGAGTCTCATGTTCTTTGCACCACCTTCCCAGGATAGACTACACCACACAGAACTTGAGGTGGTAGTACAGGGAGCAAGCCATGCATCAAATGCCACAAACACTTAGTATTCTTATGGAGCTTCAATAGATTTTCTCAAATGATTCTCCCCTAGCCGAGTGCCTTTAGAATAACAACTAGAAGCTTTAAATGCTTGTTGGGTTGTGTTTGTTTGTTTGTTAATAATTTTTATTAGTTACATGGTTGTTTCACTGAAGCCAAGGTTTTCCCAATTCCTCACACCATCATTCTGGATGCCCTGCCCCTGGGCCTTTTTGTAATCTACACCAAAGCCTTACTCTATGAAAATAGCTTTCTATGTGGAATTCAAAGGCTCTTTTTGCATGGAGACATCCTGCAACCTTGCAGCAGGTCCCTAGCTAATGGGGTCCTTTCAGCCTGGAATCTCAAAGGCCCAACTCAAAGAGAAGCCACAGGAGAAGAGGAGTAATGAAAATACCGAGCACCTGTTCAGGAGTGGTGGTTCCCACTTGTGGGTCATCCTGTTCAAGACAAACAAATATTTACTGATGGAGTCATACACATCAGTTTCCATAGACTGTTACTTTCCACTAAAATATAAGGACCAAGTTTGGGGGGGTGGGGTGTTTATTTTATCCAATATTGTATATCCAGAGCCTGGAACAGTGCTTGGTACAAAGCAGGGAACCCATTGACTGGATGCAGTTCATAGCCACCACCTTCAGCTGTGAATGGGGACAAGATGGTGATGAGGCCAGGATTCTTCAGGAGGAACTGCTCAGCCCACTTTCTCATTTATCATCACCCGCAGCTCCAGTCCAGGATGGTTCCCACCCAACCTCAAACAAGTTGGACAGAGTGCCAGCGATGTAGCCAAAAATTGGCAGAGCTACTCCTTGAGATAGATGATTCCTCATCACTCTGTCACTCTTACCAGTGTCTTATCTGTAAGAGGGTAAGGCATGGGTAGCGAAGTCTATTCTGTCTCTATCCTTGGGGACAGGGAGGCATATTCACCACATTGTTTAAAATAATCATTTTGTGCATGGGTGAAGGGAGGAAAATCTCTTTCTATATTATGTCTTAAGCCTTGCTGCCACCCTATAGAGTAAGGAATATCAGACCATACTTGAGATGAGGAGATGAGGCTTAGAGAGAAAGTACAATCAGCATTGTGTCTCTAGCGCAGCGGTTCTCAACCCGTGGGTCGCGACCCCGGTGGGGGGTCGAACGACCAAAACACAGGGGTCGCTTAAAGCCATCGGAAAATACAGATATTTGCATTACGATTCATTAACAGTAGCAAAATTACAGTTATGTAGTAGCAACGAAAATAATTTTATGGTTGGGGGTCACCACCACATGAGGAACTGTATTCAAGGGTCGCGGCATTAGAAAGGTTGAGAACCACTGCTCTAACAGTTCTGCATCCTTAGGTTTAACCAATCATGGATTAAAAACATTGGGGATTAAGTACAAGTTATTGCTGATGTGTAATTTGTAGTCAGGCTATAATTGTCACATCTGTGGTGAATATCTACAGACTTTTTTTGTCATTATTCTCTAAACTATGCATTATAACAACTATTTATATAGCATTTACATTTTTGAATTAGGCATTATAAATAATCTAGAGATGAGTTAAAGTATATGAGAGGGTATGCATAACTTATATGCAAATATTATATCATTTTATAAGAGATTTTGATATCCATGGGGATCCTGAAACCAATCCCTGAGGATCCCAAAGGACTGTAATTTTAAGGTCACACGACCAGTAAGCCTGAGTGCAATGCTCATGTTCTTTCTACTAACTATGTTAGACCATCCAGGGAGAAAACCGGTATTTTAAATGTCCTAAAAGTCTTTATGGTGGAAAGAGCCTATGGGTAAGCCAGAAGAAGCCTCTCACATTTTGCATTGGACTACTTAAACTGATTTTAGTCTTTACTGTGTGACTGAATAAAAATGATCTACCAACATTATCCAATACAATTATGGTGATCCTTGTAACTTGCTTGACTCAGCAGCAGCTCTTTGCCAGTTCCTTTCCCTTCTCCAAGCCCACCTCTAGTCATGATGTGGCCCTATAGTTACCCCATGAGTTTCTTTTGTTACAAATTTTAATGGATGCTCAGAAGTGTTCAATTAGAAGCAGCTGACAGTCCTTTTTAATATTTAGTGCTATCATTGGAAAAGTTGGAAGCTGTTCATTTTAACTCAGATGATTAGGATGTAAATGTCAGATTCCCCTTTGCTCAAAGCTCTTCTGAAGCAAAAGACACATTAAATACTACTTCTAAATGACCATTGACCTGCAGTTCTCCCAAACAAATATGTTTTTTTGTTATTTATTTTTAATTATTTCAAAATTTATGAAACACAGTTTGCCAAAAACATGCCCCTAAGTTCTGACTGAACAGGAGGAGGCTCTAACAATTAGACATACCTTCCATGAGCAAGGGGACAGTCCTTCAGCTGACCTAAGAAGGCAGTCTCTCTGCAGCTATCTGAGGGGCTCACCAGCCTCAAGACATAGACATGGCAAGAGCATGTACATGTTCAGGTCTGGTGCTTTGAGCAGAAACAGAGGCATATAATTGTATTGCCATATTTAATTAAGTAGGAGTTTTATGAGGTGATGGCAGTACCCCTGGGGCTAACTCAGGGCATGGGCTTTATTGAGCATTAACTGCAACTGACAGCCTTCAGCATGCACACAACAGAGCCTATATTATAAGAAAATCAGTGTTGCAAGAGAATAAAGCAAAGGACCCATTCTCTAGATGGGGTCCCTGCACTTCCAGCTGGAGCTCAAGGTGCACACCAGTAGCAAACATGCAGAAGAGAAGATGGGAGGCAGAAGGAAAGAAGCACAGTTTGGACTTGCCCAGTGATCAAAGACAGCAGGTAGCAGAGTTCTTAAGATAAAATCACCTTAATTAGGAATGCCAAGAGTGATGGAACTTCAGTTCAACCATTTTCTAGGGATAAGACAGACCAGGAATGAGTGTGATCAACATGTTTGATTTCAACAAGAAGACCAGAGTCAGTCACCTGTCTCAAAGTATTATTGCAACTTCACCCCTCCATCAGCCAGATAAACAGGACGAAGAAAAAAATGAGTGATGCAACCAACTAAACAGGGGCAGTTCACCCCATGATCACCCATGTCTAGCTTTGGGTAACATTTTTAAATGTAGATTTTAAAACATACAAAATGCACTGTTGAAAATAAAAAGAAACACATTGAAAATTTACAAGTCTATGAATTTTAGCACATAAATGAGTCAGATAGTTTCTTAGGATTTGGAGGCATCTTCCTTTTGGGATTTAATACTTCATCTACATGCCATCAGTCTAGGTAGCTCTGGAAAGCTCTCTCAGCAGGATCCCAGAAAGCACGGGTAAACTTGAAATGAGCATTGGTTTCCTTGGAGGATTTATTAAAATAAGATGTTCCATATTCTTTTTATTAATTCATAACATTCAAAGCAAACACTGAAAAAATGCAGGGCCAATGTAAGGAAAAGATCTTCGTGAGGAATCCTTAGAAATACTCACTTGTCTGGGTGGAAACATTTGAGACCCTTTCAGGAGCTGGTTACTGTGGAATAGGGTGACCGATAGTCCTAGTTTTCCCAAGGCAGTATCTATCATTTTATCTAGTTGTCCCAGGGTGATCATTAACAATGCCCCCCCCTTTTTTTTGTTAAACTTCACCTAAGAATATTTTTCCATTGATCTTTAGAAAGAGTGGAAGGGAGTGGGAAAGAAAGGAAGAAAAAAAACAAACATTGATGTGAGAGAGACACATAGATTGGTTGCCTCTCTCACATGCCCCAACCAAGACTGGGGATCAAGCCTGCAACTGAGGTGTGTTCCCTTGACCAGAATCAAACCAGAGACCTTTCAGTCTGTGGGTCCACACTCTATCCAAACTAGCTAGGGCTGATGTTCTCTTTTATTCTGAAAGGCATCCCAATTTGAACACTTAAATAACACAGTTACCTAGAGCTGGGAATCAACCCGAGAGATCTGACAGATTCTCACACTTCAGGTTCAGGTTCCAACAACTACAGATAGTGTCCTCTACTTGCCTTGGGTGATCAATAAGGCACACAGAAGGCCAGGTATCAGGTCAACCTCTGTGCTTTCTTAGAGTGGCTGATCTGCCCTGCACTAGTGACTATGCTTCCTTTGGTCAGGGTCATTCTTGTGGCTTCTCTTTCATCTGCTCCAAACCCTTCTCTTTAGGTTGATAGGATCATAGTGACAGGAGGAAGCATTTGTCCAATTTTATCATATAAAGATCAAGACTTCACTCTTTCTCTTCCCAGCTAAGAAGTCCTTTACAAATTTGTAACAGCTCTTAGCCTCTCTATTTGAAACCAAAACCAAAGATTTCTTTTCTCACTGGGACTCCATAACATTTCAGATATCTTGAAAAGAGATTTTGGGAATGAAGTTGACCAGAAATTCTGAAGAACTGAGAATGGCTCATTTGGAAAATGAAAGAGCTTAGTGTTCATGACCTCTAGAGGGTCTCCCTTCCATATGTTATGTGGACACCAAGCACTATATTGCCTTCATGGTTATAGGAAACTTCCATCTTTTCTACAGTTTCACTGGGATGTTTTTTCTTCAGTTTCACTGGGACATGTGTTGTACAAACTACATACTCTCCAATTATCTCCACCAATGACAAGATGTGCTGCTGACTGTGCTCACTAACTACCAGGCTGGCTCTGAACTGGGGGGCCCATATGTTCTCAAGCTGCAATCTTTTTCTCAGTCTTATATATCTCTATATATAAAACCCTAATATGCAAATAGACCAAACAGCAGCACAACTGAACAATCTGTTGCTATGACATGTGCTGACCACCAGGGGGCGTGCACGAACCATGGTGGGAAGCAGCTGAGGTGGGATGGTAGAGCGGGTGAATGAGGGCACCAGACCAAGGCGGGGCACCAGTGACTATAATCGGTGGGAGCCTCTGGTGGTTACTGAAAAATCTTTGCTCCTGAGGGGCAATCAGGGCAGCAGCCATGGCTCACACCCACTGTTGAGGCCAGTTCGGATTTTCATTCTGCACCATCAGCAAGTGCAATGGGCCAGCACCATCGGTATGTGGGAGAGGCAGCTGCAGGAGCTGGGCTGCCGGTAGACAGGGAACCAGAGGCTGTGGCAGAAGAAACCCGGAGGGGTACAGAGAATGGGCCAAGACCTGCCCTGTGTCCATTGCAGCCTCACAGACCACAGTTCCTTTCCAGGTGCATGAATTCGTGCACTGGGCCCCTAGTATTTATTATAAATCACAATATCAGACATCTCAAATTTAGTATGTACTTAGGTCAAAATTTATCAAACATACAATTTATTGCATCAATAAAGTGGTTTTTAAAATGTTAGTGTATATAAAAACAAATGCTTGCTTCTCCTCCCTAAATATGTTTTGTTGAACAAAATCTAAGAGTCTGAAGATTCTCCTAGAAATAAATGGTGGAGATTTATTCAAGGGTCTTAGAGTTTGCAAATTGAGTACACAGCTAGGCAAAAACCCAGAAGTATTCCAAAAAAGAAAGAAAAGTTAAAAGTTCTTACAGTTACAAGTGCATTGTTGAGAATTATTAGTCCCGTATTCTTAGCCCTGGGATTAGTCTAAAATGGCTGGCTATCAGTCATATGTCAGAGTTCTGGAAAATGAGTGCAAAGAGGTCTGATCAGTCCTGGTGATATCTGGATAATGGCTATCAGGTAAGTGTATACATGAATCCTTCTGGGAGTAATAGATAGCCTGCATGAGTGAAGGCATCAGGGGATAATTAGAGGATTACCTGGAGGTACAAATGTATATTTAGGCATTAATGGAGGACTAGAAAATTCAAAAGCGTTTAAATTCCTAGGCCAATTAGAACAGGAATAGAGTCTTCCTTTTCCCATTCCTCAACCTTCATAATGTTAATGGTTTAATGGTTTAGCAGTTTGTTTAAAATGACTCCATTTTATATATTCTCCATCTTCATTCATAACTCACTTGCTTTCCCACTTGCTGCCTATTTAACAAATTATACCACATATTTATCCAAATAAAAAACTTAGTCAATGAGTTTTGTTTCTTCCTCATACTCTTGTATAATTCTGTCTATTTTGTGTGTCAATTCCATCTACTTGTCTCCCTGAACCTGGTTTGAGCCATCATCATCAGATGCCTCCTCAGGTGCCTACAACAGCCTACCTGTGCATCTTCATTCTAACTGCCCTTCAATCTCATCATTTTGTGTGTATGTAGTAAAAATGCAAATACACAAAATTTACAATTTTTACCATTCTGAGTGTATCATTTATTGGCATTAAATGCATTCATAGTATTGTGCAACCACCATCCATATCCAGAATTTTTTTATCTTCCCGTGATGAAACTCTGTACCCATTAAACACTAGCTAGTTGTGCCCACTTTACCCTAGTCCCTGAAAACCACTGTTCTACCTTCTGTCTCTGAGTTTGACTACTCTTGGTGTTATCATCATAATTACCTATCTTTTAAAATATTAATAATAGGAAGAGGAACCAAGATGGGGGCATAAGATACACATCTGTACGTGCTGTCTCTCGCAACCACACCAAAACTAAAACTAAAAGACAAAACAACTATCCCCCAGAACCACGGGAAAGCTAGCCGAGTGGAAGTTCTACAACTAGAAGGAAAGAAAAAAGTGCATCCAGACCTGGTGGGATGTGCAGAGGCTCAGAAAGGCAGAGGTACGGAGACTCGCAAGAATCAAGCTGGTGTGCGCTGTTGTTTTCAATTGGGATAGAGTTACAAGTTCCTAACTCTCTGAACTCCAGTTTCTTGCGAGATTCTGGGGACCCAGACTCATACAGGGAGAAACTGGACTGTCTGCCATCAGGTCAGAAAGGGAGGGTGGCTCTCTCAGAGTTGCTCACTGGAATCATTGTTTACTCCGCTGGGGCACGGGACATAGGACACTGAACAGAACGCAGCAGAGAGGGCTGACTGGCAGCCATTGCTGTTTGCCACGTCCTAGCCTAGAGACTCCCTGAGACCCCACCCTGCCCAATTTACAAACCCACCCAGCTGTGTGGAGACTTTTGCATATGAATAGCCTGCCCTCTGGCAGTTTAACCTAACAAATTGCAGCTGGGTCAGACGACTCCAAAACTTCCAAACTCCAAGCAAAGAGGAGAAATCTACAGAGCTCCCTGTAGCTTCTGCTGGGTGGCCTCAGACACTAGCTGACTTGCACCTCCTTGGAGATCCAGGAACCAGTGTACCTAGAGGTCAGTGTAAGATGACACCAGATTTCAACTCCTCACATACATAAGTGACACACTCAAGAAGCAGAGTCGGTGAGCACCAAAGCCCCACTGAAGCAAGTTCTGCCCAATAGGGGTGTCTCCAGCACAGCAGTTCTTCCATTAATGGACACAGCTAATCCTCACAGTCAATTGGCCTGGAGGTCAATTCCTCCCAGTGTACCAATAGCAATAAAGGCTTAACTACAATAAGACTGTGAACTCAGTGCACAAAGGGGTGCACCAAGAGTGTCCACTTCAGGTGATTGGGGAGGTGGAGCTACTGGGCCCTAAGGACAACTAGCACACAAAGCCACTCCATCAACACCAGGAAGCAGCTAAAATGCAGAGACCAAGGAACATGTCATAAATGAAAGAAAAGGAGGAAAGCAAACGACTGGACATAAAGTTCAAAACCACATTTATAAGGTTATTCAAGAATCTTCTACAAACCACTGACAAACTTATTGAGAACTCTGAAAACCTTAGTGAGAACTTCAAAGATCTTAATGAGAATGTAAAAAAAAAAAAATGGAAAAGGACCAGTCAGAAATTAAGCATGCACTGTCTGAAATAAAGAATAATATACAGAAATCCAACAGCAGACTAGAGGACCCCAAGAATCAAATCAGGGAGAATCCAAGATGGCAGCATAGGTAAACACCTACACTGCTGCCTCACACAACAATTTCAAAACTACAACTAAAAGACAGAACGAACATCATCCAGAACCACAGGAAAGCTGGCTGAGTGTAAGTTCTACAGCTAGAAGGAAAGAGAGGGGCTCACAGAAACCCAGAGGAGCTGCTAAAAGCTGAGGTATGGAGACGCGAGCGCTGACAGAGCGGGTGCCGGAGTAACTGGCTGGCTTTCTCTGGTGGGAGGGAAACGGAGACTCCCAATGGCATTGAACCCCTTATCTTACGACACTAAACCCCAGATCCAGCCAAAACTCATACGGCGGTTGTTTGGACTGTGAAAAGGGAGAGGTGCACGGAAATTTAGGGGAGTCGCAAAAGATCAGGTCTGGTGGCGGGCACGGCACTGCAAAGAGGACAGATTGCTGATTGTGCCACTGGCTTTCATGAGTGGGCGGGAGACAGACCCTCCCAACTGTGCCACTTCTGACTCCACTAAGCCCCTGTTTCGGGCGAAACCCTGGAGACCTAGACTCGTGTGGTCCTGGTGCACAGGGGAGCTGGAAAGGCAGCAGTCTAGAGGCACTGCGGGCATGTGCGCACAAGGACCGCTCCAGCGATTACCCAGTCACATGAGACTCAGGGGCCGTGGAGGGCGGGGCCGACTGGAAGGCAAGGCGGTCCCTTAAGCCCTGAGACTCCACCCATCCCAAGCTCAACAGAGGCTTCTTCAGTTTTGCAAGTCTGATATCATAAGGCTGAATTCAACACAGAAGTTTCCCCGACATAGTTAAAATGCTGAGACAAGGGAAGGGATCACAAACAAAAGAAATGGAGGGAAAAAAAGGACTGGATATAGAGTTCAAAACCACGCTTATAAAGTTTTTCAAAAATATGCTAGAAAAGATGGATAAATTTAGCAAGAGCCAAGAGGAGATGAAAAAGGACCAACTAGAGATGCAAAAGAGCCAACTAGAGATGGAAAAGGTCCAACTAAAGATGATAAAGGACCAACTAGAAATTAAACATACACTGACTGAAATAAAAAAATATTATACAGAGTCCTAACAGCAGATTAGCGAAAGGCAAGAATCAAGCCAAAAATTTGAAATATAAAGAAGCAGAAAACATTCAACTGGAAAAGCAAGAAGAGAAAAGAATCCAAAAATGTGAACATAATGTAAGGAGACTCTGGGACAGCTTCAAGTGTACCAACAACAGAATTGTGGGGGTGCCAGAAGAAGAGAGAGAGCAAGACACTGAAAACCTATTTCAAGAAATAATGACTAAAAACTTCCCACATCTGGTAAAAGATATAGACTTGCAAGTCCAGGAAGCACACAGAACCCCATATAAAAGGAATCCAAAGAGGACCACACCAAGACACATCATAATTAAAATACCAAGAGCAAAAGACAAAGAGAGAATATTAAAAGCAGCAAGAGAAAAACAGTTCATTACCTACAAGGGAGCACCCATACGACTGTCAGCTGATTTCTCAACAGAAATGATGCAGGCCAGATGGGAGTGGCAAGAAATATTCAACGTGATGAACAGCAAAAACCTACAACCAAGAATAATCTATCCAGCAAAGCTATCATTCAGAATTGAAGGGCAGATAAAGAGCTTCACAGAGAAGAAAAAGCTAAAGGAGTTCATCAACTCCAAACCAGTATTATATGAAATGCTGAAAGGCACTCTTTTAGAAGAGGAAGAAGAAAAAGGTAAAAGCCAAAAAATTATGAACAACAAATATATATCTATCCACAAGTGAATCTAAAAATTAAATGAATTAAAAATTTGATCAACAGAATAAACTGGTGAATATAATAGAATCAGGAGCACAGAAAGGGAGTGGACTGATAATTCCCAGGGGGAGAGAGGTGAGGGGTATACACTCTCTTGCTCCTTGACCTGCACTGGCCCACCACATAGCCTTAAACATCCACATGGCCCGTGGTCACGTGGACCTCACATGCAATGGACTGTAGCTGGAATCAAAGCTAAGCTAACCAGATACTGGACTGCACTGGACTGAACTTTAATACAGAACAGAAACTCTGGACAATGGCCTTAATTATGGCCCTGCTGAAGACAAGGTTGGGCTTATTCCATGGTGGGACTGATAGAGGTAGGATATTAAAGGAGAATCCCTTTAATTTTACATAATAAATAAAACTTTCCGCCATACCCCATCCTCCTATGGGGGCCTTGGAAAACTCTTTTTTCCATAGCACCTCAAGAACTCCAGTTCTACCAATAACATATAAATGGAATTAGCCATTATTTGTCCTTCTGTAGCTGACTTATTTTACTTAGGATAATGTTTTTGAGGTTCATCTATATTATAGCATGTGGCAGTGTTTCATTGTTTTAAGGTTGGATAACACTGTATTCGAATGTGTATGCAACATTTTGTTTCTCCATTTATCTGTTAATGGACATTTGGATTGTTTCACCTTCGTGAACAATGCTGCAATGCAAATGGATGTGCAAGTATCTCTTAAAGTCCCTGCTTTCAATTATTTTAGATAAAAATACCTAGAAGTGGTCCTAACTGGTTTGGCTCAGTAGACAGCCATTGGCCTGTGGACTGAAAAATCTCAGGTTCAATTCTGGTCAAGGGTATGTACCTTGGTTGTGGGCATATCCCCAGGAGGAGGTGTGCAGGAGGCAGCTGATTGATGTATCAATCAGCTCACTGATGTATCTACCTCTCTATCCCTCTTCCTTCCTCTATGTAAAAATCAATAAAATATATTTTTAGAAAACCTAGAAGTAGAATTGTGACATCACATCATAGTTCAATGTTTAATTTTTTTGAGAAATCTCCATACTATTTTCCACCATGGCTATATCATTTACATTTCCATAAGCAATACACAAAGTTTTCCATTTCTCTAAATTCTCACCAACACTTGTTATTTTCTGCTTTGTTTTTGTAATAATAGCCATCCTAATGTGTACAAAAAAAGGGCCACATACTAGACCTGATAAGTTCAGGGGAGACCTGCATGGAGGCCTTATAAACTCAGAGACCAAAAGTAGCTTTTTATCTAAAAACAAGTCATTCTGGGTAGCCATGTCCTAGGCTGGTATTTTCCATGACAATTGTCAATCTTTACTTTAACTGAGCCTGACTGTTGTCTTTTTGTACCTGTGATAACATATTTTTGGAAAGTCATAGTAATCCCCCTTTTCCCAGACCTCTCAGAGTACAATCTCCCACAAGAGCATAAAACCCTTCATTGTTATCTTATTGCCCAAATACCATCTCTATTTCTATAAATGTTAATTGTTAACTATCTTATACCCACCAATGTGAAAGAGTATCTGTCTCTTCCTCTACTTTTTATCCAATCTCAGAGATTTCTTCACTTTGCTTTCTCTTGCCTCCCTAATCTACCATCATGGATTTTACTTAACCCATGTATGCCTCCTCCTTTGATTTTAATGTATAAAATAAACAACAAAACTTCCTTTTTCTGGAGCATGTTATCAATCCATTAAAATTTTGCTTCCTGGCAAATTCCTCAGTTTGGCTCAAATAAACTCATAAAAATTCTCTACAGCCAGAATCGGTTTGGCTCAGTGGATATAGAGTTGTCAGCCTGCAGACTGAGGGGTCCTGGGTTCCATTATGGGCAGGAGCATGTATCTTGGTTGCGGGCACATCCCCAGTGGAGGGCATGTAGGAGGCAGCTGATCAGTGTTTCTTTTTCATTGATGTTTCTGACTCTCTATTCCTCTCCCTTTCTGTAAAAAATCAATAAAATATATATATTTTTAAAAATTCTCTACAGGCCTCAGCCAGGTGGCTCAGTTGGTTGGGACATCATCCCATACACCAAAAGGTTGCGGGTTTGATTCCTGGTCAGGACATATACCTAGATTTGGGGTTTGATCCCAGGTCAGGGCATGTAGGAGAGGCAACCAGTCAATGTTTCTCTCTCACATCAATGTTTCTCTCTCTCTCTCTCTCTCTCTCTCTCTCTCTCTCTCTCTCTCTCTTTCTTCCCCTCTCTCTAAAATCAATAAAGCCATATCTTCATGTGAGGATTTAAAAAAAAATCCTCTACAGGTTTGGATTTCTTATGTCAACAATAATGTGTATGAAGTGACATCTTATCATGACATTTCCCTAATGATTGGTAATTGTATCTCTGCATGTGCTTATTGGCCATCTGTATATCTTCTTTGGAAAAAAAAAGTCTATTCAGGTCCTTTCTCATTTTTTAATTGGTAATTTATTATTATTTTTGTAACATAAATTAGATGATATCCTTTCCTACTTTATACCAGGTTTTCACTGCATTTAGAATAAAATCTAAATTCCTCTGATGGCTGACTACCTCCAAACCTTCTTGCACCACTTTCCTATTGGCTCATTAAGCAGTCCCCTGGGGGCTTCCTTCTGTTCTTCAAACACACCAAGCTCTTTTCTTGCTCTCTCTTCATGGTCCTTCCTGTTGCAGCTGAGGAAGCCCTTCCCTGTCTGCCTATACCAGTGGTTGGCAAACTGCGGCTCACGGGCCACATGCAGTTCTTGAGCCAGGGTTTGCCATTCTGTTGACTAGTGAGTTTGCCGACCACTGACGTAGACTCTCGATTCCAATAATTACAGGCTGTTGTTGCTCCTTGTGATTAAGCCCCTATCCCAGTCATCAGTAAACTCATCAGTCAACAGAGCGCAAACCACTGGTATACAAAGTAACCTTGGGTTATGCTCTGTACATTATCTAGTTCATTACAACCTGAAATTATCTTATTTATTTTTCTTTTTATATCTTTCTCTTCACATAGCTTCTCAATACAGGGTCACAGTATCTTTAACATCTAGCCTGGTGCCAGGCTCATAGCAAGCAACAATAAATATTTGTTAAATTAATAAATAAATCTATCACTTCCCTGCTACTGTCACCACTATTCATATTCATGTATATGTATGTGTGTGTGTGTATGTATGTGTGTATATATATATATATATTACCACAATAAAAAATCTGGAAGGTAGCGAACTCCAAATCTCCCCTGCCTATTCTGAGAGATGTGGATGAAGAGAGGGGCAGGTTACTCTGGGCACTGCTCTGGCCCTGCTGCTTTCCATACCTTTGGCATCAGAGCTCCTTCTAGCCACCCTCATGGGCTGCTTTCTTAGCCCATCTGGCCCAGGGTGGTGGTGGTGAGAATGGGGAACAGGGTAAAAAGAGCCAGCATATAGGTAGGGAAGGTGACTGCAGAGTGTTGGTCTGACCTTCTTTTTCTCCTCCCACTCTCACTTACAGGGTATTTGATGCATTGTTTATTTTTTTAATATATTTTTATTGATTTCAGAGAGGAAAAGAGAGAGGGAAAGATAGAAACCAATGATGAAAGAGTCATTGATTGACTGCCTCCTGCATGCCCCACACTGAGTATTGAGCCTGAAACCAGGGCATGTACTCTGACCAGAAATCAAATTGTGACCTCCTGATTGATAGGTTGATGCTCAACCACTGAGCCATGCCATCTGGGATTAATATCTGTGCTCTGCAGAGCACTTCCCAGTTTCTCCAGGTTCAGGATAGCCCTGCACCCCAGATCAGCATGAGAAGCAGTGGAATGAGCACTACACCACTTGGGGATACCTGACTCCCTGACCCAGGTCTCATGTCCATATGTCACTTTAGGTGAGTCCCACAACTTCTCTGAGCCTCCATCTCCTCATTGGCAAATGAGAGGGCTGGACAAGATGATCCCTAAGGGGCCTTCAAGTGCCACCCTTCTGAGAACGGTCTGGCACAGCATACCCCAGTTAGTGCACAGCAACCAAACAGAGCAAAGAGTTTCAGGAGGAGGAAGAAGGCCAGTCCAGAACAGCCTTCTTAGAAAGGAACACACTTGGAAGTGAGGGGAGATATAGGAAAGGCTGGATTCTGTAACTTCTTGTTGTCTCCTGGAACAGCTCGCTCTCCCAGGGAAACATTTCACATGTAACTGAACACTTCAGCCCTGGTGTGCCTCTTTAGCTCCTGCTCTGATTCCATATGGCCTGCAGCAGCCATGAGAACCTGTCCCAGCCCCCTGACACGGAAGTGACTTCAGAGGTCCTCTGGCCCCAGCCCTCCCCTCCTCCTCTTCCTCCTTTTGGTGGCCGGGCTAGGAGAAGGAGCAGATCTATGTGCCCATCTGTGCCCACCTAAAGGCTGCATCAAGCCATGCAGCCCCGCCTGCCCTGGACTTGCTCCACCTTTAATTAAGCAGCAGTTTTAAGAGGTGAACAAGAGCACCAGATTTATGGAGCCCTCCCTGTGACCCGGCCCTGCTGTCTCTCCCAGGGTGCCCCCAGCCCTGGGGACAGGTGCCCCAAGGCCTCTCCTGGCCTGGCCTGGCATTACAAACACCTGAATAAGCTCACAAGAGAGGGAGAATACAAAGGTGGGAAGCCCTGCAGCAAGTAGGTTAGTTGGTTCTCCTCTGTCTTATCATCGTGGAGTGAATGCCTAGAGACTGGAAGCCTGTGAGCAGGACAGTTGTGTTGTGAAGACTTAAGGACCATGACATGGCTGGGTCCCAATTTAGAGTGATTTGTAAACTAATAATCACCATCTTCATTCACCAATAAGATAAGAAAGGTGATTCGTTTTCTTAGAAGCTACAAGCCTGTTGCCCTGCTTGGAACCAGACCAACCATCGGTTCGAGTGCAGCGTTCAGCCCAGGCCAAAGTCAGGCCAGCTACAGGCACACAGCTTTACCTGATCACCCACTCAGTGAGAGTGGCAGGCTCTCCACATTCACAGGATGGAAAACCATCACGTTTATTGTCTGCTCTTGTGTGGTATTTCAAGTATAACTTTGAATGTGTACAGATTTTAAAATGTTTATTCATTCATTCATTTGGTTTTTTTGTTTGTTTGTTTGTTTTTTTGTTTTTTTAACCAGGCTGACTCTGAGCCAGATTGTGTTTGTCCACATTGAAAGGGACCATTCTTCCCACCCTGCTCATAGTCCTAGCCTTCTCCCCACATACCCTCCTTCAAGTGAAACCCAAGTATTTCCTTTTTCCATAAGGCTCAGCTACTTAGGCTTCTCCTAGAAGCCTGTGCTCAGCTCTGAGGCCAAGCCCTGGGGCTTAAGAAGGCCTCCATGAGTCTCGAAGTATTTACACAGGTCTCAAGGTGGGAAACCGTCTATCAACAGTCTCCATATTTACAACCATAAGGCAAACCTGGTCTCCTGGTGCAAAGCTATTATTCAAACCACCAATCGTGTCAAAGAGTTCCTAGATCTTTGATTTTCTCTTCCAAAAGTTCTCTTCAGCTCTAAAACACACAATTTCCTCTGCCATCTTGTCTGATGATCATTCTGATTAGAGCGTTCCAAGGAGGAGGAGCCCATAGCACACATTCTCTCTGCCTGGGAAGACTCTCCTGAAAGAGCAAGCCTGGCAGTGCCCAGAATTATCCTCAGTTCTCACCACTGTAATCTGAAACTAGAGTTCCATTTGTATACACCAATAATGAACTCTCAGAGAGATCCCAATGAATTCTAACTTGCTTTCAGATTTGAAAAACTTAGGATGCCATCTAGAGCAAGCATCTTTCTTTCTTTCTTTTTTACTGCAGCCTTGCCAAGTAATTAAATTAGTTTTGCTGACCTAGTAGTTAAAAAATCACAAACTCTAGAATCTGCTTCAAAGAAAAGAATTCAAGGGGAAAAGGGAAATAGAGAGCATCAGAATGGCTGTGAATTGACTTTCTAGCACAAATTACTCACTTCGAGCTCTTTCAATTTGGACAGAATGAGAGATTGAACTGGGAGATCTGGGATGCAAAGAAAGAATTCCCAGGGACAGAGAATGTCACTGGCCATTTCCCTCTTTGTTCTGGGTGATGATGTGTCCCGTGCTACCTCCTGCTGCCTCTTTAGGGCTAGTTCCCTTCCAGGGCCTCTCCTGGGTCCTGACAGCTTACTTACCTTTCCTAACCACATATCCCACCATGTGAGCTCACTCTCTGGATGTTTGGTCCTCAAACACAATAGTTCCCGTAGTTTCTTTTTAGTAATGGTGACATGCTTTGTGGTCTTTTGGGGTTTTTTTCACAGCTTTATTGTGATATAATTTATATTTAATATTGTAGAAGTTTGAGGTGTGCAACCTATTGATTTGATACACTATATATTACAATACGATTACCATCATAGCTTTAGCCAGAACCTCCATCACATCACATAATTATTTCTTTTTTTTTTTGTATTGAGAACATTTAAAATCTACTCTTCTAATAACTTTCAAGTAATATAATACAGCATTGTTAACTATAGTCACAATGCTGTGTTTTAGATCTCCAAAATTTATTCATCTTATAACTTGAAGTTTATACTCTTTGGCCCCTTATCTCCCACCCTCCAGAACCTGGGAACCACTATCTAGGTTTTGTTTCTATAAGTTCTGCTCTTTTCAATTTCATATATTTGTGATATAACAGTATTTGTCTTTCTCTGTCTGACTTATTTTACATAATGCCCTCAAATTCCATCCATGTTGTCACAAATAGCAGGATGTCCTTCTTTCTCATGACTGAGTGGTATTCATATATATCACCCCATTTACCATTGCAACAACAACAACAATAAAATAAGATACCTAGGAATAAATTTAATCAAGGAAGTAAAAGACCTGTACTTGGAAAACTATAGGACATTGAAAAAGAAGTAGAGAAAAATACAAGGTGAACACACATACTGAAATCCTCAACAAAATATTATTAAATTTTATCCAGCAATACAATGGAAATGTATGTCATGTTCATGGATTAGAAGAATTAAAATCATTAAAATGTCTACAGTATCCAAAGCAATTTATAGGTTAGATGCAATCCCTATTAAATTACCAATGGCATACTTCACACAACTAGAATAAATACTCCAAAAATGTATATAGAACCATAAAACAACCCAAATAGTCGCAGAAATCTTGAGAAAAAACAAAGTTAAAGAGCTCACAATAGTGGATATTAAACTATACTACAAAGCCATTGTAATCAAAACAACCTGGCACTGGCACAAGAACAGGCATAGACCAATGGATCAGAACAGAGACCCTGGAAATTGACCCACACCATTATGGTCAATTAATATTGACAATTAAAAATAGACAAAGGACATGAATTAATATATCTCCAAAGAGTACGTACAAATGGCCAAGAGACATATGAAAAAATGCTTACAACATCACTAATTATCAGAGAAATGCAAACTAAAACTACAATAAGATATCATCACACACCTGTCAGAATGGCTATCCATCAAAAAATCAACAAACAAGTGCTGGTGAGGATGTGGGGAAAAGGGTACACTAGTTCACTTCTGATGGGAATGCTTATTGGTTCAGCCACTATGGAAAATAGTATGGAATTTTCTCAGAAGTTAAAAATGGAACTTTCTGTCCGAGAAATCAAGATGGTGGCATAGGTGAACACCTAAACTGCTGCCTCACACAACAATTTCAAAACTACAGCTGAAAGACAAAACAGTCATCATCCAGAACCACAGGAAAGCTGACTGAGTGGAAATTCTACAACTAGCAGGAAAAAGAGGGGCTCACAGAGACTCAGAGGAGTTGCAAAAAGCTGAGGTACAAAGACAGGTGCGTGGAGATGATGTGTGGCAGGGTGCCTCACTGGCTTCCTCTAGTGGGAAGGAGAAGGAAACACCTAACTGCACTGAACTCCAGTTCCGACTGCACTGAACCCCAGTTCTGGGTAAGACTCATACGGAGGGAGTCTGGACTGTTGTGAAAAGGAAGGCATGCAAGGAAACTTAGGGGAGTCACGAAAGGCAGAGGTCTGGAGATGTAAGTGTGCACAGAGAGGGCTGACTGCTGATTGTGCTGCTGGTTTCTCTAGCAGGAGGAAGACAGAACCTCCCAACTGCACTGCACCACAGTTTTGGGTGAGACCCTGGGGACCTAGATTCATATGGGTCCCCAGAACACACAGAAACTCAGGGGAGCCATGAAAGGCAGATGTCTGGAGATACGCAAGCAGGGCTTGAATCATTATTCTTAAGTGAAATTAATGAAGACCTTAATTTCAACATACTTCCCAAAATAGGTGTTTGTATGGGAAGACATTTTGAGGTCCTTATAATTAATGATAGTAGCAGTAATTATTGATTATCAGTCACTATGCTGAGCATTTGACTTTTTGCTAGTCTTGCCCTTCATCTCACAATTGAGAAGAATGGATCGTAAGTGCTTTGGAATATGGAGAGAAAGGGCAGCAGCAGCATTAATCCCCTGAGATCCACTGCTCCTGCACCATCCACACAAGACTTCTGGGTGTCCTTGTACTCTCCTATCTCAATCATGGGGCTAAAGGCCCTCCAGAATTAATATGAAGTTTTCACCTCAAGAGTGACCTGAATTGGGATAGGAGTTGTTCCTCGACAGTGTTTTTATTGGCCAATGTCTTGCATCACAAAAGCCATTTTAGAGGAGTTGTAATAGCCCATTGGGATATCTTGAGAATCCTCGAACAATGATTATGTGGAAATCAAAGTTCCATTTCCTGGAACAGGGACTGTCTCATGAAAAATAGCATCTGATGTTTCACACTTAACTTACATTAATATGCCATAATGACTATGGAGGAGGAATATTCATGATTTGATCCTGAGTGAAAGCAAGTTTTTAAAAATAGCAGAATATGCACTAAAATTTCATGTTTTTAATACCTGTATATACAAAATAAGAAAAAGAAAAATTGCTAGAACATTTATAATGATTATAGCTAATAGTGGATTATAAGTGATCTTTTTGTTTTGTTTCTGAAAATATTTTTAATAAATGTATTCTAAATTTTTAAAAACTGTCATTTAAAACAAATAATAGTGGTATCTCATAGGTGGTCAAAGGATAGCTCTAATAAATTTTATCCTCTGTAGATAATTTTCCAGAAAAATAATCAACTGGACCTTAATATGTCCACATGGGTAAAAAGTGTGCTATCATCCTACTGTGTTATTTTTTTTAAGCTGTATTTAGTATTGGACCTAGAAATTTTCTCTACATAGCCAGTATTTTCTGTTTTTAGTTTTCTCCTGCTCACCCTATGATATGATCAAGACTCCTTTAAAAATAAAGAAACCTGGGTAGGTAGCTCAGTGGATTAGATCATTGTGCTGATGTGTTAAGATTGCAGGTTCAATCACAAGAATCAACCAATAAGTGAATAAATAAGTGGAACAACAAATTTCCCTCTCGCTAATCAATTAGAGAGAGAGAGAGAGAAACCAGGTAGGAAACTTGAGATCAGTCAGGAATAGACTCACCACTGGCTTAAATAGTATCCTCCGCACAGCTCTCATTTCTCAGAGGCCTATCTCACTAGATAAGTCTGATGTTCCTGTGGGATTTATCCTCAGCACTGCTCACATCCTGGGGGCCCACTCCCACTACTTGCTGACCCACATTTTTAAAACGCTCCTGTGCTAAAACCATCTAGACAAATGCAGGAATATGCATACGTACCCTAATCCCATTTTGTTTTAGGGGCTTTTTACATTTTAATTTAATTTTTTAATTAAATTTTTATTATTGAAAGCATTACATATCTTTCTTCTTTTTCTCCATTGACCCCTTCTAACCCGACCCCACCATCCACCCTAGGCTTTCATCCCTCTATTGTCTGTGTCCATGCACCTAATCCTATTTTGAAAGCTGCAAAATAGGTAGGCACAGACATTTGACATTCCCTTGCCATGCAATTGCAGTTATCATAAATAACTGACAAGAGAGCACATGAAGTTTGCAGATACCTTGCTTCCCAGGACCAGCTTTCTGCCCTTCACAAACGCAGTGTATGCAAGCTATAGGGAGGGCTTGTGGACCCATCCTGCAGCTGCTTTTGTACACAATCTGTACTCTGTCCCCCAAATACACCTCACATTGATTGTGTCTCCTATTGTTTCGGAAGCAGTGGTATTAGGTCAAGTTCCAGAACCACCTTATGACCTAACGAGAGCGCAAACCTTCCAGGTCAGGGAAATTCACCTGTATACGTACGTCACTTAGATATCACTTAAAAATAAATAGACCAAGATATAACAGATATCACCAAATAATTAATCCTCTCTTAAAGAACAACTTTTCTGTTGTCTGAGGTAATGAGGATTTGGTTTAAATAAAAGCAGGAAATGAAATAATTTGGTTCTCCTCTCAATAAGAACTGTGCCATTTAAAAAAAAACAAAATCGAAAATAACCAGAGACCTCAAAATTGATCTGAGCTCATGTGTCTGGGACACAGCGGCAGGTTTAAAGCACATAGGATCCAATCTATCTTTGGTCATAGGGCAAATATTATCTCCCCTCTTTTTTTATCTTCACCTGAGAATATGTTTTTATTGAATTTAAAGAGAGTGGAAGGGAAAGAGCAAAACATCAATCAGTTGCCTCCTGTATGCACCCCAAGTGGGGATAGAGCCCACAACCTGGTATGTTTCCTGACCTGGAATAAACCCTACAACCTTTTGGTGTATAGGATGATCAGTGCTCCAACCAACTGAGCCACCAGGCAAGGGCAAAAATTCTCTATCTCTTGGTCTCCAATTAAAAGACCATAATCATCCAATTAATTGTGCAGCAATTAGCAAATATGTTGAGATTGCTTCCAGTGTACAATCAATATTTTAAGCAATATGTGCATAAAAAGAAATAGTCCTGGTCCTAGGCCTCAGAAGCTTACAATTTGATTATTTCCAATCCTCTTATTAGAAGAAGTACATTGAGATGTCCTTCCCAGGGCCCTGTAACCTACAAGGGCATTACAGAAAGTGTGCTCCATGGGACAGTAATTCCAGGAAATGTTTAGAGGGAAAGAGCTCAGTAGTCAAATGCTTTGGAAAATAATTTAATATTGGCATATTAAGATCCGGGAGAAACCAGTTGGTAAGTTATTTGTTGCTGGAACTGTTTGTTGTTGTGTTGTTTTCTTGTCAAATTGTATCTGTGACAACTATTCACAGCCATTGACTGCCCATGAAACTCGTTGTCAAAACACCAGCCTATAACAGGAAAACTATTTAAAAACTGTTCCTTATTTAAGTTATATAGAAATTTTAGAATTTAGAGCCAATACACCATTTTAATACCTTAGTATGCTTTGTTATTTCTGAATATATAACTTTATGCAGTAACCATCTCATAGACAAAAGATGGAAAAAGCAATGTGATAGAAGGTGTTAGTTGCCTCGTAATATGCCTTCTCCCTTTATTCAGTCATAGAATCCTGATTTTATTGTGAGTGACAACATGCTCAATTAACAGGCTACCTTTCCCAGCCTCCCTTGTACTTAGATATTGCCAAGTAACTACAGTAAGCAGTGATGGTGGGATTTCTGAGAAGATTTTTTAAAGAGTGTTAGCTCAGTTAGATAGTGAGCCCATTTTGCCCATTCATGGCTCTTTAGTCCTGGTCCAGAATTAGATGTGATGGCAGGAGCTTCATCAGCCATTTTGGACTTTAAGGCTACCTTAAAAGCAGGAGGTATGCATTAGGATGTATAAGCAGGAAGGCAGAAGAGAGAGGCCTGGTTCCTGCTGACTCTGAGAATGGATCACATCAGCTCAGGAATGCCTGGATGTGCTTTCCATAACAAAATAAACACTTATATGTTTAAATCACTGCTATATGAAGTTCCCTTTTGTAAGAAATGCAGCCAAATATTAACCAAGGAAAAGAGAGTAACCACTTGAGAGAGTGGTACAGTGCCAGAAACCAATAATTGTCTCACTAACAAAAAGTGTGGACAAGGAACCGGGAAGGCTGGTCAACCTTGAACCTCTGAAAGGTCAGAGCCAACCACTCCCTATCTAATTGAGACAATGGTAGCTAAAACAACTTCCTCACCAAATAATCATGTAAATCTTTACTGATAAGATAATCTGCCTTTTACTAGAATTGCCTGTTTCAGGGCAATGGGTGCATCCCAAACCTGAATAAAAGGGATGGCAAGGCCAAAGGAAGAGATAGCCCTCCCACTAGAGGTGGGCTCCTGCCTATCCCTCCATATCACCAAATTAGTACTTTTCTAGTCTCTTTTCATTTGTGTGCAGCATCCTCCAGAACCCGAATCCTGAACTGGAATCCTGAACCACTCGGGAAGTGAAAGGGGTTTCCACAGTACAGGAATTATTGGCCACCTTTCCAATAAACTTCCACCTTCCCTGCTGTTGCTCCAAAAAAAAATATGATCTATTAACCTACAGCACAATTCCCTTTCCATCCAGGGATTTGTTGTCACCCTAGAACCTTAACCTGTGGCCCTTTGTCCTTTCTGCACGATAGTAATTATGTTTTCTTGCTAAATTCTTTACAGAGTTACACCATGTGTGCCTTCACTGATGTGAATCTATCCTGTAAATCTTATTCTCACTTTCTTGCCATCATCTCCATTCTGGTTGGAGCCTTTCACCATGAGGTTGCCATGTCATTCAGAGGTGATATTTTCTCCAGGTTCCTCCATATGTCATGGATTGAGTTTCCAGTAAGAAGTTTCTTTCTGATTCAGTAAATTGATGTAAGAAGAGAAGGAAACATATTTTGATGAGAATATATTTGCTTTTCCAGATGTTTATACAAATTCAAAAGTTGCTTATTTGCATCTCTGTGTACAAAAAAAAAAAAATGAAGGAAGGCCCACCATCAAGAAACAGAAGGCTTTCCCAGAGTGAAAATATTGATGAGAGATAATGTCATCTCAAGAAAAGTCTAACAATCCTACTCATAACCTAATCACCTTGTAAAGGCCTCACCTCCTAATACCATCACATATACATTTTAGAGGGACACAAAATTTCATGATTTACTAAGTCACTCACTTTAATCTCTAGAATAAGAAGGATAGATGTGTGTGAACATGTGTGTATGTGAGAGAGAGAGAGGGAGGGGAGACTATTACAATTATAAGATGACTGAAAGAAAACCTAGTTTAACTTCCTTCATCTATGGATAAGGAAACTGAAGCTCAGAGAAACAGAACCCATGGTTTCCTGAGTGATACCTAAAATCCAGGCCTCCCAACTCTCCATCCACAGTTCTGTTAACTCCCACTTTGCCTCATTCCCAATACAAGTAGTCAGGTCAAACTATGTTCTGCTGCAATAAGAAGCAACCCAAAATCTCTGTGAATCAAAACAGCAGAGGTTTATTTCTCTCTCACACTACATGTCCACAGCAGGTCAGTAGGAGGGCTCTGCTCATTTTAACTAGTCAGAGCCTCAAGCTGACAGAGCTCTACCATCGTAGGCTACAGTCTTCAAGGTCACTGCTGCAAGGAAATACAGCTTAGTGGGTCTCACACCACGTCTCCTCACCTCCATCTGAAAGCAATGTGTCACTGCTCTTACATTTCATTAGGCAAAGCAAGGCTAATAGAAGTTGGGGAACAGTCTTTCTTTGTGCACTACAAAGGTGGGGCTGGTGGATGGAAGACCAAGGCAAGAGTCACCTGCACAATCTGTCTCAAGATAAAATAAAATTGATGTGTGATTGAGGCTTAGAAAATTGCTTGAGGAATGCTTAGAGTCTAAATTTTGGCTATCTTCAAATCTAGGAATAGTGATATGAAGACTTAAGACCTCAAACACACAATACTACGGTGATAAAGAAAACCTATTTCTAGGGCATGCTATATTGCTAAGCTGGATGTTCATTGAAAAATATGAGGCCTGGAAGGAATCACTATCTTTTTTAAGTTTCTCTACACCAGCTTTCTAGTGAATATTATTATCACCATTTTACAAATGGTAAAAAAGAGATTCAGAGGATTAGAGAGTTGACCAAGTACAATTGTAAGAATGAGCTGGATTACCCTATGATAATAAGCATTCTTAAAATTTTCATGCCTTAACATACATGTGTGTGTTCTTGCTCACAGGGTATGTGCAAAACTGGTTTTCAGGGAGCTCTTCTCTATGCAATCCTGGGGAACAAAGATGATGGACACTCTGCCACCTCACAGCTATAGCGTTGGGAGTACCCATTTTTTTCTAGTCACAATGTCAGGAGAGGCTAATGACTAGAATGCTTTCGCCTGCACGTGACACAAGTCATTTCCATCAAGCTCTATCAGCAGAGTTGGCCATGTGGCTGGCTCCCACTGCAGTGTCTGGGAAGGACAGCTCTCTGTGTATGCAGGATCAGAGTGAGGTTCTGACACCCACCAAAGGGCTGAGCAGCAGAGCTGGTCTATGAGATCACATGAGTTTCCTTCCAGTGGTCTTGGTCAGAAGTCAGAGTCAAGGGCTTAAAGTGGAGATTGAGATCTAATCTCATGACTCTGGGTCAATCACTTTATCTACCAGATACTCAGTTTGCTCCTTTGTAGGTAAGAAAAATAAAATCTACCTCCAGAGTGTTTATGAGGATTTCATGAGATAATAAGGACTAGCACTCATTACATAGTTGCTGTTAAGGTTGTAGTTTCAAAGCTGTACAATACCATTGTGCACTTTACTTTGATATCAGAAGCAGATTGTGTTGACCAGGTAATCAAAACATCTTACTCTTCACTATAGACCTCAGAATTGGTGAAAATGGCCCTCCAATAACCACCTTTGTTGGAGCTGGCAATTTGTCACTCACTCTGAGAAAAACCTTATCATGACCCACTAAGGAGTCTGGGATCTTTTTATGAACTTATAATTGTATCCATTAATTCAATAAATATTTATCAGTCATCTTCTCTTCACTAGACACTATTCTGTATGCCTGGAATACAGTAGTAGAGAGAACAATCAAAGTACAGCCCTCGTGGCACTCAGTCCTTGAAGAAGCAGACCTTGAAAAGCTACCTCACAGGGTCTTTGGAAATAGTAGTAGAAAATTCCCTGGCAGGTGAAGGGAAGTGGGAGTCTCAAGCACAGACTGTCATCATATTGTGTCCACACACAGAGCACAGCTTTGAGAACACTGTGTTGGAGTCTCCTCTATAGTGAAAAGTGAATACAGTGAGTCACGTGGGGAGCTCCTTGCCCATGGCCCTCAGGAAGCCACCCTCCCTCCTTCCTCTGATTGTGTCTCTTTCACAAACAACATAAAGTATCAAGAATTTACCCTCTTTTCTTAGTCCATTTTACTTACCAATTCATTTAATGTGATAAATCTAATAAATGTTATAAAAGTAATAAAACATGACACCTTTCAGAGGCCTCAGTGAATTGTGGCCATCTGTCCCCAGTTGGATTCACTTGTTCTGGCTCCGAGGCCTGTTCCTTTGCCATCATAAACCTCCACCTACCATCTGCTTTGTACCCAGCAGCTTTGCAAACTGTCAGATTGCTGGCTGAGCTGGGGAGACACTGCTCACTGTGTGGAACTCTGGAGTCATTCCCGAGCTGTGTTT
Organism: Lasiurus cinereus; assembly: GCA_011751065.1. Classification (NCBI taxonomy): domain Eukaryota; kingdom Metazoa; phylum Chordata; class Mammalia; order Chiroptera; family Vespertilionidae; genus Lasiurus; species Lasiurus cinereus. Next base: position 26,056,920 of record JAAGEH010000392.1, on the reverse strand, counting down.
AGGTCTCGTTTGTTCATCTCCTCTAATGGTTCTACGGGTCATTTAATTTTCTGGAATTCCTTTCTGCTCCAAATACTGAGAGTGGATTCTATGGTATAACTGAACCCTAATCAATACAGGGTTTGAAATCGGGAGGGCTTGAAGAGTGCCTTTGCACCCTTAGGAATGAAAATGGAAGTTATCTCAATGGTTTTCAAACTCTGGGTCAAAGTGGCACAGATAATTTTAAATAAATCTGCTTGCACATCCTTGCCTTCCATATATATTGCAGCTCAAATATCTGTATGAGTGCACAATCAACCTTGACCGATTTCATGACAGAAAGCATTGGCCCTCAGCCTTCCCACTCATTCAGGTGATTGCCCTGAGCTCCAAGACCTTCAAATGCCAAATACAGGGAAAGCCTTTCTTGGTAACTAACCAAGGCATGATAAAACCTCTGCCCTTCCCATCATTCCCCATCTCTTTCTGTTAAGGTGTGGTGGCTTAGCATTAGGAACAATTTTGTGGCCTATATTGAGATGTTCTGAATTCATACATGTGATGAAGTGGGTGGTGAGAGTGGTGACAAGTTTTGTTTCATAACTTCATATCTTATACCCTTCAACTATTGTCAGGAATGCATCATCATGAAGAGGGAGTCCTATGAGAGACAAGGAAGGAGCTTGGGTAATAAACATTAGGTGGTTTAAAACTAGGAAGGAATTGAAATAATTGACTAAAATTTTTATAACAAAATCTTCCCATTCCTATAAGCTTAATTCTGTGATTAAGGTTTTCCAGCAGCTACATCCATGAAGCACAAGAAATAAGGAAATAATTGATTCAGAGAGTAGATCTTAAGCATTCTCTCCTCACACACTCTCACACACACACACACACACACACACACACAGAGATAACTGTCTGAGGTGATGGATGTGTTCATTATCTTGATCTTGTTTGTAGACACTGGCAATTATAATGTATATGTATATCAAATCATAACATTGTAGACATGAAATATATACATTTTTTCAATTATTTCTAAATAAAGTTTACAAAAGAATTGATGAAGAACTATATTGAATTGTGGCAGTGGCATATTCATTCTGTTACATTAAAAAGAGAGAAAAGGGCATCACATAATGATGCATTTTTAAAAATATATTATTATTGACTTCATAAAGGAAGAGAGAGAGAGAGAGAAATATCAATAATGAGAGAGAACCATCAATTGGCTATCTCCCGCATGCCCCATATTTGGGATTGAACCTACAAACCAGGCATATGCCCCAACCGGGAATTGAACCATGACCTCCTGGTTTATAGGTGGACACTCAACCACTGAGTCATGCTGTCTGGGCTAAGTGGTGAATTTTTAATAAAATTTATTATAACAGCTTTATTAATTGCACATGGTAGCAATAATTATACTGATCACCCAACCTAGGACAATGTTTGTAAAGCACTAGTCTTTTAGAGAACATGTAAAAATTTCATTTGCTCTGGTCAAGTAGGTCAGATGGTTAGAGTGTCTTCCAGATATCACAAGGTTGCAGGCTCAATTTCCAGTCAGGGCAGATACAAGAAGCAAGCAATGAATGTAGAACTAAATAGTACAACAAATTGACATATTTCTTTCTTTCTTTTTTTCTTTCTTTCTTTCTTTCTTTCTTTCTTTCTTCCTTTCTTTCTTTAATTCTATATAATAAAAGGCTAATATGCAAAGCAACCAAACAGCAGAATGACCAGTCACCATGACACACAGGGACCACCAGGGGGCAGATGCTCAAGGCAGGAGCTGCCCCTGGTGGTCAGTGTGCTCCCACAGGGGGAGCGCAGATCAGCCAGAAGCTGGGTTCACAGTTGGTGAGCACAGTGGCATTGGCAGTGGCAGGAGCCTCTTCTGCCTCCACAGCAGTGCTAAGGATCAATGAGCCAAGGAGTAAGGAGCAGCAAGCAGGTGGGCAGAGATCCCCCAAGGGGTCCTGGACTGTGTGTGAGAGAGAGCACAGGTCAGGCTAAACCCCCCTCCTCCCTCCAGAGCATGAGTCTCATGCACTGTGCCTCTATTCAATAAATAAAACTTTAAAATAAAATTTCACACACATTTTTAATTAAATTCATTGAGATGACATTGGTTAACAAAAGTATATAGGTTTTAAGTGTACAATTCTGATACATTACATTATGAGGCCACCACCCAAAGTCAAAATATATGTATTTGTCCCCCTTTATCCTTTACTACCCCTTCAACCCTCATTCCCCCTGGTAACCACCATACTGTTGTCTGTTTCTATGAGTTTTTGTTTGTTTCTTATTTATTCCATTGTTGCTTTCAGCCTTAAATCCCACATATGAGTGAAATCATATGGTTCTTGACTTTTTCTGTCTGACTTATTTTGCTTACCATGATATTCTCAAGATTTATCTTTGTTGTCACAAATGGCAGTATTTCATTTTTTCTTATGGCTCAGTTAGTATTGCATAGTACATATGGCCCACATCTTCTTTAGCTAATCATCCTCTGAAGGATACTTCATCTGAAGTGTTGGCCATTGTGAATAATGCTGCAATGAATATAGGGGTGCATATATCTTTGCAAATAAATACTTTCAAATTTGTGTGGTAGATACCCAGAAGAGGGATTGCTGGGTCTTATTGTAACTGTATTCTTAATTTTTTGAGGAAGCTCCACACTTTTCTCCATAGTGGCTACACCAGTATATATTCTCACCAGCAGTGAAAGAGGGTTCATTTTTCTCTACAACCCTTCCAGTGCTTATTGTTGCTTGTCTACACTAATAAAAGAGAAAGATGCAAATTAACCATACCTCTGCTATGCCCACCAGCCAATCAGGAGTGAGTATACAAATTAACCTCAAAGATAGTGGTTAATTTGTATATGCAGGCATCCAGCAGCCTGGGCCCTGGGAACATACTCGGGATCCAGGCTGCTCTGAGCCAGTAGGTCCCTGTGACGGTCCTTAGCTGCCAGAGTCCCAGAGCACCCCCAGCCACTCCTAGCCTACCAGCTTTGGTGCAGATCAGCTGGGGGCTGGGTGGCAGAAACTTGAGCAGGGTCTGAGTGGATCCAGAGAGGCCCTGTCCAAGCCACAGCAGAGGCTTGAGCAGGTGGAGGAGGGGGTGACAGCCTTGGCTTGCCAGCAGGCCTGCCTCTGTGCATGAGCTTCAGAGGAAACAACAAACACATTTCTGACCACCCATTGGCTAAGCTTCCTGTATGCCACTGGTAATGTTCTTGGTAACTTGGATTATAAGAATCCAAAAAGGTGATCTAGGGTTTTTCCACCACACTCCTGGTAGAAAAAAACCAAGGTCTACTGCTGAAGGGGGTAAGAAATGTCATACCCTATCTTAGCAGGTTTGGTTCAGTGGATAATGCCTCAGCCTGCAAACCACAGGGTTTGGGTTCGATTCTGATAAAGGGGATGTACTTAGGTTACAAGTTCCTCCCTAGCTAGTGCCTTGGCCAGGGCTCATGCAGGGGGCAACCAATCAAAGTGTCCCTCTCACATTGATGTTTCTCTCTGTCTTTCCCTTTCCCACACTCCCTAAAAATCAATAGAAACATATCCGCAGGTGAGGAGAAAGAAAGAAAGAAAGAAAGAAAGAAAGAAAGAAAGAAAGAAAGA